>CM030854.1:8746866-9093995 GCA_018105865.1 Metaphire vulgaris
AAAAGCAGAAATAATATTAGAGTTAGTACCATATAATTGCATTGCAGCGACAGTAGTAGTAACAGCAGCTGCTGTAGTATTATCAGTAGCAGCATGTAATAGCAGTGCCAATAACTATAACTATAGTAGCAGCAGTCGTCAGTATTGTTTTTACAACCGAAACTTTATAACTATATAACTACTGTCTGCGCTCTAGCCCTAAAAGCAACCAGGACTCTTAACTCTATATCTCGGCTCCCGGCAGCTTGGACTCTATCCACATACTTTGGCTCAGGACTGCCGGGACTCTATCCACAAGGAAAATAATATTGATAACAACAAAAATATTTTAAGTGAAGTGTCTCGGTGACAAGGAAGTTACAATCATCCTACAAACACGCAAATTAAATGGAAATTCTTAAATATGAAAAATTACATTATAATGCATGATTAGAAATGTATCAGAAATATGATGGTGCTACATAAATCAATCACATTTTAGCGGCGACTGTCACCAGAACAAAGAGATTTCAGTTACAAATACGCTTAAACTACATAAAATCTTCACGAAATTCTATTCAGTTAAACCGTAAATGTTTAGAAAATAATAAAAACGACGAATCTTAATATATTGACGTGAATTTTTATTTTTAACAATCGTCACATTTAAAGGACCGTCGGCGTCGAGACAATGAAATCCGATCCACGAGGACAATATTATTTCGCCAAATTACGACTAAAGTCCAAATTGCGAGCAAATGATACACTCACCCGTCGTGTCCGTCTCAGTTGAAGTCTTGATCGCCAGTTTTACCGATTAGATTTAGTCTTTATTTTCGAACAAATGTCTAAAATGAATTAAAAGCACATTCGGCTTTCAACGAGGACGAGACGAAAGCTTCTACCATTGAAGCCGTTCATCGACCGCTGAACCTTTGTAACGCATTGGACCGTACCATTCGACTGAGGACCTCGGGTTATTAACTTACTCGTTCAACGCCAGATACTACATTTTATTTTAATTTTTTTGCACATTATGTCAATACACCTAAAATAAAACAAGCGAAAATGTTCAAAATGCTGAAATATTAGCTATTATTGGTCTGTCAATAGAAACATTATGCTGTAAAACGTGGTCATCCCTTTTGCTTTGCCCCACAAGTGAATTTATTAGAGTCATGTGCTACGCTTAAGAACGCGATTGGCCAGAGTTTCAGTCATGTGATCAATTTACCATAATCATTCGAAGATATGCTCAATTTTTTCAACGCTGCTTGTCCACAAGCCGTCGCCACCATAGATTTTAAGTACACACTAGATAGGACCTCTGTGGTTAAGACGGCGTAAAGTTGAAGCAACTTTGCCAACATTTTACCCTCACTGTTGACATTATAAGCATTGTCCAACTGGCGGCCCGCGGGCCGGATCCAGCCCGCAGGACAGTTTCATCCGGTTCGCCACCGAGTTTGGGAAAAACAATTTTAGCTTTAGGACCGGTTATTACCGTTATTTTAGGACTAGAAGTTTATCAAATTGCTTACTTATCCACAAGGACATAGAACAAGAATAAATAACAATTGTGTGATGCAATGTTTCATTGTGTTCTTTACCTGCATTTACAATTTACACTTTTAATTACTTAGAGTCTTAGACTTATAGACTTAGGCTTAGAGCCTTAGACCAAGGTATTACCGGTAATTGTAATCATGTGCGGCCACCGACGTTGGGCTTGTAGTCCAATGCGGCCTGCCATCTGATTTGATTTGGAGATCCCTGGTCTAGATACCTAGAACGTACACATTTTATAAACTGAAAATATCAATGTAAAATGGTGGAAAGTTGGCCCAACTTACAGATAATATAGACTATCTTGCGATAATTAAAGTCTATGGACGCCACCAGGGGCTTCTCGATCGCTACCAAGTTTTCGCATTTGTTGACGCCTGCCTATTAAAAGCTGGCCCCGGGCACCACACCACCTTGGCACGCCACTGGTAAATCGCCAGTGCTTACTCCTGACCCGCGCTTATCTTAGCACAGGGGGGCAATCCAGTGTTGGAGCTGTAAAATTTGAGCCCGGGGGAGGGGGCTGAGGACTGAAATTCAATGAATGACAGAAGCTGCATGTACCCGATATGAGATTTTTGGGAGAGTTGCAAAGTTAGCTGGGGGGTTCACTCCCACCTCCCCCGGCAACTCCAACACCGGGGCAACCTTTGGTTACAAGGGGGCAATAATAAATTTTGAACAGCGTGCAGAAGGTCGCATCTTTCGTTGCCTTTTCTACATTGTTTTCAACAGTAGCGACAGTAACTGCAGTCACGTACCAGTAGTAACTGGTAACAGTTACAGTTAAACAGCAGTTTGAAGTAATCCACAATTTTACTAAATTAAGCACTCGTGAGTCGTGACTCAATATTGCATGCATAAATAGGATCAATAAAATCTACATTGGACGATGCCCTGTAGGCCGACAACTAAGAGCCGGTGGCCTCGGGTTGGTCATCGCTGCCCTAACAGTTTTTAGGCTTGCCGATATATTCACGCTTAGTCAATGAAAGGGAAGTGCGTAGTACTCAATAAAAATGTGCATTTTGCCCAAATATAGAGGACTGCAGAAAATTTCTATTTATCGATTTGATTCATTACATTTTATTCATCATTCATTATTTATTGTAAAGTTCGGAGAACGTTCATTCTCGCGCGGAAATCCCCTCCTCTGGAATTCTTTGCCAGACAGCGTGTCGTCCGTCACTTCCTTTTAGAGAGTTTTCGAACAAACTAAAGACGTATTTATTCAACATCTCATTCCCACGCTCCTTGTAAAGCACCCTTAACTTTGGCCCATGCTATGTTACGGCGCTAAATAAATTGTCACGAACAATAACAATAACAATTCCAGTATTTAGGCCAGTGTTTTATGCAGGCCTGTTAGGAGGGAGATCCCCCCCCCAAAAAAAACTCGAAATCCCCCAAATCGCAACACTAAATTTTTTTATTGAACTGTGCCTCTTCCCCTCCAGCCAAGCCAATCCTCCCAAGGCCTGGAGTCTGTATAAAACACTGATTTAGGCCTACCACCAATATCAATTAAATTAAAACAATGAACAAAAACGCATGACTGGTCTAAAATTCAAATCAATTTAATCATAATCTAATTTGGTCAACCCAATTCTAAAATCAAACGAAAACAGTTTTTATAAAAGGACCTTATTCTAGGCCTTCTTAGGGGGAGGAATTCCCCCCCCCAAGTTAAAAAATTTCCTCTAAAAATTTCTATATGTTGCATTTGAGATGGAAATCCCCACCACCCCAAAGTGTGGCGAGAGGGGGTTTCTTACTTTTCGGAGAGGGGAAAATATAAAGGATGGGCATTTTCTTGCTTCGTCAGAGCATTGGACAAGGATAAGAAAGATAAAGAAGGGTGTGAAGACCCTTTTTTGCTTGTCACCACATCCGGAAAGTTAAAACTACAAGGATGACTTTTTTTGCTCGTCAAGGGTTTTGGGGAGACAAACCTTCTCCCCCTCAAACATTTCAACCCCCCCCCCCAATGTCAAGGTGGCTAGAATAAACACTGAAAAGGACATTATACAGTGGTTACCTCAGAGCGGCTCGCATCTGAGGATGAAATTATAACTTATAACTTATAAGTCATAGAACTAGAACGCAGATGAATAGGGAAGAGCCCAGCGTCATTCCTGTGGCCCCACCCGCCACTCCTCTGCACGCTACTGCGATTTACATTTGTTTAATATAAGTAACTTTTGATGAATAGTGTTTCCTTGCAATTAAGTTGAAAATAAGCAGTTAACAACCTGTTAATATGAATCATTAAGGATAGGATAGGATAAAGAAGTTTATTTTCACATACACATACCGATGTTCAATCGTGTATATAAAATTAACTTGAAATAACAGAAATCACGCAGAGTATATAGTGCACAAAATAAGCAACGTAGCCTATAGCTAACTTATTCTAAGTAGCAAAGAAACAACATAAAAAAGAAAAGACAAAGGAGTATGTTATGAGCTATTTAATGGGCTGTTCGATATATGTGAAAAAAGGACTACCAAAGGAATCATAGATCCCGCAAGGTGGTAGGCCTAATCCTGAAAAATTAATGAAAAATACTATTATAGCAAGAGTGGACATTAAGTAAAAAAGTTAAGGAGGAATTTTTTTAATAGATCAAAAAGCTAATTTGTGTGATATTGACTAAAAAACTTTTTAAAAAAATCTGAGTATTTTACAAACAAATGTCAATAAACGATGAATCATTTCATTTTTTTGTCTTTTCACAGTGTTTAACTTAAAATTTTTCGTTTGAAAGTCGTTTGTTGATCTCATCTGCAGACAAAATGGAAGAAATAAACCTCGCCAGAATTTCAAAATTTCGTTTTCCCTATGAAATTTTCAGACGTTTACAATGTCCCGATATTCTTAGAAGACAACTGTCATACTCCAGTGTTTATTCTAGGCCTGTTTTTATTGGGGGAATCCCCAAAGTTTTAAAATTTAAAATTCCCCCTCCCCAAAATTTGTATGTGATGGCTTGGAGGATGGAAATCCCCCCAAGCGTGGAGAGACAAATCTTGTCCCCCCAAACATTTAAAACTCCCCCCAATGTCAAGGTGGCTAGAATAAACACTGGTCATACTCAATTCTTCATAATAACCTCTTCGCTGATTAAGACTTGACCTTATTTTTTTGTGACAACAAATATGAAAGATTATATAAACCTACCTAGGTCTGTTCCCAAAACAGAACTCCAGGGTAGGTCTAGGCCTATTACTTTATTCTTAGACTTGCTGAACGGTCACAGAAGCATAACAATTAAAAATTTGGTCTTCTTTTATCAATCAATCAACGAACGAAATCAATCAAACAATCATAAGACTTCTTTTGTGTCATTTTAATAATGCGTTCAGTATCAGTCAGCGGTCGACGCTCATTGTTAGAAATCATGTACTGTAGGTCAGTGGTTCTTAACCTGTTTATGATTACGTACCCCTGAAACAAGTATAAGAGAATGAAGTACCCCATACCAGCGTACCTTATCCTAGGACAAAAGTTTGTTCTCTGCAATATATTGAAAATAATAATAAACCACAACAAACATCTGTTACAGATTGTGCACATGCCAGAAAGTGGGATTTTTCTTTAAATTTTATAATTTAGTACAAAAATTTCTTCAATACTTGTGTAGTATACAGGTAAATTGTAGTAAAAGTCTTTATACAGACCTTATTTCCGGATTTTTCGGTACCGCCACAGCATTATTCAAGTACCCCGAAGGGGTACGAGTATCTCCGGTTAAGAACCATTGCAGTAGGTGATGTGATAGTCATTGGTTGAAATTGTATAGGATTTGCTTTATACGCAGCTGCATTTCTCAGGCAAAGAGAAGTTAGTGCGAAGTAACTGAAGGAGATGAAACGGTCAAATGCAACGAGTAGTCACTTGTACGGAAGTAGAATGAATGCAGTTCATACTTACGCGCAAAAGATTATATTGAAACTTCCAACTTTTATTATAAATACGAATCTTTTCCAGTGTGTTTTTGGTTTTTGCAAGTATAGAAACATGTTTTCTTTTAAAAAACATCCACACAGACCTACAAATCGATGTTAAAGTTAATTCATTTGAAATAGAAAGGTTATTTATAACATCAAGAATGTCGTTTGCATTAATTAGTAGGCTATGTATGATTGGTCAATGCACTCAATGGTCATATATAAGAACACGAGATAAAAAAGCACATAAGCTTGTCAATTTTTAGTGTCCATTCAAAATGCGAATTCTTTTTGAATCCGAGTGAAGCGAGAAGCCGTCATTTTTCAAGCGAGTCCCTTCCAAAGTCAGCGTATATTTGGTCAATGATGGACTTGAAATTTCGTGCAACGCTCTCCCGTTGTACGTTTCCTTCCACATCTACAGAGAAACCAACCAAAAACCATCAAAGGAGCAGTGGCGTTAGCGTGCACTCGGGCCGCCCATGGCTCCTGGCAAAAATGCCGCCCCAGTTTCACTCTTATTACACCTGACAACCTGACAAGCAAAAAAGGTCGCTTCCAAAATTTGCCGTCCCCCATATGTGTGCCGCCCATGGCTAAAGCCACAGTAGCCATTGGGACGCTACGCCTCTGCAAACGAGATTAAATAAATCGCCTGTCAGTATTCTATTCTATTCCTTAGATAATTTAGTTAACGCTATAGCATAGCTAGAGCAAAAGTCAAGAGCGTTTAACAAATGTTCGTAAGATATGCGAACAGGGGTGTAACGACGGGGGGTACATCGGTATATATACCCCGAAATCAGTCTACCTTAAAGTTTTTTATGTGATTTACATGTGGTTACATGTGGTTTATATGGTTTATGTGGTTTATATTTAAGATGTATACTCAATGTACAGTTCCAAAAGTTTAGGAAACCCTAGCCTATAGTATTTTTATGAATTAATTTTATTTCGCAATAACGCAAGAAAAGCGTGTTCCGACCATTTTGCTCTGAAACTCCATTATCAATTTATTGGGGAGCTTTGTTTGAGCAGTACTGAAACGTAGCGGTTAAGCGATTCTGCCATACTCATAGGAATTTTAAGACGCGTAACAAAGGTATGTTTCTGGCAAAATTCTAGAAAAGATACTTTTAAAGAAATTTCAATATATATTTCTCTCCATTTGTCTTATTTTTGGCAAAAATGTAAATAATTCTGCCTAATATAGTTGCCATGTTTTCATTCGAATTGAATCTGAGCTTTTGTTTTGTCATTTATTCAAAACTCAAATTTTTTCAACTAACGTTCGCTAGATGACCTCATGCATTTTAAAAAATATTACACCCTATGATTAGAGTCGCGGCACGTTACAAAACCGCTGAAGTGGGCTGCGGTTCCAAAATGTTTGAGAAACCCTGGCCTAAGCTGATGATAACAGCACCGAGAGACGTTTCCAACATGGAGAAAACACTATGAATGGAAGGACCAGGGCCACATTAAGGCGAGGCTGAGGGGGCTGAAGCCCCAGGCCCACCATAAAATATAGGCCCACCGTTTTTCAAGTGACGACCTTTCTTGCTTGTCAGAGATTTTCAGTGAAGGCGGCGGGAAATTTTACAAGGGGCAATTTTCAAATTATGGAAGCGACGCCCCTTTTTTGCTTCTCAGCCCCAGGCCCACTCGAACCCAGAGGCGTAATTTGGGGGGGGGCTGGAGGGGGGCCACGGCCCCTCCAAGGAAATGAAAATATTAATTTATAATGTATTAATGTGCAAAAAATTGCAAAAATTGCCAACAAATATAAAAAAATTGCAAATTTTCCAACATTGGCTCTAAAATTTGCCAAAATTGCTCAAAATTTGCAAAAAATGCAACAAAATTGCAAAAAATTTGCAAAAAATGCCTAAAATTTGACAAAGTTTGTGAAAAATTTGAAAAAAAATGTTTCTCGACCCCCAAGAAAAGTGTGAAATGAGGCCACTGCTCGGACCTTAATCCGGCCCTGGGAAGGACAACTGACATTAAGGCCAGACAGAAAATATTACTAGCCAAATCGCCATAGCAGCCGACGGCAAGCTCAGTTGAGAAAGGAGGAGCCAGACACCCATCGTCTTTTGACACGAATTTCGTCAGTTCAAGAAAACATTCTAAATTCGTCATCTGCCAGTCAAGCATTTCAAATATGGTATGTCATGGTAACGTACCATTCGCTGTTAAATAACTTGAATTGAGTTCTCTCGGTAGACCCTTGCCCATTTCTTTATATCGCTGTCCATGGGCATTCGCCGTTAAAGCCACTCGGTCGATTCCGTCTTTGATGGCTTTCTTACTAGAGAACAAACATTTTCTGTCTGCAATCTCAAAAACGGTCGTGGCGTCGATTGTGGTGGCGTTTGATCCACTCAATTACCTCCGGTGACACAAAATTGTCAACGGCTCCAGAAGTGATCAGGTCTATTTCCATTGCCTAAATCGAATATCAAATTTTTTTATAATGCCATTAATACTTGAAATTGTCATCCGATTTTTATTAACAAAACATAACCTTTAATTGGTTTTAAATTAGAAATTAGTGTATATCACTGAAAGGACATGTCTACTGAAAGAGATATTCATCAGAGAAGCAGAATTCCATTAGTCCTGTCGAAATACTTTTAGGATATGACTATTAAAGTAGAAACCTCGAAAACAATTAAGTTAGAAATCAGACTACGAAGCATTTGTCATGGGACAAGCCAGAGTCTCAGATTATCATAGAAAACAGAGTAGAATCAAATTATGTTTTCAGTCCATTGACACTAATTTCCCCAGAGGAAGCTCACTGACGTCCGTGTTATAATTTGTTTATAATTATTAAATTCACACAAATCTAAAATAATAGCTTAGCCGCCATTGCGGCATATGAGAGCACTTCCTTTAACCATTCAACAATAGCCGTAGAAATGTTTATTGGTCATTTTTTCGTCTCTTTTCGTCTCTTCGTCCGTTGTCATTCTTACATTCTTACATTCATATAGAATAATGTGATTTAAAGTGGTTTAGGAGACTAAGTAACTATATGTGAAAACCACTGGTAGGTCTTTATCGCATGCAGTCAAAGGCTGTCACGCAGGGGCGTAGCCAAGAATTTGATTTGGAAGAGGAGTATAATGTGATTTAGGGGTATAAATCTTTAAAATCTTTGAAAATCTTAAAAAGCACATTAAAAATTTTAAGGTAGTCTGATTTTTTGGGAGTATATGTTACATATAAAATCCTAGTCCATTTATTAATAACCAATGTGATGTCACGCGGTGTGATAACCTGAACAACGCTGATGAGAACTCACTTTGATTGTCAGTAGAATTGAAAGGAACTTCTTCTGATGACCGACGAGCACACAGCTGCTGATGCAAGGCAATTCTCTCTTCACAGCCTCTTCTATTGGCTTCGGATCAACTGATGCTCCGTTAATCAGGATCAATAGGCCTGAATCTAGCAGCAACCGAAATCATAAGCACAAGCATGCTCTATACGTCAATTCTGTCAGTCCACACTTAGGATTTCAGTATGATCACAGTTTTCCCCAAAGTACAGTTTTTTTACGACTGGCAGTGGCGGCTCCACCGGGAGGGCCAGAGGGGCCGTGCCCCTATTAAATTTGGCCCCAGTGGCCCCCAGTTGGGACCCTATACTTAATGGCTACATACATTAAACAATTAATGGTTGGCCTCCCATGATTAGAAGTTGCAGATTTTCCCCAACGGCCCCCCCACTTGCCAAATCCTAGAGCCGCCACTGACGACTGGCGAATTTAAACAGAAATGATTTTATGCGCTCTTTGGTCGTTTAAGTTTATCATTCTATTAAATGGAGGTTTACATTCAAATGTTGAATATACTGCCTACAGAAGCTCGAACGCAAGCATATTAATCGGTCAAAACAATGTCATTAAAATATGCCAAGAGACAATGTTATTAAAAGACGTCGATATATTGCATCAGAAGATCATAGGCGACTTATTACGAACTGGAGATATATAAAATATTACCGTCATCTTCACCAAGAAGTGCATCCTTAGCGTCACTGTTGGCCAGAGATGAGTCTGAGGCGTGTTCTGTTCTGATCTCTTTCTCAGGTGAACACTTTCTGTCCATTGACTGCACCAATGGAGTTATTAGCGCCACACCTAAAACTCAGAATCAGCAACAATTTTCCGTGGCCCTGAGATTATTTGAACAATATTGGCTGGTTACTCTCAGGGGCGTAGCGAGGGGGTATATCGGTATATACATGTAATATACTCCAAAAATCAGTATATATAATACGGTTTATATAACATATAAATAAACATATATTACATATACCGCCCTCCCAAAAAATATTACCCCGCATCAAATTCCTGAATTTGATTTGGAAGATTACTGCATAGGCATGTTTTATAAATAAAATCTTAAAAAGCCAGTAAAAATTTTAAGGGTTCAGATAATATGATTACCCCTTGATCAAACCTGATGTCACGCGGTTTAATAACCTGAACAACGCTGAATGGGCATCTTTGATTGTCAGTAGAATTGAAAATAACTTCTTCTGATGACCGACGAGACTGTAATATGATGCAATTATCTCCTTCACAGCCATTAAATTGGCTTCGGATCAACAATGCTCCGTTAATCAACAAAACAGGCAATCCAGCAGCAACCAAAATCAAAGCACATACATCAATTACAAAATAATGATCAGTTTTCCCAAAGCTGACTATCCACCGGGAGGGCTTATTTCCCAATTTACATACATTAAACAACAAATGGTTGGCCTCCCATGATTAGAAGTTGCCACCCCAACGGCCCCACTTGCCGTCCTAGAGTGACGACTGTTTAAACAGAAATGATTTTATGCGCTCTTTGGTCGTTTAAGTTTATCATTCTATTAAATTTGTTTTTCAAATGTTGAATATATGTAAAAAACATAAATTTTAAAATAAAAAACATTAAAAAACATGTTTTTATAAAAAAAAAAAAACATTAAAAACATTATTGCATAAAAATCTATGGCCTCGTTTACAGACCTTTAAAATATTACCATCCATCCATGCATTACATTCGAAGTGCATCCTTAGCGTCAGTAATTCAAGAGAACGAGTCTGAACTCAGTCTGTCTGTTGCTCAAATGAAATATGATTTTTAAAGTATCTAACAATTTTCCGTGGCCCTGAGATTATTTGAACAATATTGGCTGGTTACTCTCAGGGGCGTAGCGAGGAGAGGGTATATCGGTAGAACCAAAAATCAGTATATATAATACGGTTTATATAACATATAAATAAGCCCTATTACATAGGCGTTATATTACCCCCAATCAAATTCCTTTGACCCTCGGACCTCGATAAATACATTCTCACGAGTTCGATAATATGATTCATTGATCAAACGAGAGCATTTTATATGAGCGTCCCGAGGTTCAATGGGCATCTTCAGGCTTGGACAGAAAATACTTTTGAATAGTGACCGTAATCTAATTATCGCCATAACGCCATTAAACTCTATAGTTCTATCAACAAAACAGACCGCCCCAACATTCCGCACGATAACCTGACTATCTGGCTTACACTAACCCTTCCTTTTAAAATAAAAACATGCCGAAAAACATTGGACAGACTTTGACCATCCATCGAACACATATTAATGAAGTAATTCAATTGAACGATCCAGAACCCGCATGAAGAAATATCCTTTGAAAGTCTGCGAACGAATAAATTAGTCGGTGTTGAGAACATTTCTCACGAGCGGGAACGAAAGCTGGGGTTGAAATCTCACCCCAGCTCATCAATGACCGCCAACAACTCCAACATTGGAAATGACACCTGTGGTCGTTCTCCATTTCACGCATGAAGAATTCCTTGGATTCTGCCAAATCGGTGTTGGAGTTGCCGGGAAGGGGGTTGAAATCTCACCCCAGCTTAAAAACATTGGGAAATATCCCTTCAGAAATTGATATGCAGGCAATAAGATACAGAAAATAAAAAACATAAACTTTAAAAAACATTAAAAACATGTTTTTTAAGAAAAAATAAAAAACATAAAAAACGTTTTTTACATCTATGGTTTTAGCTGTCATACTAAATTAAACAATTTTCAATGCTTTGCAGTCATCTGCACAAAGGCGCGTTGAATCGAGTTTAAACAACAATGAAATAGAAGAGTTCTGGAACCAGGCAATGTTTTAATGTGACAAGGGCTATCAGTTGTAGATAAACAATTAAACATAGAACGTCATTCTAAAAAAAGATTCCCATATTCTTGAAATCTCTGCTCTAAGATAAAGGCTGAACTTAGAAAATACCATTATTTTTTTCTTTGAAAATTCGCATATTGATTTAAATTACTGGTAATCAGTGTTGCAGTTGCCAGAGGGGTTGGGGGTTTAACCCCAGCCTAGCTTTGCAACCCTCCCAAAATCGCATATCGGGTACATACAGCTTCTGTAATTCATTGAATTTCAGTCCTCAACCCACCAGCTCAAATTTCACAACTCCAACACTGCTGGTAATAAAGACACACTAGTGACTAGTCGATGGTTCTCTAAATCTATCAGCAAAAGGTCAGGCCAATTCCAGAGATCGACTGATCTCACGGATGAGAACCAGCAATAGAAGAAAGTCCAACTGGAAGAGACACGTCATAAGTCTAGATTAAAAAAACTCATTTACCTGGAAGCCATAATCTATGAAACTGGGAAGCATGAAACATTAGAACATTAGAAGTAGGCGGTCATGTTTTGGCACGCTATTCTGACTTCTGACAATAACGTACTGACGTGCTGAGAGTGGTGGGCGCCCGGGTACAAGTCGATAAAAAATTTAAAATATGTTTGGCGAGCAAAAAGGGGTCCCGTGTCAATTATGACGCCCAGGGTTTAATCTAGGCCGTTTCCGGAGGGGAAAATTGCCCTTTCCTCCGGAAATTTCAAATTTCCCCCGGGAATTTTGACATACTACATCAACTAACAGCAGCCCCCTAGCAGAATTCCCCCAGGCTTCGTCAGTTTCACCCCGGATTTTTCAGATCCCCCGGAGTCCAGGAGTCTAGATTAAACACTGATGACGCCCCCATCTGGTCGGCGTCCGTGGTCAAAGCCCTCCCTTCTACACGCTACTGTTAATAATTATTACGAAATCCATTTACCCTTCGACTTCTTTCGTCTGCAAACGATCGCTACAAAGACAACGACGCCGATGCCACAACAACAGGCAAAAGTCGCCATCACCGCAGCGATGACAGCGGTCGATGAATATGAATTCGTCGAAACTGAAACATAAATATATATATCAAAGCTCGATCATACGTATCATACGTATTATATTTTTCGTATCATACGCACGTATTTTAACGTATGACTCTTTATCATACGCGCTATCATACGTGAGCAAAAATACCTTAGGCCTAAATAGCCATGAAATTGCGTCACTTACCGCAGTCGGTTAACCATTTACCTGCACAAAGAAATTTAAAAAGGAACAAGTGTTAACGAAGTGAATTACGGGATCACTTACAGTGACGTGGCGTGACGTCGCAATTGATATATCTCGCTAAGTAAGCAAAAATATAAGTAACCGAGCAGACTTATAAAATATACGCGTATCATAAGCGTATTTTATTTTTTTATTCATACGCACGTATTTTAACGTATTTTATTTTGTCATACGCGTATGATAGAGCTTTGATATATATAATAAGAACTCGTTAAGTGATCAAGGGCCTATCAAAAGTCTATGTCACGTCGAAGAGGTTTTTCAATTGTGTGTTGACCAGTGTAGGCCCCAGGATTTGAAGTGTAGGGGGGGGCGTTGGGATGGCAACTTCTAAGCATGTTGGCCAACCATTCGTTGATAGGTATGTAGCAGTAAGCACAGGATCGCAACAGGGGGCCACTGGGAGGGCCAGGCATTCAAAAGGGGCACGGGCCCCCAGGGCACCCCATGTGGAGCCGCCACTAGTGTTGACACGTAAGAGAATTTAAGATAGCAACATGATTTGGAAATTTGTAACACTAGGTCCAACCACGCCGTTCATCGCTGAGGCGTCGGTAATTTGGTAGCAGCGCTAAGACGCGGTCAAACGCAGGTCTAGAGAAAGTGATGTTTTCAATTATAGGAACATATTCGGGGTTTCCTTAAATCACGTGACTGCTTAATTGATGATGAAATCGATGGCTAATCGCGGTCGTTACAACTAAGCCGATTGAGGATAACTCTGTGCTTAGAATAAAGTAGGCCTACTATTAATAATGGTAGGCTATAATAATAATAATAATAATAATAATAATAATAATAATAATAATAATAATAATAATAATAATAATAATAATAATAATAATAATAATAATAATAATAATAATAACTTTTTTAGTTATTTGGCAGGATTTCTCCTGCTTTGAAAAAATCACTGTTGCTCATAAAGCCCTCCAGCTTCTGTTTGTCCGCAAAATAACAAACTCAGTATAAGCCATACAATGCTAAGAAAGGTTCACAGGTATTTGTTGCTATACTTACAATCAGTCGGGGCATTCGCCAAGAACAGCATTGCGTCGAAGTTGCAAGGACTCTGGGCGAATGGACAGCTGACTTGACATCGGTACCAGCCGGTTTTCGCGATCTCCAGAGGTTTGTTTTCCGACATGGTGGTCTCTTCAGCATTTCCGTCCGACCAAATCCATCGGTAGCTGCAATCAGTTGAGCTCGTATTTAGAGGACATGTCACGACGTCGCCGATTATCTTCTGTGCTGGATTCCTTTCGCCAAGTGCGTCTGAAATCATTATGCATAGCACTATTGCTAGCAATTTGGACAAAATAAATACTAATAATAATTATGCACTTCTATAGCACCATTTATAATACCCAAGGGTACCAATCAGTGTTTAATCTAGGCCGTTTCCGGGGGGAAAATTGCCATTTCCCCCCGGAAATTTCAAATTCCCCTCGGAAATTTTGCAATACTACATGGACTAATAGCAACCCCTAGCAGAATTCCCCCCGGAAATTTCAAATTCCCCCCGGCTTTGTCAGTTCCCTCCCCCGGAGCCCAGGAGTCTAGATTAAACACGGGTACCAATCGATGGTGCTTCACGTCCATCCGTCCATCCAGAGGCCAGACATGAGGAAAACAGCAAGACAGACTGTGGAGGAAATGCTATTTGGAAGAAATGTGTTTTAAGCCTAGATCTGAAAATACTCATGCAGTTTGTTGAAAGATCTGACAACCAGAGGGAGAGAGTTCCAGATTTTTTGCCCAGAAATAGAAAAAGCTCTGGTTCTAAGGCCATTTAGCAATGAATCAGCAAAGAGAAAGATGGTGCTTGATAGAGCTAGAATTTATTTAAGCTAAATTCCTGCTGAATGAAATTCAACCCTTAGCGTCAGGGACGTAGCAACGGGGCTATACTCGCTATATATAGTACATACAGTGGCGGCTCTAGGATTTGGCAAGTGGGGGCCGTTGGGGTGGCAACTTCTAATCATGGGGGCCAACCATTTGTTGTTTAATGTATGTAGCATTAAGTATAGGGTTCCAACTGGGGGGCCACTGGGGGGACCACTGGGGGGCCAGGCACTCAATAGGGAGCATGGGCCCCCCTGGCCCCCCCGGTGGAGCCGCCACTGAGTACATACCACCCAAATCAGTCTACCTTAAAGTTGTTTATGTGATTTATATGTGATTTATATGATTTATGTGGTTTATAGTTGAGTTTTATACCCCACCCCTCCAAAAAAAATTATACCCTCCAAATCAAATTCCTGGCTACGTCCCTATGAAGTTTGCAGCCTTTTAAAAATCAAATGAAAGTTAGACTGACACATAGCAATGCATTAAGACATATCTATGCAAAACATACGAAGTGTATTAGTTTATTTCTCTGTTCGATAAAATATCGAGACAACTAGCTTACAATGTATTTTGACGACTTCTGTTTTGCAGTTGTACCGAGTAATTCCGGATCTGTTTGTGCGACAGACGAAGTAGGATCCATGCATCCCAATTTCACTGTATTCTGCATAATTGCAAGTCACTCGTCCATCTCCGGCAAAGCATGACGACTGTGGAACGGGCGATGCAATGCCGCCTTTGACGTTGGCAACGTGCCACTGCGGAGGTACGTTGCCTTTGTAGCTAATGCTGCAGTTCAACTGGACGACGGTCTCTTGAAGGCGACAGCTGTTCGGTCCAATGAGTTCCGAGTATCCGATATTCGTAGCACAAGTGGGATCTGCTTCTGAATAAAAAATATGGGGCAATGCAAAGTTGTGAAATGTATGCATATTCTACTGTATGCGCCGTTTACAGCCATCTTAATTTAATCTTTTATTAACTATTTTCATCTTCTACTAACACGCATTATTATGTGAATTCGATTTAGAAAGGTTCGAAGAACTACTTCGACCATTGTTGTGACGTTCGAAAGTTTTAATCTTCATTATTAAGGTTTTAAAATCCATAAAGTTCATGTTTTAATTGTCACTGCCAAACTGCGCTAGTAAAGGTGGCCCATGAGTTAAAACGTAAAAGTTACTGCACGAAGCAGCAAGTTACAGACCTCCATAATACAAAATTTCTAGTAATTTATGACAACTACGACGCTCCATACTAGCCCAGGTCTATTATTTAGTACTATTGTTTTTATTAATGTAACTATCTATGTTAAAATTATATTTTATATAAATAGTTAAAATAGGAAATTCGAAATTTTACGAATTTTTATGAACTTATTTCTGTTTGAACTTTTATGAACTTTATTTGTGTCTGAACTTTTATGAACTTTAAAAAAATGTGAACTTAATATGTATGAGTTCAGCGTTACTTTTATAATTTTATTCAACTCCGAGTCAAAGCGCGATGCAATAGGGTGCCTGCGAAATCGGGTTTCGCAAACTCCTTATGATCTCGGACTAACTGTTTTTATGGCAACTTTCGGGAAAAGACCAGAACCAAAGTCAGTTGACATTTCTTTCAGACATGCAATTGTTCTATTTAATAACTATTTTTTATAACATTTCGACTATAATGAAATACTGCAGCCGTCTGTCCGATTTTTGCTAAGGGACCTTCCATAAAGTACGTCACGCTACTTTTGTTCATGTTTGACCCCTCCCTTATCGCAAACTGTTACACATCTCGGATCCCCTTAAAGCGTCGTCCATAAATTAGGTCACGAAGGTTTTCTATTTAATATTATATTCGAGTTTCTCGTTCACTTTTCTGAAGCAAAACAAATATTTAACTTCCAACAATGATAACAAATATAATTGAGACCTAAAATTTAACGTATCTCTGGAAAAGTGTCAATGAACAATTAAGAACGTCTTTTACTATACCTGCTATCAGGTATATTTAAGGTTTTATTTAAACTTAAATTGTGACGTCACGCTGGTCCTCACCTCCCCTCTTGCCCTGTCACAAAGTGTCAAACTTTCTTAGACCCCTCCTTCTCGAGCGTTACATACTTTATGGACGACACCTAGGCAATTCAACCAGAGATTAAGGCTAACTGAATAGGTCGATGTTCTCGATTGCATGTATTATTTGTTAAAAGAAAATTTAAATAAATGGCTATAGGATTCACCGTGGCTTTATCGCCTACTAAGCAACTTAAATTCAATTAATATTAAAATGATTAATATAAAAATTAGAAATAATATTAATAAATTCAAATTTTCTTATTTTCAAATTAAAATATCGGAATGAAAATTCATTGCGATGCATTTTACTTTCAGTGGTCGCTATTTCTTTCCGACACAGAAAAGACCTAGCGGTTAAGAGATGTTGTCTAATTTATAGAAATTTTTCGGCGCTTTAAAAAGGTGTGTTCTATGCAATTTCTAAAAGACTAAAATACAAAAGTGTTAAAAGACCGTTACTCTTCTCTCATCTCATTTGGCAAAGCATAATTGCATTTCTGTATAATTTCATGGTGAGG
The DNA here is from genome assembly GCA_018105865.1 of Metaphire vulgaris. NCBI lineage: Eukaryota > Metazoa > Annelida > Clitellata > Crassiclitellata > Megascolecidae > Metaphire > Metaphire vulgaris. Next base: position 8,764,299 of record CM030854.1, read on the forward strand.
TTTTTATTTGATATCTTCAAAATGTTCGTCTCATGGTTTTCCCCAAAATTCAGGAGGTTCTACTTCCAATGTTCACCAGATGGCGAATACTAATATTAATTGACTTTAGGTAAGTAAGTAAGTAAAATCTCGTAAACTTATACAGCGCCCCGGTAGCAGTACAGCAGAAGCTGCTTATTTTTATGCGCTTAATCTTTCTTGAAATAGCTATAGACAAGGTGGTTTGTCGGCCGGGCAGTAAGTAGTATTATAGTAGTAGATATTAATATTACTATAATATATAATTTAAAAATATTAATATAATTAATATAGGCCTACTACTACTGCTACTACTACTGCTGCTTCTACTACTACTACTACTACTACTACTACTACTACTACTACTACTACTACTACTACTACTGCCACTGCCACTGCCACTGCCACTGCTACTGCTACTGCCACTACCACTGCCACTACCACCACCACCACCACCACTACCACTACTACTACTACTACTACTACTACTACTACTACTACTACTACTGCTACTGCTACAATAATAATAATAATATGTGTATTATTATTTTATTATTATTATTATTATTATTATTATTATTACTGTTATGTGTACGCCGAAAGTTTAGTAAGCGTGTGTGAATATGGGCTTTGAAAGTGGCATAGCGAAGCAAAGTGACGCCTGGATCGAAAATAAAGTAGAAAGTGTCGCTTTTCAGTGACGTGCAGAGAGTGGGCGCCAGGGGCCAAGTCGATAAAAAAGCGTTTGACGAGCAATAACAGGTCCCTTCTGTCGGCGCCCTTTGCCACCCCCACTGCCTCTGCACGCCCTACTGCCTCCATTGTCCATTTTTATCCGGTTACTGAAGTTTGCTTTTGAATTTTGACTGATTATTTTACACACGAATTTCTGTTTTGCTAAAACCGAAAATTACACTCCTAGAGCTTGTGCCCCCCGGGCGGTTTTGCCCCTGCCCTCGCTACAGCACTGGTTTTAAAAGCCTTTTAGCTCGACTTCTTCCTGAACATCATGATTGTTCTGCTAATAAACGTATTTCTCGAGCAATCGCTATCTACACTGTAGGCATACTTGAGTGTCTCTGACAGACGAGCATTTTATATATATATATATATATATATATATATATATATATATATATATATATATATATAGTCGCTGGATCAATATGCTTCGATTACAAATAATCGATACCATTATCTATGCAGAGGCCTACAGCCTAAATAGGAGCATTGCTTTTGCCTAAAGTTATGTTGCGTAAAGAGGCTCAGAGTTCATAGTCCGAAATTAGGCTAACTGGTTCATAATCAGACCTGAGGAGAGGGGGTGCAACCGGTACATTGTTCTGGGGCCCATGGAGCTCAAAGGGACCCGAGTCCGGTGATGAGATGATGTATTAACAGTTGTGTGAACCCTGAAAAAGACTGCCAACGGGAAAAAGGTAATCTTCGTCATGAACTCAGGGACCCCGGCGAATGTCTGAATAGGGGAATAGGGACCATGCAGGCCGATGGTGTTAAGTAATTCATGCCATAAGCCATCATAAAAAGACTGAAAAGCATAAAAAGGTCATCAGCTTTTTCACACACTTGGCAGGTCAGGGGCTTGTGACATTTTTTTTTGTACCGGGGCCAGGAAATTCTCTCGGCGGCCCTGTTCATAATTAATTATTTTCAAAATCAGCGATTTGAAATTGCATTGTGGTGATCTATTGTAGCAATGAAAATTATGCGAATGATATTCTACAGAAAATTATAATTTTATGTAAATTCTTATGATGTCAATTCTTTCTTATTAATTTCTTGTAATCAGAGGCGTAGCGACGGGGGGTATATCAGTATATATAGTATTATATACCCTCCCCCCCAAAAAAAAATCAGTCTACCTTAAAGTTTTTATGTGATTATATATGTGTGGTTAATGTGCCTCCTTCTAAAAACCGACCTGTGCAGCCTCAAAGGGGCGAAGGAGGTGGCAACGGACAGAAGTAGGGGATCGCCTGTCAGAGCTATGCCATCAGTGATGAAGACTTATGTCGAAGTATCACCTAGGGCGTTTCGCGAGGTGGACAGGTCTGACAGTAACCCCGAAAATGGACGGCTAATAGCAAGCAATGGTACTCAGCGCCCGACAGTGGCAGCAAGCTGTTGGACAACTCCGGACGGCGGACATCTGATCCAATCTGATAAACGGCGTCTAGAGGTCCAAACTAGGAAGAAACGACTAGTTATTGCGATTGCAATGGTTCTGGGGGCCCATGACAATTATTAGACTCCAAGAAAAGTCATGAGGAGTTTCACAAATAGAGAAAATCTCGGCAAACGGGGTGGTGCTATCAACGAGAGCACCAATCCAGCCCGGTGGAGTGTTTGTAGCTGAAGACCGAGACAAATGGAGACAAATCGTGACTGCCAAACTTCGAATCGAAGATGGCACACCATGATGATGATGATGATGATGATGATGATGATGATGATGATGGTTATATGTGGTTATATGTAGTTTATATGGTTTATAGTTAAGCTTTAAACCCCCCCAAACATTTATACCTTTCCAAATCAAATTCCTGGCTACGCCCCTGCTTGTAATGTTCTGACAGTTTCATGCGCCATATTTAGTTTGAAATTAGACAATGCTAGCAGTGAAAGACAGATGACGAAAGACTCAAAACAACGAGAAGAAATACTATGTTATGAATAGAATATAGTCTAGTGACCACTTGCCTATGACAATTAGTTCTGCATAGACGGCCGAATTTGCTCCTCCATTCTGACAGACGTATAAGCCAGCGTCTGAAAGTTCTGCATTCAGTAAAACTAAATTGAAGGATCCAGAAGAGATCTGTTTGTCTACCCGGAACCTTCTGTCATAGGGCGGTATCAGTTGTCCATCAATATAGACGTATTGGTGATAATCCGTTCTTTTGCCGACCGGATAATGAAACCAGGAGATGTCTGCGGATGGATCTGATATTGAACAGTTGAAGTAGGTCGAATCACCGACTTTGACTTCTGTATCGACAGGCTTTGCAATGATTTTCGAATTTCCTGAGACCAACAAGTTGACATTCTAAAGCGATGGAGCTAATTATAAATAGTTATGGTCAATGGCAGTTCCCGGAATTCTTGGTGGGGAGGGATGGAAAAAATTATACGAATTTGCTGGGGGATGCAAAGTCGGGGGGGGTGCAAAGTGAAGAAGAAAAAGAGAAGAGAAAAAGGTCATTGTTAGTGTTTTGCCAAATAAATGTTAATAAACCTTGCCAAATAAGTCCACAAGCAAAAAGGTCGTTCGCAGTATTTTTCACTAAAATTTTTAAAAACTCGCCGGAAAATAGGTTGACAAGCCAAAAAGGGTCTTCTGGATCCCCGGTGGAGGATGCAACCCAGTCGTCAACATGGCGGAACCGCCACTGGTTATGGTCTATTGCCTCAACTGAGTATGACTAAATCACCGTTGAGCGAGAGCACTTTCGCTACCTCTATTAGCAATCAACTTTGTGAATGTGCTAGTTCAATATCTAACTCTGCAAAGAAAGAATTGTGGCCGACCAAAATGTAGAATTGAATTCATACAGATCAAGATCGAAGTTGAAAGATAAATCGTGCTAAGTTCACAGAAATGGATGAAAAGTTGAAAAAGCTAACCCCCAACGATCAATATCCACAACAGTGCTGCGATAGGAAGTATTCTTTCAAACATTCTTCGTCTTTTGAAGCTGTTCTTCAAATGCGACAAAGCAGTTGCCTACGCAAGCTTCGTCCTTGCTGCAGTTACTGTATTATTAATTAATTTAAGAACTAAGTCGATCCATTTCCATAGACCTGGGCGTAGTCCCTGGTCGAATTGCGCAGCAAAAATCAGGGTAGGTCTTCCGCAGAACAGCCGTTTAACTTAGGCCTAAGTGTCGTAGCAACCGTGAATCAGTCCCTAGCCTCTTAACTTAACTGGCCTAGGTAGATTCTAGCATATGGCGTGTAGGCCTAGCGAGCATTTCGGCTCTAAGTTTAAGTTTGGAAATTCCATAGCATTTGAAGTGGTTGACAGAATAAGCAGTCGCGTAACCATTGCTTGAACACAAATCGAGGTTTCAGCTCTCTAAGAAGCACTGGTACAGTAGGCCTATGAGTCAATAATAGTATGTGTTGTAACAGGCCTAAAGCAGTCAGACCGGTTCACTCAAAGATCGGCTTTAGCAATAGGCTCACATCCAATCTCTGAATTGTTCAAGATCATTTATGCGTAGATCAAGTTACCGTCCACAATACGTACTGTAGCTCTTTTCGTATATGACATTCGTGTTCAAAAATGCTCATGAGACAGGCGACATGTCTCTTTTGCATCGACAGGGTTTCCTCAGCGCTTTGCATTAAATCGACCTAATTCAAAAGCTCCAATTATATGAATTCTCATATCCGCTTTCCAGCATCGCCTGAAAACTTAGTGATTTTTATTAATCGAATAAAAGTGATCAAAGATGAAGAATACATTTATGAAAGTCTTCTCTATTCAACAAAATCTGCTTTACTTTATTTCCACAATAGTCTAGATCAGCGTTGTCCAACCGTCATGCCATTGCGGGCGCACAAACATGTTTAGACCCTTGGCGGGCCAAGCAAGTTGTAGCACATAATATGGCATAATTATGATATATGCATGGCATGCCACATAAAACTGCTAGAAAATAAGACTAGACCTATATACGACTAGTATAAGACTTAAGTGTTAATTTTGCTTTTAAATCATTGCACACACCGCTGTGCGAGCTTCGCCAGTATACGGTATTTATTGTCGTTTTACGTTAAACTCTCTCGACACAGACACCACTTGCAGACAAATTAAACACTGTTGCGATGTTTTAGGGGAGGGTAAGGAGGGTAAGTGATGCGATCGAAGAGAATACCAATGCGCGAAGAACTCTGCGACGACGATTTTTGTTTTGTTCGTCGTTTTTACACGAAAATGACGATGTGCCCTCCCCATATATTCCGGAGTCCTGGTTACGCCAATGCCTTTTCTCTTCAATCTCTATTACTTTGGGTTGGTTAGCTCACACGAAGACAATTACAGTGCACTGCATGAATTGCCACGCGTTTCTGTCTGGTTATAGGTCAACAAGCGACTTGAGCATGATTATGCAATATCAGTTAAAATTAGAGGTGGCAAATTCATTCATTCATATTCACTCTAACGGAGGGGTGCTGGACTGACAAAGACTACTTGCACTCCACATGCGTGGCCAGAGGCAGCCTCTCTGCATTCGCTGGTTTGACATCGTGACCAATGAAGCAGTCTCCAAACAGACTGCCCTCCTGCCAGTAACAGACATCATCACGCGACGCCGTCTGTCTCTCTTCAGTGATGTGGCTTGCCAGGACAACACTCCAGCCCAACGCACATTCGTCTACGCCAGTTTTCGCCGTCCAGAGATGCGCCCACCATCGAGCCGAAGAAGACCTCCTGGTAGGTGTAGCATAGACTACGTGGCCCAAACAGATCGACAATGGCCTGCCCTCTGCAATCCTCCATGAACGACACTCAGCCATCGGTCGCGGACACAACTCACGCAACACGAGATTGGCGTAACGGACCTCCGCCTAGGGTTGCCAGACGTCCTCCAAAAGGAGGACATGTCCTCCTTTTTAGGTCCGTGTCCTCCGTCCTCCCGGCAAAGCTAAAAATTGTAAAATGTCCTCCTTTTGAGCTTTTGTATGCTATCAATTTTTGTTCTCGCGGTATTGACGAATTTCATACGTTTTAGCCCGTTATCTCAGTTTACCCAATCATCGATATTAAAATAGCGTTATAATAATATCAATATCGATTGTCCAAAGTCCCAAAATACTCGACTCTCGTCATTCTATCTCTAGTGTCTATGCAATAGTCTATGGTCAAAATGTTAATTTCATTTCCAGTAGCAAACGCAGAGACTGTAAACAGTAAACAGCTAGTCATCATCAAAGCTGTGGTCATCATCAGTCATACAACTCGATGACCTGGGGCCGTACATAAATTACGTAACGCGATTTTGGCACTTTTTGACCCCCCCCTACGTAACACGACGTAACAAAACGTCAGACCCTTCAAATATTACGTAACAACGGGCTGACCCCCCATTTTCGTCCTCCAAAAAGTCTTGACAAGCAAAAAAGTTCATATCCTTGTATTTTTTCCTCTCGATAAACCCTGACAAGCAAAAAAAGAAGTCATCCTTGTTTTTTCCTCTTCAAAATCTCTGACAAGCCAAAAACGGTTACTTAAATTTTTTGCGTTACGTAACATTTCCGGACCCCCCGTCGTCACACTTCGTAACAAATGGCCGGACCCCCCCAACCGCGTTACGTAATTTATGGACGACCATTGCACAGCTGGTTTCATGTATACAATGTCCTCCTCTGTCCTTCCTTTCGTCTGGCTCTGTCCTCCTTTGGCTACCCATGCATCTGGCAACCCTACCTCCGCCGTACACACGAGCCAACGAACGAAAACTATCTAAATTTAATCGACTGAACACAATACGATTTTGAATAATAGCATTCTATAGCATTATTAGATTCCATCGTGTGACATGCATAAAATGCATGCCGCCATCTGGTGAACATTAGAAGTAGAACCTCTTAAATTTTAATAATACACATATAACGAACATTTGTTGATTTGAAATAAAATTTCGCAATGAAGTTATATAGAAATAGATGCATGCTTTTCCAAATGAGATAACAAAAGAGTAACGGTCTTTAAACTTTCTTGTATTTTAGTTTTTAATAAATTGCATAAAACACACCTTTATAAAACGCCGTAATAATTCTATAAATGAGACAAAATCGCTTAACCTAGCGGTCAGCTGCACGACGATTTGGAAATAGCGACCACTCAAAGCAAAATGCCTCGCAATAAATTTTCATTGCGATATTTTAATTTGAATCATGGATTCATGTTTACTCTGAAAATTCAGCGGATTATTAAGATTAGATGACGGAATTGTAGTCCAATCATACTCTAGACTCTGGAAATTCTGTTTTGATCTTCAAGGTCATCGAATCTGACAATTTAAAAATCTATTTTATTCAAGCCAATTCAGTATTTTTTTATTTGCTGCAAACATTAATGCTTTCTCTTGCGCGGCATGCATACCAAATGCACGACGCCATCCGATGAACATTAGAAGAAACAGAATCTCATACATTAATGAATAAATCATAGAACCAGATGATTAATTCCACACAGAACAAAACACCACATATCAATTATGGTGTCCCTGGATGTAGCGTTCATGGTGATTCCACATTTTGGTTCACATCCTTGAGAAATTAAAAACGAAAAACACTTCAGAACACGGAAGTTGGCAACTCGAGCGGGGCTCGTACTAGGATGGGTGACCGTCCCGTGTTCATCGCTTGGGCATGAATACATTTGTGGCAACATTAAGCTGATAAAGTAAAACGCGGATCTAGAGAAAGTTATGGTAAACGACTCTAGATTAATGGCGAGAGCCACCTGCGTCGCTGTTCGCCTAAGTTACAGGAGATCAGCACCAGGGCCTACGCTCGGTCGAGTAGAAGACTAACTTTGCCTTTATTAGGGTCTAATATATGTACACACATATATATATATACATGTAGGCCTATATATATATACATGTAGGCTATATATATACATATATATATATACATGTGTAGGCCTATATATATATATACATGTAGGCTATATATATAATATATATATATATATATATATATATATATATATATATATATATATATATATATATATTATAACGTACAATGTTATGTTCTATTACACTTTACTAAACTTCATTTTTAAATTTTCAAATGACTGAACTTTTACATTTCACGTAATATGCAGAGTTCTTTAACTGATTAATATTGAAACATTTTGTCAATTTTGCGACTGACGAAATAAGCGATTTCTAAGGCTACCTTGAGATTGAGCGGATTTTGCTTTGTCATGAAGCATGTAAAGTGATTAAAGTTGGTGTCTTAGGAATAAACCGTTAGTGAAGTAAATTTCTTTAATGCTCTAACAAAAAAGCCTTTCTTCCTTTGAATAATTATTAGACTACTTATTAGAGTTATGCAAGATATTAAGTTTAATACAGTGTATTTATTATAAGAATGACCGAGAATAGTGTATTTCAAAGCAAAATCGTCGGGACGATGTTCGCTAGATGGCAATGATATAATATTTGCGACTTAATTAACTATAATATTAAAATCTTAGCATCCACAAAGACACCATGTCTTTGACTTTCGTCTGGTTCACTTTGCTGTACTATTGTAGCCTACTTTTAACCCAGTGGCTCTTAACCGTGGGTACATGAAAGAAAGAAAATCTGTTTAAAACTTTTACTACAATTTACCCTTGCATTTATATAAAAACATCCTACCGGAACACAGCTTCTTCGACCTAGACTACGCTGACATCCGTTACGCACCTTGAAACATCACTTAATCAGATTGAGTCAATTAACAGAGAAATATGTCCCGTGGACAAGCCCCCCGCATATGCGCTGCCAGAGACAGCCTCTCTGCATCCGTTGGAATGTCTCTTTGTGACCAACGAAGCAGTCTCCAAAGAAACAGACTGCTCTTCTGCCGGTGACAGACATCATCACGCTCGGTCGTGTGGTTCGCCAGGACAACATTCCAGCCCATCGCACACTCGTCTGCTTCATCACTCGCCGTACCGATCGAAGCTCGACCGCCTTCGAGCTGGAGATAACTTCCTGACAGATCCAGAGCCGCCGAGAGAAAATCCGGGCCCCTGGGTGGGAGAATAGCCGCGGAGTCCCTGAAGTGGAGACAACCATTTTTTGCTTGTCATTCTTTTCAGGGGGCAGTTAAAACTTAAAATCCGTCTTGTGCATTTTAATTGGCTAATATTAACTGCGGACCAGCCCGGGCCCCAAGGCATTTGCTCCCCTGACCCCACTCTCGATCGGCGGACCTGGGCAGATCATGCCGTACGTGGCCCCAACAGATCGGCGATGGTCTTCCGTTTGCAATCCTTTACAAATGGCACTTAGGCAACACGAGATTGACGCAACGGACCTCCGCGCCGTTCACACGAACGAACGAAAACTATCCAAATTTAATCAACTGCGCAAAATACGATTTCGAATCATGGCACTTTATACCATCGATGGTGTCTGTCGTGTGATACGCATACAATGCGTGCTGCCATCTGGTGAATATTGGACTTAGAACCCGTTGAATTTTTGAGAAGATGACTTTAAACAGACATTTGGTGATTTCAAATAAAAATCTCAACATGTGATTTAGAGAGGAACACCATAATGCGTTCCCAAATAAGATGAGAGAAGAGTGACGGCCTCTCAACTTTCTTCTATTTTAGTCTTTTATAAATTGCATCAAACACACCTTTTTAAAGCGTAATTATATTTCCATAATTATGACAAAATCGCTTAACCGCTAGCTGAAAGAGCCACAAAAGTATCGAAGCCTATCTGTTTTATGTTGAAAATAGCGACCACTCAATGCAAAATGCCTCGGAAACGAATTTTAATTCAGATATTTTAATCTGAAATAAGAATTAAATTTTATATTTACTTAGGTAATTTATCGGATTAATAAGATTAGCTAAAGGAATTCTAGTTAATCCCACAAGCTAATCTAAACACAATATAGACTCTGGATATTTTGTTTAGGTCTACCTTTCTCTTGTGCAGCATGCATACCAAATACACGACGCCATCCGATGAACATTAGAAGAAAAATTTCTTAAATTAAGGAAACAAGATCACAGAACAGGATGAATTTGTAGAAAACCCTCGATAAGTAATTAGACAGAATAACAATAATTATATTTTGCAAATAAGGTGAGAAAAGAATAACGATTTTCAAGACTTCTTGAATCTCAGTCTTTTTGTAAATGCACTAGACATACCTTCATTAAGCTATGTATTATATCTATAAATAGGACAAAATCGCTTAACCCATTTGTTATAAAAAGCTATTTAGGCTATATAGATATTAAAGGTTTCTTTTGTTCGTCAACAAAAGCAATACAGTGGATTTTACATAGGCTTACAACACCTCCTAAACCACTTTAAAGAACATTATAATTATTATTATTTATTTATTTATTTATTTATTTTATTTATTTATACTGGACAATTTATTCGGCGCCGTAGGCATAGCTAAGGCTAAAGTCAAAGGCACCTAACAACAAAAAGAAACTCTGAACAGATGCGTCTTAATACTCTTCAGGAACGCTCCGGACGTGGTCTCCATAGTGACCTCCTTCGGTAAGGTGTTCCACAGCACTGGATTGCCTCTCCGAAAGGATCTGTCCCCGAAGACTATAGCCTTTGCCGGAGGAGGGACCAGCAGCGGATTGCGAATCCTCGACCGAAGCTGTGAGCGCCGTTGCGCTGATGGAGCAGGTTGTATCAGGTCACGTAGATAGGTGGGGCAGTGCGGGTCGTACAGAGTCCGAAACGTGAGCCAGCACCGTTTCAGAACAATCCGCTCAGGAATCTTAAGCCAATGAAGTTGGTCTTTCAGTGGCTGCGACACATGAGCGTTCCACTTCAGACCAAATATCAGTCGCACCGCAACATTGATCACCGATTGAAGGCAATTGAGTCTCAGCATAGGCAGTCCCAGTAAGACGCTATTGCAATAATCAATGCGCGACAATACCAGCGCACGGACCAGTTTGATTGTATCTGATATGGGGAGATATCGGCGGATAGCTTTTATCCTTCTCAAATGAAAGAATCCAAGCCTGGAGACATTCGCAATGTGACCCGAGAACGAGAGAGTCTCGTCAATCAGCACACCCAGGAGTCGCAGTTCAGTTTTGGAGACTATTTCCACATCATCCAACCAAACCGACTCACGAGGAATGAGATGCTTTCCGCGCGGACTACTAAACCAAAGTAGTTCTGTTTTGCTTGGATTAAGCGCCAACCGATTAACATCAGCCCATCGTCGAACCAGAGAGATACAGGTAGAGATGCGGTGAGTGGCCTCGTCTGTATCGGTTGGGAGACAGGAGGTGAACATCTGCACGTCATCAGCATAGGCATAAGGGGAAGTCCCACACCCTTCAATGACACGACAGATATCAGCAACATAAAGGATAAACAAAAGCGGCCTCAGGACTGACCCTTGAGGTACCCCACAACTCACCCGTCGTGATGCAGACCTATGTCCCATCCAAGTGACCGACTGGCTACGATCTGACAGATAATTCCGGATCCAATCGAGAGCTGCGCCACTGATCCCGAAGGTGGTATGGAGGCGGCTGATCAGGATGTCATGATCAACGGTATCGAATGCCGCAGAAAATCCAGGAGGCAAAGGCCCAAGCCGGCCATTCGAGACCGCCTCCACAATATCATTGTATAGATCCGTAGCACCACTGTCTCCGTAGAGTGTCCCTTACGATATGCAGATTGATCTTTGGGCATAAGGCCGTTCCTGGTCAGGTAGGTCACAAGCTGATCATTCACAACCCTCTCCAACAATTTGGCAAGAAATGGGAGGTTTGCAACCGGGCGAAAGTTACCGGGCTCACTCTGGTCCAGTCCCCGGCCGCTTAAGATGAGGCCGAACTTCAGCACTCTTCCATCGTGTGGGAATTCACTTCCCTTCAGAGAAACTGACAGCAAGACCGCAATATACGGCGCTAGCTTCCCGATAACTGCTTTCAAAAAGCCACGTCGGCATTGGGTCTGCAGCGCACTGTTTGTTTGGCGCCTTAGTCACCATGGCAATAAGTGGCAATATTATTATTATTATTATTATTATTATTATTATTATTATTATTATTATTATTATTATTATTATTATTATTATTATTATTATTATTATTATTATTAAAATAACTATCAGAGAAATGTTAACCAGACAGCGAGAATTTCAATAATTCCATCAGACAATCGCTGGGAATTTTGCGAAGTCACCTCTCTAAAATAATCGCCATGTGTTCATGGTTTCTTATTTATGATTTTTTTCAGAGCTACGTCTAGTCCAGTTGGTGCAACCAGTGATGAGAACTCTGGGTACGCACAACTGAATAGATTACCTGCGAATCCTCAAGAAACACTTATTCCACTCTCAACAACACAGAGACAAACACAGGATGAGACGAAGAAGAACAAGAAGAGAAACACGGTCTTAGCGTTTCCTTTCGACTGAGCATCGATTTGCTCAGAAGAGAAATCGAAAGAGATCAACGATGAAACAATTTAGAACTTTTAAAACTGATAATTATTAATTCAGTCTCTGTAATTATCAGAACTGTGAATCAGATGTAGGCTATAGTTCTTTGACTGATTAATATTGAAGCAATTTGCCCATTTTTGACTGAAGAAATAAACGATTTCTAAGGCTAACTTGACTCTTTGGGGTTAAGCGGATTTTGCTTTGTTATGAAGTATAAAAGTGATTAAATTTGGTGTCTTGTGAAGAAATCGCTAGTGAAGTAAATTTCTTTAATGCCCTAACAAAAGCCTTCCTTCCTTTGAATAATTATTAGACTACTTTATTAGAGTTATGCAAGATCTTAAGTTTAATACAGTGTATTTATTAAAAGAACAAACGAGATAAGTTTATTTCAGTACAAAAGCGTCGAGACGATGTTCGCTAGGTGGCGCTGATGTGATATTTGCGATTTAATTAACCATAATATTAAAATCTCATTCAGCGTTTCTCTAGTCGCCACCAGTGGCGGCTCTAGGATTTGGCAAGTGGGGGGCCGTTGGGGGCAACTTCTAATCATGGGGGCCAACCATTTGTTGTTTAATGTATGTAGCATTAATAGGTAGGTCCCAACTGGAGGGCCACTGGGGGCCAGGCAGTCAATAGAGGGGCACGGGCCCCTGGCTCCCCCAGGAGCCGCCACTGGTTGCCACGTAATGAGCAGCCACAAAGACACCATGTGTTTGATTTTCGTCTGGTTCACTTTGCTGCACTATTGTACATCTAACCCAGTGGCTCTTAACCGCGGGTAGGCCTACATGAAAGAAAGAAAGCATGTTTAAAAATTACTACAATTTACTACAATTTACTTTTACTACAATTTACCCTTGCGTTATAAACATCCTATACCGGAACACAGCTTCTTCGACGTAGTCTACGCTGACATCCGTTACGCACCTTGAAACATCACTTAAATTAATCAGATTGAGTCAATTAACAGAGAAATATGTCCCATGGACAAGCCCCGGGCCCTCCGCATATGCGCTGCCAGAGACAGCCTCTGCATCCGTTGGAATGTCTCTTTGTGACGAACGAAGCAGTCTCCAAAGAAATAGACTGCTCTTCTGCCGGTGACAGACATCATCACGCTCGGTCGTGTGGTTCGCCAGGACAACATCCGAGCCAGGAATATTTTTACACCCTTAACAGCCCCAATTTGAGGTCGACACCCCCGCCAAATTTGGTAATGTGACAATGGTATGCATACAAAATGCATACTAATTAGCTCCGGACAACCCCCAATTTGAGATCGACACCACCACGCAAATTCACAATCCTAGGAATATCCCTGATTCCAGCCCATCGCACACTCGCCTGCATCATCACTCGCCGTACCGATCGAAGCTCGACCGCCTTCGAGCTGGAGAAAACTTCCTCACAGCTCCAGGGCCGTCGAGATAAAATCCGGGCCCCTGGGTGGGAGAACAGCCGCGGAATCCCTGATGTGGAGACAACCATTTTTTGCTTGTCATTCCTTTCAGAGGGCAGTTAAAACTTAAAATCTGTCTTGTGCATTTTAATTGGCTAATATTAACTGCGGACCAGCCCGGGCCCCAAGGCATTTGCTCCTCTGACCCCACTCTCGATCGGCGGACCTGGGCAGGTCGCGCCGTACGTGGCCCCAACAGATCGGCGATGGTCTTCCGTTTGCAATCCTTTACAAATGGCACTCAGGCAACACGAGATTGACGCAACGGACCTCCGCGCCGTTCACACGAACGAACGAAAACTATCCAAATTTAATCAACTGCGCAAAATACGATTTCGAATCATGGCATTTTATAGGCCTACCATCGATGATGTCTGTCGTGTGAAACGCATACAATGCGCGCTGTCATCTGGTGAATATTGGACTTAGAACCTGTTGAATTTTTGAGAAGATGACTTTAAACAGACATTTGGTGATTTCAAATAAAAATTTCAACGTGTGATTTAAACAGGAGTACAATTGTAAGGGTGCTGCTGAGATGAGTTGTTGCGAGCTGTTGTGAGCTACGGTTTGACGACGACGCCAAGTTCTGTTTTAGAAGAATCTTTATTCTGAGACAGCTTTACTATGTTACTACGTTGCTACTGAGTTCAACCGCTTCCGCCGATGGTTCGTTGACTGCTGTTGTTGTACGATCTCTGCTGTTGGCTGTCCGTCGTTCGGTAGCGGCTGTCTATCTACTGCTCTAAGCTATGGGTTAATATACCCAATTTCTAACTGAAAATGTCCATTGCTGCAAATGTCTCTCAGCTCCTATCGACTAATTTGAAGCGATTATTCTTGAGTGCGAACTACTTTAACCCCTTAACCGTGTATTTAACTGTAACTCAATGTAAAATGGACGTATATAGCCGGGTTCCCCAGTTAAGGGGTTAATGGCGGCGATGTCAATGTCTACCGAATGATTGGGGGTATTAATCCCACGTGCAAACCTATTTAGATAATTACAATAGCATTTTCCGTTCGAACTTTTACAATAGATCAACTATTAAATTAAAACAATAATTCTAAAGTTCAAAACGATTTCATAAAAATGATTACAACATTTAGCCTTCGAGAGATGTAATTGCAAAGGAGAAGTGGGCGATGATGTCAACCAGTGCAAGAATTGTATTTTAAAAGATTTAATTTAATAATTCCAGATATAGGACCCTCCTTACACAATTATGCTTTGCCAAATAAGATGAGAGAAGAGTGACGGCCTCTCAACTTTCTTCTATTTTAGTCTTTTATAAATTGCATCAAACACACCTTTTTAAAGCGTAATTATATTTCCATAATTATGACAAAATCGCTTAACCGCTAGGTGTTTGAGCACAAGTAGCTGTTTTGTGTTGAAAATAGAGACCACTCAATGCAAAATGCCTCGGAAACGAATTTTAATTCAGATATTTTAATTTGAAATAAGAATTAAATTTTATATTTACTTAGGTAATTCATCGGATTAAAAAGATTAGATAAAGGAATTCTAGTTAATCCCACAAGCTAATCTAATCACAATCTAGACTCTGAATATTTTGTTTAGGTCTTCAAGCAAACATTAATGGGTTCTCTTGTTTGAGAGAAAAAACGACGCGAAGCGGCCTCCGCTCGACGGCGGACGAGGGGAACGGTTGAGCGGCTCTTTGATCGTCGAAGAGACGACGGCGTACGACGCCGCCGGACATCGGATGCCCGACGACGATCTCCGACCGCCAAGGCTGTCCCCGTCACCGCCGAACGGGCGGCGAACGGGAGGGCTACCGGAAAGTTAGCAGAGTGGTAACAACATTGGACGATGAAGCAGAAGGTCGCGGGTTTGATCCCCGCAAAAGCCCTAAGGTCGATCTCGCCTACTCGCTAGAGGACGGCGGTAAACTGAGGAGATGCGAAGGTAAAGCGTGGGTTTGGGAATAGTAATGACAACCTACACCAGATTAATGGCTTATACCTTTACCTTTCTCTTGTGCAGCATGAATACCAAATACACGACGTCATCCTTAAATTAAATCCATCGAAGTCAGAACTGATATGCCTGGGACAGAAGCGGCAGATCAAGAAAGTAATGCTTGACCGAGTCAGGGTCGGCTCTGATCAGATTCTGCGCTCAAAGGTCGTTCGGAATCTAGGCGTGTTCCTTGATGAAGATCTGTCAATGGCTGATCACATAAGTAGGGTGGTATCAAGAGGTTTTCTTGAATTGCGTAAATTAAGATCGATAATAACTTCGGTGACGCGTGAGGTGGCATTGACGCTGGTTCATGCGCTGGTCTGCAAACGGTTAGACTACTGTAATAGTCTACTGGCTCAAATTAACGTCACGCAGTTAAAAAGACTACAATCATTGCAGAATGCAGCTGCTCGGTTGATAACTGAGACGCGAATGAACCAGCACATTTCGCCAGTTCTTCGTGAACTGCACTGGCTTCCGGTGATCTACAGAGTACAGTTTAAAATTATCTCGTTGGTGGACAAATGTCTTCGTGGAGATGCACCAGAATACCTGCAAACTGAATGTAGGCTTGTTCGATCATCTGATAGAGCTCATGGATTAAGATCATGTGACACGCGATTACTCGTCATCTCTCGGACTAATTCAAAATTCGGTGATCGTATGTTCTCGAAGCTTGGCCCAGCTTACTGGAACACTCTTCCGTCAGAACTTCGAGATCGAATTACTACACGGGACATTTTTCTATCGAGACTGAAGACGTTTCTTTTTGAACAATCAGCAGCGGCGCATTAGTGTTTTAATGCGCTTCGTAATGTTCTATCTATCTATCTATCTATCTATCTATCTATCCGATGAACATTAGAAGAAAAATCTCTTCAATTAAGGAAACAAGATCATAGAACAGGATGAATTGACATAAAAACTTCAGCAAATAATTAGACAGAATAACAATAATTATATTTTGCAAATAAGATGAGAAAAGAATAACGATTTTTAAAATTTCTTGAACCTTAGTCTTTTGTAACTGCACTATATATACCTTCATTAAGCTATGTATTATCTCTATAAATAGGACAAAATCGCTTAACCCATTTGTTATAATAAAAAGCTATGTAGGCTATATAGCCAGCACTCAAAGCAAAATGCCTCGGAAGCAGAGGCGTCATTTACCACCCCTCCCCAAGGAAATGAAAATATTAATTTATAATGTATTAATGTGCAAAAATTGTAAAAAAAAATTGCAAAAAATTGCAAATTTTCCAACATTGGCCCTAAAATTTGCCAAAATTGCTCAAAATTTGCAAAAAATTTGCAAAAATGCCTAAAATTTGGCAAAATTTGCCCAAATTTGTGAAAAATTTGCAAAAAAATTTTCTCGCCTCCCAAGAAAAGTGTGAAATGACGCCACTGCTCGGAAAGTATTTTATTCCGATATATTAAAAGTTTGAAACACACTGAATTGAATTCAATATTTATACCTTTTCGGGAACGAAATCTTCGCTACAAAAATCAAGGAGCGCAATTTTTCTTGTATGATTAATTTATCTTGCATCGTATAAATAACGCTAAATAAAGCAACTGTAGCTAATTCATAAAGCTAATATAATCGTAGTCTAGACTTCGGATATTTTCTTAGCTCCTCAATGTCATTAAGTCATCGATTCTGAAATTATAAAATTAGCTGAAGACACCATCTATTTTGCTCAAATGAATTAGATCTCTGAAAAACTGCAAACATTGCTTGTTTCTGTAGCATAATGTCCATACTAATGCACGACGCCATCTGGTGAACATTGGAAGAAAGATCTTCTGAATTTAGGAAAAGACAAAAAACGAATGAGCGAATGAAGCTGAATTCAAGCACTCAGAGCGAAAACAATTTTTTCAAATAAGCGGTTGGAAAGTCAGCAATTTTTAAAAATTGATTGCATTTTAGTCTTTTATTTCTGCACAAGATACACCTTCATTAAGAGTATGAATAATTCTATAAATATGCCAGAATCGCTTAACTGCTACCTAAACTGTGTCACAGCTAGAGACCAGCCAAAGCAAAAGGAATCTGAATGCATTTTATTTCGATATTTTTTAACGAAAAAAATTCTACTCGTTAGTTGCCTTATATCTATACATGCTTTAAATAAAACGGAACGCCAAATTCTGAAGACGTATTTGTTCCAATGTTTGGATTTTAAATTAAGAAAATTGCAATTACAGAACACACTCTTTTGTATTTTAATAGCTCCAGTGTCTGTACTATGTTACTGCAAAACAAAAGCATCACAAAACGCCAGTCTAGAATTTTGGTGTCACTATGTGATATTTGCTCGCTGAATATTGTACATTGTACAATCTAACGACAGTATGACACATTACAGTGATATGCTTCAAGCAGAGGCGTCATTTGGGGGCGGAGCTGGGGGGGCCGTGGCCCCTCAAGGAAATGAAAATATTAATTTATAATGTATTAATGTGTAAAAAAACAAAAACAGGGACGTGATTTGCGTTTGGGGGGGGCAAAAAAAGGTCAGCAACCCCCCTAAAGCCGTAAAGGAGTGCTTGATGTCGAGCAACCTGAAGGAACTAATCGTAAAAAGGGCTGACAAGCAAAAAAAAGTCGTCAACTTTTTTTGAAACTGTCAAGTCGAAAAATATAAAAATATTGAAAATTGAAAAATTGAAAAATGTAACAAAAATTGAAAAGAAAGATTTTAAAAAATTTCTCGCCCACCCCCTCAAGAAGAGTGTGAAATGACGCCACTGGCTTCAAGCCAAATATAGCCCACCATTGCTTTATAATCGATAGGCTTATATACGGCAAGCCTCTATAAATGCCTGTTGGGTTAGGACGGTACATGGGCCGGTTAAGGAGGCTTCTCAGGTATATACGCCTATCCGGCAAGCCACTTTGGCGGCCTGTCCCGTCCAAAGGGTTAAAGTTGGTTGAATTTCGAAATAATCAAGGCAAATTATGAAGAAATTAACGATAATTAATTTTTTCACTTGCTCAGGTTAAGCGATCGTTCTAACGAAGCTGGCTAGTTGGAGTAGATGGTGGACTTCGAAGGGCAGTGAATGCGGAATTAGTTCGGAAGAACTGGAATGCCACGCTTGTGAAAGCGCAGATAACTTACAGTGGCGCAGCCTGTGGCGCTTCCCAACACACTATAATAATAGATGACCTATACCAGCAGTAGCGTCATTTCACACTTTTCTTGGGGGGAGAAAGGCGAGATACTTTTTTGCCAAATTTTTTTGCAAATTTTGGCAATTTGTGCAAATTTTAGGCAATTTTTTGCAATTTTTACAAATTGTGGGCATTTTTGGACCAATTTTGGCAAATTTGCATTTTAAAAATATTTTTGGGCAAATTTTTATCAATTTTCGCGATGTTTTGCACATTAATACATTATAAATTATTATTTATTAATTTCCTTGGGGTCCACGGTCATCAGCGTCCTTCCTTATGTTCATATCCTTCTTGTCCTTCTCCAATAGGCCTACTCTCTCTGAAAAGCAAACTAAATGTTCATCTTTATATTTTTCCCCTCTCCGAAAATAAAAACCAACCCCTCTCGTCGCGCTTTTTTTTTTTGGGAGGGGGGAATTTCCATCCCCAATGCAACATATAGAAATTTGGGAGATTTTTAATCTGGGGGAATTCTCCGCCCTAAGAAGGCCTAGAATAAACACTGGCTATAGTGTGCCAATGTAAAGAATCGATCGTATGGCACATCTACTTTCCCAGTCATTATTTTGTATGTTTCTATCAAATTCCCCCTCTCTCTCTCCTCCTTTCTAATGTTGTCAGTCCACAATATTAAAGTCTTTGAAATGAAATGAAAAGGGCAAAAGCTCTAGCACAATAAAGTAGGCTATATCGATTCTATTGTGCATTTATGCGTCTTGCATGTGCGTGTGCGTGTGTGTGCATGTGTGTAGCTGGATGGTTACTTTCTTTGTGCAATTGTTTACAGTTCGTGTCATTTGACTTCGTAAAATCTGGCCCCCATTTGGGAGCTCTGGGTACACTGATCAGTGCAATGGCAAACAACAGCAACCACAGTGAAGACGAATCTGCAAAGGAGGCGTAGATGTCGCGATACACGCTGTAACCGCTAAGAGGAACTTAATCTGAATAACAAACTATGTGAACTCAGTGCCACAGACACTGGTGTCATATATACTACTGTGTTCTTCTTTGTTCATGGACTTGAACTTCAATTATATTAGCATTTAACAGTCGAAAACATAACACTATAATATAGAAACAAAAATGTAGTAGTATATTAATAAAAGTTTTTTAGCATAGGCAATGTTAACGACTTACTGCGGGAACGGCGGAATGACGGAAAAGGCTGTTGCGGGTACGGGGAAGGGATGGGGACAAATGCTGCGGGGATGGTTTGGGGACGGCGATAATGTTGGTTCGGGATCAGAATGGGAATAAAAACTTATTCCTGTGTCAGCGAATTTTGGGACAAGTTGGAGGCGCAATTCCTCTTTTGTCTCAGGCGCTGGCAATCCACGCTACACAATTGTTCAGAAACTCTAAAACAATAAAACTCGTGTAAGAGAAAGTAAGCAAATTCAGTTGGTTTCTGAATCATAAGTAGCACGTTAGTGTAATAAGAGCATACGCGAGATGAAGATGTTAACAATGACAAGTACAACCAACTGGAAGAGAATGAAAATTGAATCTAGAGGAAGTTTTAGTAGGTGAGGTGAAAAGATATAATATTTCTCTAAACCTCAGCGGAAAAGAGTAAATTTCTTCCATTACGACATTTTTTATCCGATTTTATACTCGAGTTACATTTCGGTTTAATTAAGTACCGCGATAAAGTTTCCGCTTTGCATTCTCAGTTTCAATTAATTTCGTTAACTAGTTTTCCATTAATTTCGGTAGCCTAGCTTTTTACACCGTATATTCCAACTTTGCAAAGAAAAATCCATTTTCAAGGTAAGTGGTTGGCAATTTCGCGTAATGTCTCCATTCAATGAATTCATCGTTCAAGAAATTCGCAACTGGATTCCATCTGACGTAGCATTGCTTAGCTCCGCATCCGATGACAAATAATTTTCCGTCATTAACAATCACACTAGAATGTACATTTTCTAACTTGAAGTCATCTCTCACTTTCCACTTTCTTGTGTCAAAATCGTAGATAACGCATCCATTGTTATTAAGTAAAATTACAGATTTTTTCCACACTCCACCGCGGAGCCAAACACCTGCTCTGGGCATATGCTTTGTGAGCAAAGTACAAGTATTTAACTTCGTGTCATACACTTGTACAGTGCTGACATCTTTAGTGTTGGCGTCATATCCACCGAAGATATAGAGTGAAGCCTTATATGGCACACAATTTCCAGAACAAAAGACAGCGTAGGCCAATTTTCCAACCTTAGAGCACTTACCATCATACGTATTGTATGTTTCGACATCATCGAGGGGCTTCCAATTAGTACTCAAGCATCCACCGCATATGTACAAAATATGACCAACAAATGCTACACTGTGATAACGTTTGCCTTGAAGCAAAGAAGTACATCTGCTCCATTTAGAAGATGAAGCATCTAATCTCCAAATATCTTCACCTGTGTTTCCTAATCCACAGACAAAGACTGTATTGCGATAGACAGCTGCTGTTGCTGCTGTTGCTCCAAATTGAAATTTATCAGGCAATGGTTCAATAGCAGTAGCAAAATCTGGTCGATTTAAACTCAGTCTAATAGCGGCTTCGTCATTTGCAATGACAACGTCGCATCTGTTGAATTCTTTCGTTGTTTCTGCAAACAAAAGAACAGAAACAAGACGATACTTCCGAATGAATAACGCGCATGGAACGCTTAAGATGTGTTAGCGTAATTGTTACTGTTGATGTAAATGCAGAGGAATCACCCAAGCGACAGACATGAATGCTAAGGATCCAAAAGGTTGTAGGTTGCACTGCAAACCTATTTTAATAGACATCCAAGACCCTTCTTTGCATCAATTTGTATGTGAACATGTTTCGAAGAACGGACAAATATTTCATCTGAAGAAAATTGATAATCTTATGAAATTATGAAATATTATAAAATTCTGCCATCATTCCAACCTCATACTTGTTTTCTCCAGGGGCGCAATCCACGGGAAAGAACTTGCGGAGGACAGTACCCAACAGTTAGAAAAAAATCATAATTAGATTTTCAACATACAGTATTATGGTATAGGGATACTTTAAAAAATTCTGTTCCCCAATGCTTATGGCAGTTTTACGGCCAATAGAGACGGTTAACCAGAAATTCAGAATGTCCCAAAAAACCTAGCATCACTCCTAGGATGTTCAGCAATAGTTTTTAAATAAATACCCGTTATGCCCTTCTTTCCCTGTTTCAAAAGATGTGCTCTTGTCAAACTCAGCGATCTCTGTTTGCTAAAACGTTGCGCCACCTATTTTAATGTTGCTTACTCAACAAGGCCAGGTTTTCTACACGTTATTAAATTAGTAATGCATCATTACCTCTATTTCGCCTAAACTACAAATTTTACTACACGTTTCCTAACTATACCTATTTTGCTACAGTAAGTTGCTTCAAATACTAAAAAATACTCGATTCTCAAAAATTCACGTAGCTGCTTTTCGTAACAAGTTAATAATAAATCAATACCTAATAACTTTCCAATGATATTCCCTGTATCGAGAACTGTGGCCAAAAATTCAAAATCAAATGGTTTACTTGGTACTCTCAAAAATTTATCGTTTTCTTTTCTTAATTCTTTGGCTCTTGCGATCAAACTGTCCACATTGCCACAGACTTCACTCGGAGATCCTTTAGATTTTAATTCAGTGCAGTAAGTCACAAAACTGTCGTGAACTGCCAGCTTTCTTTCAATTTCTTCAATTTCTGCATCCATTTTCTTTTCCTGGTGTCGTTTTAGCAATGAAAGTTCATTCAATAGCTCTTTCGTATGTTGATCGAGAAAAGCTTTTAGTTGCTTACTTTTCGTTCTAATGACACTCTCTGTTTCCAAGACTTTTGCCAAGAAACCTCTCTTCTTTCTTTCCAAATCATATTTCCGTGACAATATATATCCATTATGGTCATACATTTCTTTGAAACTTTGCTCAATTCTTTGACGAAATTTCTTATCAACTGTTGTCACATCTTTGCATTTGTGTGTTTGATGTTCTTCAACAAAGCATGAGACACAAACAAGTATCTTGCAATCGGAACAATAGTAGTCCAACACTTTATCTGAATGTCTCACACATTTCCTAATTGGAAACATACTTCTGATCTCTTCTTCGTTAACCTCAATGCCTAGTTCAATAATTTTGTGATCATTTGAGCCTTTAAATATCTTGTGTACCTTTGAACATCGAAGACAATAATTTTCACAACAATTCAAACATCTCATAGTGGCTTCGGCAACATCTTTCACTTCTTCATCCGCGCTGCATATTTCACAAGGTCTGGATTTATTTTCTATATTTAACCCTTTTGTTACCTCCATAAGACTTTCGATGAAGAAATTTATCTGAAGTCCTTTCATTCCATCTGCAGGGATTAGAAACTTGTTCCTGCATAACGGACACGGTAAGCCATCTCCAGATTTCTTCCCATTCTTCAGCTGGATGTTTTCGAAGCATTTTAGACAGGCGGTGTGGAAGCATGGCAACATTCTGGGATCTGTGTAGGTCGTCAAACAGATGCAACATTCTGACAACGCACGAAGTCGTTTCATTGCTTCTTTTCCCGTTGACGCCATTTCGAGAGTTGCTTCGATCTGTTCTGCGCTGTCAACTACACTGTAGTTCCCTATCGCAAATATCTAAAACATATCAAGCTAGAAGGTCAATGTTTGATTTAGTCTCTTGAATTTAGAATTAATCTGCGTTGTCTTCGAAGGGGCGGGAAGTTAGCAGAGTGGCAACAGCGTTGGAAGATGGAGCAGAAGATCGCGGGTTCGATCCCCGCAGCCGCAGGAGCTCTAAGGTCGACTCAGCCTTACTCGCTAGAGAGCGATGGTAAACTGAGGGGCAGCGTTAAGCTGAGAAGGTAAAACGTGGGTCTGGGGAAAGTAATGGCAACCTACTCCATATTAATGGATATACCACCTACGTCGCTGATTGCCTAAGACCGGAGATAAACGCCGGAACCCAACGGTCGGGCTCGAGTACGGGACCTACCTTTACCTTTTTATAGGCCTAGCGAAAGCAATTAAGAGAATGACATAAAATTGAGTTTTCACTTTCACTATTACGTCGGAAGCTGCAAATATGTTGCATTGACACACAAGTGATATAGAATTTAATATGATCTTGAAAATTGGTTGCAATTGGAAGATATGTTCAGACATTACCCTGGAAGAGTTAGTAACACGGTTATGTGCTATCCTTACCTTCGATCTGCCGTGAGATCTTTCTCAAAGGTATAAATCTTTCTTCTCGAAACGATTTAAATCAATTCTCTTTGCGCTTGTGCTATGACCTACTGTATACTGCTTGAATTGCACATTGGTCGTTATACACTGTAATCATTGTTATCAAAGGATCAAAGTTCTCCAATTCAACTTTGAATTCTGCTAATCTTATCAATACCAGCATTATCTACGGCGTAGAAAGAGAAGCTAGAGAGCGTCTATTCACTAACCTTCCTACGCAAGATAATGGAGATTACTATTCAAAAGGAGATTGACTGGCTTCTTTATGAACGAAAGAATAGCAATCTAAAATTTCATTGTATCACTTAGTCGCCAGCCGATTAATTTAAAATTAATTTGTACAGTTTCAATTGTCGTTGAAATATAACAGTTTAAACTAAATGTAGAATATACAGTATTTAGTTTAATCTGTAATGAGTAGGGTGTGACAAAAAGTACAAAATTTTAGAGTTCACATCCCGTACAAACGGAAATCGATGATCCATATTAAAGTAAATAAGCTATCGAAAACAGATATTTCATATTAATCACCCATTTCTAGCAACTTTGTTAAGAATGCAAGTCAATTTTGCCAAATTTATGCATTGCATTGCCATTTTCCGACCCAGTCTGACATTAACAGCATTAGCAAGTTACACTATTGCACCATTACACCATGGTGTAATATAGCAGGGAAATATATATATATATATATAATATAGGGAAATTAGCAGGGGTAGGAAGTTGGCAGGGGCAAGAAGTTAGCAGAATGATAACAACACTGGATGATGGAGCAGAAGGTCGCGGGTTCAACTCTGGCAGGAGCCCTAAGGTCAATTCAGCCTTCTTTCTCCAGATGGCGATGGCAAATGAGTAGTGGATTAATCCGCGGAATAAACAGTCACGTTTCATGAGAACACTGCCCCGTATCATGTAACTTGCACCAGTCGCCTAGCTGAGGGCCTTGGTAACGGAGATCAGCGCCGCCTTATGAGCCCTGAAGTTAGCCATGAGTGATCGGGAAGGATTTTACTTATACTTTTGCACCATTCTAACTTATATGCTATGAGTCAAGCAGCATATCATCTTCTAAATTGAACAAAACTGACCGAATAAGAACAAAATCATACGTATGCTACAGTGCTGCAGTTTAACTATTAGTGCAGTAAATGTGATTTGCTTTCTATAGTTGGCAACTCTGATCTTAATTTCTTCATTTGAATTATAACTCCAAGGCGTGAATAATGTCCATAAACTTTATGGAAGGCTACAGAAACATCCTTGATATGTCTTTCCACATCTTGTGCATGACATGGATAATATGGCATACTTATTTTAGCATGATTTTCAATGGCTCCTGAAGTGATGTCATGCACGAGTGGATGGATGTCAAATTTCACCCGTTCCCAATCAATGTTGATGTAGGAGTCTGAAGTGAAGTTGACTGTAATATTGTTCTTGTCAAAACAACGAATTCTACCACTGCGTTGATGATTACTCCGAACTAGTGAAATTTTGCATAAGCAAATTTTCATATATTTTCGTCCTCATCACCGACAGCAGCTAGATACTGATGTTTATTCTGTGGACCACTGCTAGAAGAGCACTGATTGTCACAATCTTCCTCTTCTGTCTCCTCATTGCCCGTGTAACTGACATTACTGCAAAGGTCACTTGGACTGTTTTCTGAATTGTAATTCATTTCAAACTCTTCTAAAGCAGTACTACTTTCTCCCATTTCTCTTTTTGTTTTGCCTTCAACCTTTGTTAATTTTCATTTTCTGTCTTCTAGTTATTGCAGCCTACTTGATGTAACTGTATCAATTTTTCAATATCCAGTTTTCAGGTAGTTTTTTATGCAGATCATTCCATTTCTCAAATAGCCTTTTCACTTTTTCCACTATGCTGACAAATGCAATAGTAGGTATGCTGGCCTTATTATATATCTCAATCACTTCAGATGCAAAAGTTTTTACAACATCAACAGTCTTATGTCTCTCTTTTTGCTGTTAAAAATAACACGCTCTTAGAACATCTTCACGCGTTGGCAGCACATTTTGGGAAATTTTGGCTAATTCCTTAGGAAACCCAAATACTGAATGTCAACTTTTACTTCGTGTTCTAGAGCAGTGGTTCTCAATCCTCTTTGCCTCGCGGACCTCTTTTGAAGTTCAAAAATATCTCGCGGACCACCTGCTAAATTGAGCAGTCATCTGCTCCAAAGAGGCGGTGATGACCTTTTGTTATTTTTTGCTTGTCATGCTTTTTCACGTAGAAAATGCACAGAAGACACACGAAATGTGCCGATAACCTTTTTGTGCTGATGACCTTGTTTTGATCGTCTCACTTTTCAGATTTTTCACATGGAAAATTAATATGTCTTTTTATTTACGTTTTTCAGACTTCGCCGCGGACCACTAGACCCCGTCTTGCGGACCACTTGTGGTCCGCGCGCGGAACAAGGGTTGAGAACCACTGTTCTAAAGCTTGCCATAATTTAACTACAATTCACCTCTAAACCCACTTAATGATCATCATTAGAAATCATAAATACAATGGTTGCTATGGGCATGAGAAGAAAGTAGAACCTACTAGCGTGCCAAGAAGTGGATCACTTTATGAAGGATATTGTAGAAAAGCCTGTATTATTTTAATAGCAAACACCCAAGTTTACCAAATTTAATCAAAAACTATCAATAGATTCAACAAAACAGTTTATAATATCCCAGCAACTATGTTAATGCAGTTATTGTTAAGAAGCCATTGCTTTGCAATGAAATATGCAATATACATATTATTCATAAATCAGTTTTTTCAAAGTTGGGACCCCTAGACATAAAAATAATATATTGAAATAGGGGGTTTTCTTGATCAGTAGATCAAAGAGCATCTTTTTAGTACTGAATGGATATAGTTTGTACTTTTTGTCACACCCTAGTAATGAGTTTATATACAGTTATTTCGACTACCGCCAACAATGAAGAAGATGATAGGCACAGAGGCATCTACAGACCAACATTTCCTGTTCCAACTTGGGATTTGGAGGACCCGTCGTGCACTGCCGCAAAGTCGATACTCACCCTACGAGGCCTATCCCAACTGATAACAATTTTCTTAGATTTTGCAAGAATCCACATCCAATCCAGGTCCAAGTAGGGGGTCTTGCATCTGCGACCCTCAACGCTTCACCAATGGCCGTTAGTTCTAGCAGGGTGTGAGGCGGAGTGCCAGCCGTCCAAAAATTATGGCAATTGCTAGATTCAAAGCTTGAATGTTGGATTAATTTTCAGGCAACGTGGCAAGTTCTGGCAACTACTCGGCAATCACTTTACATCAATTTCTAATTTACTTTACATTGTGCTTTTTGAACAATGCCGTTCCTGTGACGACAACCTTATGGTTAAGTGAATTGCGCTTTAATCGAGATATTTAGAAATTGTTGGCAGAAAATCAATACAATATTTTTATAGTGCCTTTTTCACTCATGTATTGTTATTTAATTTAGTAGAAGTATGACCAGATATTCCAAAACGAAAATGCATTTTTGCACTAAAATGAACGAGATATTTTAACTCTCGTGTTATAAAGCCGCTTCAGCGAATCACACAGTTCCACATATTTTAGGAAATCCTGGCCTATTGTAGTAACTTTTTGAAAATAACATTATTTCGCAATAGGGGCTCGTCCACAAATGACGTAACGCGCCTAATCACAATTTCTTCACAACTTTTTTCGCCACAATTAAAATCAAGAAAATACAGCATCTAATAATCGCTACACCCGCTGCAATATTTCAGAATAACCAAACCACCATTAAGCCTAAACAAATTCTAGCTTCGAAGCTCACAATGTGCCGTTAATTTAATATAGCAGGCTCCGCGAAGAAAGTGATTGTCTCTTCTGCGTAATCAGAGATTTCTATTTGAAAATAATTTTAAAAATTTGACGAGGAATAACGCATTTCAAGACGACAGTCAACCAAAGGTACCGTTGAATTTGCACACGGCGGCCATTTTAATGGCGAACATTGGCGGACCATTCAACGGTGACAGCGACTGACTTAAACATTCCAGAACGACGTGGAAAAGTGGAAGACGGTAAGCGACTCTTCTGAAAATCCGACGAGTGGAACGCAGTCCTCGCGCTTGGCACAAAATACAAGCGCAGAATTTACGTCGCTAAATGCCAAGAACGACGGCGACGACACCATGGCATATATAAGCACGTGATGACAGCCACGCAGGCGCCAAATCCAGAAATCCAACTTACTGTTGGAGATTATTTCGTAAATCTAAGAGATTTTCTGAAAGTTTCAGGATCCTGCATAAGCGAAGATGGTCAGGGCGTCATCTGTTCTAACGATGAAGGAGATTAAAATATTTGATGTTGGAGAAAACAGTCCAATACAGCCCACCTATAGAGGGCAGCAATTGAATTTTCATTTCTTGCACTTTAAATGACTGAACGATTACTTTTCACATAATATGAAATATTTTGATTTCTTCTTCTTCTTCTTCTTCTTCTTCTTCTTCTTCTTCTTCTTCTTCTTATTATTATTATTATTATTATTATTATTATTATTATTATTATTATTATTATTATTATTATTATTATTAAACTGACAATTTCTTGTGCGTCATATCACCAAATGTCAGGAACAAGTGCACATTACAGAGTCCAGCTATAGGCCTACAAATAAAATTAACATTAATCATACTAAAATAAAACACAAAGTGGAACACAATCTAAGGCAGAATAAGAGAATAAGATTTCCGGAACAAAGGTGTCTTTCGAGTTTTCCTGAAGGATGAGACAGAGAAAAAGGATGAATTAACAGACATCGGTAGATTGTTCCATGTCTTTGGCCCTAGCACTGCAAATGACCTGGAACCATGTGATGTTTTGCAATGAGCTATCTTCAGAAGACTTTGAGCGTCGGACTGCAGGAACAGTGACAGACAATAAATTAATTAATAAATAAATAGAAAATATTCTTTCATATTAAACGGTTGAATTCTTTAATATTGAAGCATTTTGCCTATTTGGCGATTGAAGCAGGACTTGAGATGTTGCGGACCTTGAGGTTGAGCGGATATTGCTTGGTTATTGAGCATCAAAAGTGACTAAAGTTGGTGTCTTAGGAATAAATCACTAGTGGTGTAAATTTCATTACTACTCTAAAACGCCTTTCTTATTTCGAATAATTAGGTTAACTTATAAGAGTAATGGTCAGGTCTTAAATTTAAAATGAACGAGCTATACTTGTTACATTTTAAATTACTGAACGATTTCTCTCCACACAATATACTGAGGTCTGTAAGTGATGTTGAAGCATGTTGCCTATTCTCGCTTGCTGCACGTGGAAACGAATATTGGAGCCTATCCCTATGGTTAAGCGGATTTTACAAGAAAGCCTCAATAGTGTGGTGGAAGCTGCAGAGCCTATTGGATTGAGGGTAAACATAGAAAAAACAAAAACAATGATGTTTGGACAACAAGAGGCCACGGTAAACATAATAGTAAATGGAGATAAAAATCGAACACGTAACAGAATTTGAATACCTCGGAAGCCTGCTGACATGGGATAACGACTGCAGCCAGGAGATAAAAAGAATAGCAAAAGCAACAGGAGCTATGGAAGGGTTTAAAACAATATGGAAAAGCAAGGTCATGAAAGTCGAGACAAAACTGGAAATACTAAGAACGTGCATCTTTAGTGTATTACTATACGCATCGGAAACCTGGACCATAAAGAAGAGGGACAAAGACTGACTACTAGCCTTTGAAATAAAATGCTACAGGAAAATCTTGAACATCAGATGGAAGCAGAAAATAAAGAACAAAAACGATACGAGAAAGAATTAGGAACAAAACAAATATCACGCAAATATTGATACGGAAAAAAATGAACTTCTTTGAGCACAAATGCAGGATGAAAGACAATAGACTGGTGAAGAAGATCATGCTGGGAACAATGAATGGAAAAAATCGAAGAGGGAGACCGAGAAGAGAGTGGTTGGATGATATCGAAGAATGGGGGAACGCGGAGCTGCACACACTGATCAGAGTGACACAGGACCAAGAAAGATGGGAGACAAATTGTGATTCAGGCTGTCGACACCTACGGGTACAGAACCCATGGAGCTGCTGCTGATGATGATGATGATCCCTAAGGTTAAGCGGATTTTGCATTGGTATAGAGAATGAAAATCGGCTAAAGTTGGTGTTTTAGGAAGAAAACGCTTGTGGTGTACATTTCTTTAATATTCTAATAAAAGCGTTTCTACATTCAAATAATTTGATTTAATTATTTGCTATGCCAATTTCTTAGATGTAATAAAGTGTATTTATTTCAGGAATGAATCAGATAAGTTTACTTCAAAACAAAAGCGTCGAAACGGTGTTCGCTAGGTGGCGGTGATGTGATATTTGCGATTTATTTAATCATGTTAAAATTTTCTTCTTCTTCACCGTAAACTGAAAATTTACTACATAATAGCAACATGTATAAGGACTGGGATTTGCAGATCCAACTCTACTGAAAGCATTTAGGGGCCTACATGGCGTCCGATTTGACCTTAGCAACAGTGGCGTCATTTCACACTTTTCTTGGGGGGGGCGAGAAATTTAGTAAAATTTTCTTTTCAAATTTTTTTATTTTTGGAAAATTTTTTGACTGAGTTAGTTTGAGTTTCAAAAAAAAGTCGACGACCTTTTTTTTTTTTTTTTTTTTGCTCGTCAGTTTCTTTTTACGTTACAATTACCCAAAAATAGTTGACGACCTTTTTTTTTTTTTTTTTTTTTTTTTTTTGCTTGTCAGCCCTTCTTAGGTTATTAATACACTACAAATTATTATTTTCATTTCCTTGGGGGGGCCGCGGCCCTGTTTTTTTGGTGTTGCACATATTAATACATTATCAATTAATATTTTCATTTCCTTGGGCCACGGCCCCCCCCAGCCCCCAAATGACGCCTCTGCTTAGCAACATTGAGGATATTTTCTTTTATTACGACATTCTTTTCTATTCTATATTGAAATTATAATTTCAGATTTATTAAGTATTTCCATAAGTTTTCCGTTCTACATTCTCGTTTTCAATTAATCTCGTTAACTAGTTTTCAATTCGTTCCTGCAGCCTATTCTTTTGCACAGAGTATTCTAATTTTCCCAAGAATAATACATGTTTAGAGATAGTAATTGGGAATTTCGCGTATTGTCTCCATTCAATCAATTCGTCGTTCAAGATATTCTCAATTGGAATCCATCTGACGTCGTAATTGTTATCTCCGCATCCGATGACAAATATTTTTCCGTCGTTAGCAATCACACGAGAATGATGAATTAGTGACTTGAATTTATCTCTCACATTCCATGTTTGTGGAACAAAATCGTAGATAAAGCATCCATCATTATTAAGTAAAATAACAGAATTTTCCCACAATTCACCATGAAGCCAAGCACATGCCCTGGGCATTTGCTGTGTGAGCAAAGTGCAAGAATTTAACTTCGTGTCATACACTTGTACAGTGCTGACAGCTATATCATGTGCACCGAATCCACCAAAGATATAGAGTGAAGCCTTATAGGGTACACAATTGCCAGAACTTTTAACAGCGTAGGCTAATTTTCCAACCTTAGAGCACTTATCATCATACGTATTGTATGTTTCGACAGCATCGAGTACCTTCCAATGAAAATTCACGCATCCACCGCATATATACAAAATATGATCAACAAACGCTACGCTGTGACCTATTCTGCCTTGAATCAAAGAAGCACATTTGCTCCATTTAGAAGATGAAGCATCTAATTTCCAAACATCATCATTTTTGTTTCCCAATCCACACACGAAGATTGAATTGCGATAGACAGCTGCTGCTGATGATGATGATGATGATGCAATTTGAACTTTTTCAGGCAATGGGTCAATGGCAGTAACATCATCCGGTCGATTTAAGTTAATTATAATAGTGGTTTTGTAATTTGCAATGACAACGGCGCACATATTAAATTCTTTCTTTGTTTCTACAAGAAAAGAGCAGTGACAATATGATACTTATGAATGAATAACACACAGAGAACGCTTATTTAAGATAATCAGAATCTGTCGGTCATGGACTGGGGATGTCATGCGTACAGTAGATGCTTTCTTGCGAATTAACGAATAACTACATTTCTACCGGAATTCAAAAATCAATCAGTTACCACAGTTGTCGTAAATGGAAAAGAATAAACCACGCGAGAGACATGAATGCTAAAGATGCAAAAGGTTCTTTCAACAGCTTGAGTCCCCCGACGCAATTGCTTTTCTAGCAGATTGTTTTACAAGCCTAATTGAAAAGGTCTATACATCGAAGACCCTTCTCTGTAAAGAAGGACTGGCTCTAGTGGTGTCTTTCCATGTGAAACATGCTTTGAAGTACAGAGAAAGACATGATTTGAAGGCCAATTTTGAGCCTCAAGAATTCTGAAATTTGAATTGCGTAAAGAGAACTTGCCCTTGTGAACTAATATACTTTATCATTTCATAAGGCGAAGTGCCAAGTGCCATGAGGTGATATATATATATATATATATATATATATATATATATATATATATATATATATATATATCACGCCATTGACTCACATGAGGCTGCAATTCTCACCAAATGGAGCCTAGAGAGCCAGATCCCCATTCCAGCATCAGGCTCACTCGATAAGCAGGCCACTTGGGACCGCCCAATAATTCTCAGGGAGATTACCAACTTGTTTAGCTCCGACCTTAGGCAATACCATCAGGCTCGCCTAAGAGCAGTGGCAGCGGAACTCGCCAGCGACTGGCTTCATGCGCTGCCCATCAGCTCTTGCGGTCTGCGCTTGGACGACGAGACAACCAGAGTTGCAGTGGGTCTCCGTCTTGGCGATTTTATCTGTGAGCGGCATCTCTGTCCCTGTGGAGAGCAGGTCCAGGAGAATGGGTCCCATGGACTCTCCTGCAAACTCGGACCAGGTCGCCTTGCACGTCATTCCATGCTCAATGACGTAGTCTACCGGGCCCTGGTACGAGCTGGCATACCGTCGGCCAAGGAACCGCCCGGTCTTCTCAGATCCGATGGAAAGAGACTGGACGGCATGACCATGATTCCGTGGCAAGCCGGCCGCTGCCTGGTGTGGGACGTCACAGTGGCAGACACAGTCGCTGCCACTCATCTGCCAGTGACGTCTCTCTCTCCCGGAGCCGCTGCTGAAGCAGCATCAGTGAGGAAAATCGCCAAGTACACTGATTTGTCGGCCGACTATTTCTTCTTGCCATTGGCCTTCGAGACTCTTGGTCCTATCAGTCACGACGCACTCACTTTCATAAAAGAGTTGGGCCGTCACCTTTCCGTACTTTCCGGAGACACTAGAGAGAGAAGTTTTTTGCTCCAGCGTATTTCGATGATCTTACAACGCTTTAATGCGATTGCCTTCCAAGGGACTTTCTCTGCTTCTGGTCCGGATCAAGACGAGAGCTGAAAAGTATATATTCTTCTGTCTCCGGACACTTTCTTGTAATAAGTCCCTCGGGAACTAAGTACCGAGGGCATAAATATATATATATATATATATATATATATATATATATATATATATATATATATTGACAGTCCCAAGCTAGTCTTGACTCCAGATACTACAAAAATACCCCTGCTCCAACTGCAAGAAATCGTGGTTTCAAATTTGATTCATCTCTAAATTTAGAGTCACAGATCTCCCAACTATCGAAATCCTGCTATGCCCATATTCGCGATCTACGTCGCCTCCGTCCTTGCCTTGACACCAAAACTGCATCCACAATCGCCACTTCAATAGTCCATTCCAAACTGGATTACTGCAACTCCCTTTACTATAACCTCCCAAAAACCTCCATCAACAAATTACAATCAATTCAAAATGCACTAGCCCGAGCAGTAACCAAATCACCAAAGTTCTGCCATATTTCACCCATACTGAAGTCGCTACACTGGCGTAAAATATCCGAACGTATCCAGCACAAAATAATAACGATTACTTATACAGTTCACTTCATTCGTCAAAACCGGTTTACCTTCGTAAACTCTTAACGCCTCAGCCTCCCCGACCTACACGATCATCATCTCATCTCACACTTCATCACGCCTGTTAAATCAGTCATCATTCAAAATCTGCAACCGCGCTTTCTCATACGCCGCACCAGAACTTTGGAACTCAATTCCAGCCTCCCTCCGCAGCCTACGACATGGTCAAACAATAAACTCCGAATCCTCATTTCCTTTAATTCCTTCACTGTCTCCTCAAACCTTTAGGTCTAAACTTAAAACCTTCCTATTCGAAAAGTCATTTCCTCCATAGCAATAACAACCTGACCCGCCACCTCATAGATACACTGACCTTTGCCCGGCCGACAAACCACCTTGCCTAAAGCTATTTCAAGAAAGATTAAGCGCATAAAAATAAGCAGCTACTACTGTACTACTTTCCAGGGCGCTGTACAAGTTTACGAGATTTTACTTAGTTACTTACTCTCACACAGCGCTGTCATTAGATTCGGTGAGCGTTGTGTTGCCTTCTCGCGACGTGTCACATGACTGATGATTCTGAATTCCGTGAGACGAGCGTCACGGTGTTCCTGTGCTCAAGCCTACCCCTTGGCTACGCCACGACCCTCATTCGGCAACAAGCTTCGTCATCGACTAGCCGTTATGACCCTAGTTCCCTGTTTAGAAAGATGTGCCGATGTCAAACTCAGCGATCTCTCATACAGTAGTTTGCTAAAACGACGCGCCACCTATTGACAGTTACATACTCAACTACGGACAGTTTTCAAAAAGTATAATTAATTGTTAATGCCTCGTTATTTCAATTTAACGTTAACTACAAATCTCATTAGCTATTGAATTTTACACATATATTTCCTAGCTTATTACTATATTCCTACACTATGCTGCTTCAGTTTGTTAAAAGTACTCGGTTCTCAAACATTCAAGTTGCTGTTTTTCGTATTAAGTTAATAAAAGATAAATACCTGATAACTTTCCAATGATATTTCCCTCATATTGTAGTGTATTGTGATCTGTGGCAATGAAATCAAAATCAAAAGGTTTACTTTGTGTTCTCAAATATTCTTCGTTTTCTTTCTTTAATTCGTTGGCTCTTGCGATCAGACTGTCCACACTGCCACAGACTTCACTCGGAGATCCTTTAGATTTTAATTCAGTGCAATATGTCACAAAACTCTCCTGAACTGTCACCTTTCTTTCGATTTCTTCAATTTCTGCATCCATTTTCTTCTCCTGCTGTTGCTTTAGCAATGAAAGTTCATTCAATAGCTCTTCTGTATGTTGGTCGATCAAAGCTTTTAGTTGCTGACTTTTCTTTCTAATGTCACTCTCTGTTTCCAAGACTTTTACAACGAAATTTATCTTCTTTCTTTCCAAATCAGATTTCCTTGACAACATATCTTCCTTATGGTCATTCATTTTTGTGAAACTTTGCTCAATTCTTTGCCGAAATTCCGTATCAACTGTTGTCACATCTTTGCATTCATGAGCTTTGTGATTTTCTACGAAGCATGAGACGCAAACAACTGTCTTGCAATTGGAACAATAGTAGTCTAACACTTTATCTGAATGTCTCAAACATTTCCTGATTGGAAACATAATTCTGATCTCTTCCTCTTTAAAATCAATGTTTAGTTTAACAATGTTGTGGTCCTTTGTGACTTTAAGATTCTTATGTATCTTTGAACATCGGGGACAATAATTTGCACAACAATTCAAACATCTCATGGTGGATTCAGCAACGTCATTGGCATCTTCATCTGCGCTGCACAATTCACAAGGTCTGGATTGATTACCTAAATTAAATGCGTTTGTTACCTCCATAAGACTTTTGATGAAGAAATTCATCTGAAGTCCTTTCATTCCATCTGCAGGGATTTGAAACTCATTCCTACATAATGGACATGGTAAGACATCTCCAGGTTTCTTCCCATTCTTCAGCTGGATGTCTTCGAAGCATTTTAGACAGGCGGTGTGGAAGCAGGGCAACATTCTGGGATCTGTGTAGGTCGTCAAACAGATGCAACATTCTGACAACGCACGGAGTCGTTTCATCGCTTCATTTCCAGTTGACGCCATTTCGACAGTTGCTGCTGAGATCTGTTACAAACTAAATCATAAATGTAAACAAGAGTTTGAATTTAGATATTTCAAATGTTATGCAATAGCTTTTACCTGTCTTTTCCTGCCTTTGCATGTCGGTTACCTGACAGAAACGAAATCTTTACCGCAGGCCTACTATAGCCATGACGAAATTATTGAAAATATCGCTCCCTTAAAATATGCATAAAATCATGCCTCCATTACCATACCAATATTAAATGTACATCTAATGAAATAGAATTATATTTTACCTTTATATCGCCTGTGTTTTGATTGGCTTTGCAGTTTTCAACGATGATATATTTTGTATTTTCTCTTTCCCGTTATTCTATACATTTCACTTTCGCTTTTAAATTAGGCTCTATTTAAAGTTTCTGATTATTGGTAGCATAATATTATTGCGCACGTCATGGAAATTATGATTAACCCGTGTAATGGAATTAATTTTAGAATCTCCGATTGAATGAATTAATCAATAAATTTTGCGTCTATAATAAGCCTGTCTATATATATATTATAAAATTACGAGCAATATTTTGAACGGGGAATTTTACGCCTAATTATAGTAGTAAGAATGCCTTATAATAATAATAATCGACAATTGACGGTCCGAATAAATGTAGGTCTAATTTAGAGAAATTTAATCATTTTGTAATAATGTAATCATTTTGTTCAGGCCCGTAGGAAGTAGGGGTGCTGGGATGATTATTAGGCTCTGGAAAGCGAGACTGTTTTTGTGCCTAGGGGCTGTCCATTAATTATGTCAACAATTTTTGGGCAATTTTTGACCCCCTCCCCTTTTGTCAACAACTGTCAACTTTCAGTTTACCTCCCCCATAATTACGTCAAAAACTTTTGACCCCCCCCCCAAGATCAATGACGGGTCCCAATAACAAGGTTATTATTTTTGCGGTGATGACCATTTTTTCCTTTTTGCTCGTCGAGTGTCAAAATGTGATGGTTATGACCTTTTTCCATGCTGTTTCCATTGTAATAAAAAGTAGTATTCCATGAAATCTCATATTATTTGATTATTTGTAAAAGAGAAATTGTTGACGTCAACTTCACTTGACCCCCTCCGCTACCCCTGTCAACAACTGTCAAACTTTTTCAAACCCATCCCCTAAATTGTTGACGTAATTAATGAACACTGAACAGCCCCTTATCATGATATTTGATGATAGGATAATGGAAGGATATGTTCTGCAAAATGCAACAATAACGCAATGTTGCGAATAATTGCGTAGGCCTAATCGAAAAGAAAATGATTAATCAAAGTGGGAATTTAGTGAAATTTGTATAGCGCCTCATTTTTTAAATGAGTAGTTTCTTAAATTTTTCTTTAAAGCGCCTTTATTTTGTGTTATTAGAAATGATTTTGTCCACTAATATTCGCTTTTTGCCGTTTTTCTAGTTCCTTGTATCAGTACAACGTCCTCTTCTGTTACCGTCCTTGTATCCGTCTGCGTGTGTGAGTGTGCATAAGTGCGTCCTCATGTCTCTCCTCGCAGCTGCCCTTCGACACCGATCGCCTCCATTGGTCTAGAAATAGGATGCTTGACCATCAGCTTATCTTACCAACTCTACTGCAGACGGAATGCAGCATCGTTATTGTGAGAACGCCACCTAGCGAATGTCGCTAGAACGGGTTTTCCTATGCACAATTATAATCTTTCGTTTACGCTTTGTGTAGAAGTTTTTATTCGTTCGAAAGCTGGTATTATGTTATCAATTTAATTATGTGAAGAAAAAAGTGCATTTTAAACCCGTTTGTCTATATATGCACCAAAGGTTTCACGACTAATGTACTCAAGAAAACACCCGCACAAAGCATATTTCAAAATCTATAAATTGACAAGACTTTTGGGTCTCATAAATTGTACCACCTTCACTCACTCTATTGGTGATAGTCAAAATGCTTTATCGCTTTCTAAAGGAAATGAACTAGAGGTGGGTCGATTAATCGAAATCGTAATCGAAATCGCGATTTTTGGAAAAACCGAAATCGAAATCGAGACGATTATTAAATAAATCGAAATAATCGATAATCGTCGAAAAAATAATCGAAATCGCGATTATTTTTCGATTATTTCCGTAAGTTATATTATAAAATATTTCCGATTCAAAGAAAGATCAATTTACCGTTGATTATCAGATTTTCATTGAAAATGGATTCAACTGCGTATAAAGACAGGCACCATCTTTCCGGATTTGACAGCAGCTTTCGATGCGGTGTGGCATGCGGGTTTAATGTACAATCTCTCGCTCAATTTGCCACCCTGGTTCTGTCAACTTGTGGAATTACTCATCTCTGACAGACGGTTCTTAGTTCACTTGGGGGATGTCAGCTCCTGGAGACGTCAGCGAAACGGTCTAACACAGTGTTCAGTTCTAGCACCTATGTTATTCAATGTGTAGGCTTATAGGCCTACAAACGACTTACCTGATACCATCAGTAGGAAGTTTGGATACGCTGACGTTATCGGTCTTGCCACCCAGGCTCGATCCTTTAAGGAGATTGAAGACCAGGGTTATTTCTAGGGTTGTGAATTGGGGTGGGGTGTCGGGAAAATCTGGGGTGTGTTTATTTCTAGGGTTGTAGGATTGTGAATTTGGGGGTGTCGGGAAAATCTGGGGGTGTCGAAATTTGGAAGTCTCTACCGAAAAAGGCTGACAAGCAAAAAACCTTATAGAGACTCACAAAAAGTCTGACAAGCAAAAAAAGTCATCCGAGGATAAAAGTTGTGGGTGTATTTCTCCATTTGGGGGCAGGCCCCTTCAGAGGCTGAAGGAGGCCCAGGCCAGTTGGAATTTCGAGGCCTCTCCTAGCCTTCCCAACAATTAAAATTTTGACAAGCGAAAAAAGGTAATCACCAATTTGAGGACCGCAGAATACCTTCCTAGCTTTCCCAAAATCCCAAAATTGTCGACAAGCAAAAAAGGTCATCACCAAATTGTGAGGCCCCTTCTAGTAGTAGCTATCTAGCTTTCTAGCTCTCTCAGAATTCTAGACAAGGAAACAAAGGAAGGCCCCCAAATGATGGAGGCCCTGGCCGAATGGCCCTCCTGGCCCCCCTCTGAATGGGCCGGTTTGAGGGTGTTCAGGGCTAATCAATATGCATTCTGTATGCATACCATTGTCACATTACCAAATTTTAGGGGGCGTCGACCTCAAATTGGGGTGTTGGGGTGTTAGGGGTGTAGAAATATCCCTGTTGAAGACCAACTGAACATCGATACACAGAGGATTGCCGAATACTGTAAAATATGGCGGGAAAGCCAGTTTCTAAAGGTACTGTGAAATAATCGAAATCGAAATCGCGATTATATAAAAAACCGTAATCGTAATCGAAATCGCAATCGTGAAAAATAATCGAAAATAATCGTAATCGTAATCGGAAAAAATAATCGTAATCGACCCAGCTCTAAAATGAACACCAAATTATAGTGAACTCCTGAGTCATCGAATTAAAGCACAAATTCCTAGAACCGCCCCTGTTTCTAGGAACTTCGAAGCTGATATTTTGGTCCAAAATGGCCAGATTAATATCTTAAGAACCTGTAAACTAGTCAATAGGATTATCTTCGAAGCATGTTGTGAAAAATAACACTTGTGAAAAAGAATATGTGCAAGTTAATGAAAATACTTCATGACACCACGAGTAGTTTAAGGTGCTGAAAAGTTTGAAAAGTTTCACGAGCGAACTTATTGAAATTTTAATTAGTATTTGCACTTGTAATAGATATTAGAGGTTTGAGCGAGGACTGACTGTATACAAACTGTTTTTAAAATATCGATTATATTTTCGCATTTACTGTTGACGTTAAAGCATCTTGCCAATCGGTGGTCGAGTTATGCCTTTAAGGTTGTCATTTAAGAACTAGCGGTTAAGCGCATTATGTACTTTTAACTTTTAGGGGTTTTTTATGTGACTAAAACCGGTGTTTGGAGCGAAAATAATAGATGCGAAACTATTGGTGTATAAAATGTATATTTACATATATTAAAGGTAAAGGTAATGTCCATCCATAGGCGCTGTGCCCGTAGGTGCGGTGCTGATCTCCGGTTTCATGACCATCAGCCCATAGGTGGCTAAGCCATTTATCAGCGGACGGTGGCCAGTCATTCCGCCGATCCTATGGTTACCTTCGCAATGTTGCCATTGCTCCTCATTTTACCATCACGAAAAAGGCTGAGTCGACCTCTAAGGCTCATGCGGAACTTGAACCCGCAACCTCCTGCTCCATCATCCAACGTTGTTACCACTCTGCTAACTTCCCGCCCCATATTAATATATACTAAATATTATATGTATAAAATTAAACAAAATATTGGAAATTAATTAAATATTTCTTATAGGAAATATTCAAAAATTTTAAATGTCTTTTTGTCTTCGCATAATTAAAATGCAAAAGAAATGCCAGTGTTCCAAAAAGAAAATGCATTTTCCCTAAAAGCGAAAGCGAGGTTTTTTAACTGCATATTGAATTCGCTTTGGTGCTATTCGCTAGGTGGCGTCGTTGCGATGACGATGTTGCATTGCGTCTGCAGTGGAGTTGATAAATAAGCTGACAGTCAGAATCAAGCCCCGTAGGAAGCAGGGGTCCAGAGGGTGTAGCTGCACCCCTGGAAAAATTAGGGGGTGCGCTGGACCCACTGGAAGATGAGGCTCTTTTTTGTCTGTCAGGATATTTAAAAAGAAGATGAAGGATAAAGGATGGGTTCTATGTCAGCGTTTTTTAAGGAAGATAAAAACTTCACCCCTGCTTAAAAAAACTCGTTCCGCCTGGTCAGAAGAAAGAATTTCTCGAGAGTTATCTTAGGCGACGTCTAATATTGTGTTATTCTTCACACATAACCAACGTTTTTCGTGGTCTGCAAAGACAAAGAGCATGAAGAAATGACAAAGAAGTCAAAAAAGAGAACAACGACGAAAAACAACGACGATGATACAGGAAAGTTAGCATGCTGTCATGACTTTTTCGTATTTTCAATGCTTTGACGTTTAAGGACACGATTATTTACTTTTTCGGATATTGAAAGAAATATCGATTTAAAACCATTACTACCCCCATCGTCGTCATTTTCAATCATCATCATCATCATCATCGTTGTCGCTATTTTTTTGTTCTAAGTAATTGTAGCTCCCTCGCGCTGGGGTACAACGGCGTAGAGGCGCGTCCCCCCGGGTGGCGGATGGGGGGAAGTCCTGGGCTGGGAAACCTCATGGGATTGCACCGAATAATACGGAATAAGGTGCCGTGGACCATCTGTACCAGAAGACAACGGCAGGGATGGTGGATGTATTCAGCTGAAGAGTATGGAAGAACAGCATCACTGGCGGAAGATCTTCGTACGCTGTCGTGCAAGCAGAGAGGGCGCGTGTCCAACTATATGGGACATTGCGGCGGCCAGCTCGATATACCGAGAGAAGTCATGACCAGTGCTCGGCGTAAACAGTGTCATGGAAGGACACAAGACGGAAACAGGAGGCAGATCAACATTCTGTGTCTCGCTATTGCCGCTGAAGAGCTGGCAGAGGGCAGGATGGTGACGATGCCTCTTGGAAATGTTTTGTGCCCAGCTATTGCCACCAATGGGTTGGCAGAAAGCAATGATGATGATGATGATGATGATGATGATGATGATGATGATGATGATGATGATGATGATGATGATGATGATGATGATGATGATGATGATGATGATGATGATGATGATGATGATGATGATGATGATGATGATGATGATGATGATGATGATGATGATGATGATGATGATGATGATGAATTGTAGCTCGAGTGCCTCTGACT
Organism: Metaphire vulgaris; assembly: GCA_018105865.1. NCBI lineage: Eukaryota > Metazoa > Annelida > Clitellata > Crassiclitellata > Megascolecidae > Metaphire > Metaphire vulgaris. Next base: position 8,806,379 of record CM030854.1, read on the forward strand.
GCTCGTACAGAAGAGGTTCATATTTTTATCTTGTAATTTTAAAATTATTATTAATATTAATACGAGGTAGATGCACAAATGCATTGTTCGCTCGATGCTGAAGCATTGTGCCTATCATCATTACAGTAACAGTGGACCTCTTGCTACCTACTGTAGCGGTTAAGCAAATGTTATTCATTTGTAGATTATTTTCAATGTCAAAACAGGTGTTTGGCGCGAAAACCATAGTTACGAGACTGTTGATGGAAAAACTAAGCAAGATTGTTCAACATGCCCTTTTGTCTTCACGTATATAAATTAGTCGGGATATGATAGATGAATACGTTAGCAATGACAAGTACAACCAACTGCAGGATAATGACAATTATATCTAGAGGAAGTTCGGAGCGCGTAAGGTGAAAAGATAAAACGTTTATCTAAACATCAATTATGGGGAAATGAAAAGATTGGCTGAGGACCGAGACAAATCGTGACTGCCAACCTTCGAACCGAAGATGGCACACCAAGATGATGATAAGACTAAGTGTTAACCAAGTAATAAAAAAACACTTTGGTGGTAACTGCTATAAACAGCTATATTCCTATAATATATTTCATTTTAACACAGTATTCCAGTTAAAATTAAGTAGTAAGTAGGTAATTATTCTACCAACTTAGTGTTTTAGTTAGATTTAGTAAGACTAGTGACAGTCATTCGATTGACGCTGTTCAATTTCAATCTAATGATCCATTCTATTCTATTGAATGAAGACTTTCTAATCTAGTGCGAACACTGCGGAAAAGGTGTTTCCCTAACAATACCAGCAATGTCAATATCATTGATTGTGGCGCCAGATCGGATACAAGTAACGAGAGTGTTATTTACATTAGCAAACTGCTCAAAACGGCGTCAAATTTTAGCTGAGCGAGAACGAGACTTGCTGCGAGGTGACAAATGTAAGTAGGCTAAGTTAGTAATAAGTAGCAAATAAGTAAGCTTAATCAAAGCTCGATCATACGCGTATGACAAAATGAAGTACGTAAAAATACGTGCGTATGAATAAAAAAATTAAATACGCGTATGATACGCGTATTTTATAAGTACCCTCGGTTACTTATAATTTGCTTACTTGACCTACAATATCAAGTTTTTCGCTTCAGAAAAGAGACAACCCCATATTGCCGATGGTCTCAGGCAGACTCAGGTGACCTTGGCAAATCGTCATTCGACCCCTGTTGGGGTCGCGACCCACAGGTTGAGAATCGCTGATCTACTTGATATATCAAATTTCAGTTATGGCGGTAATCGCCTGTTCGTATGGACGATTTATTGCCTCTCTGCATCTTCTTCTACAGGAGTGGAGTCTGAAACTTAACCTAAGGTGATAATTGGCGCCCTGGAGGTGGATGCCTTCTGTTCTGTGAGGCGCACGACGTACATATAGGGGCGTCGCAGACGCTAAAGAATATGACTTGGTGACTGATATCAGGGATCGTAGGTAGCTGAAGTATCTTTGACCTGTATGTGCGCTAGGAATGCTCTCTGAAGACTCTTATTTGAAGCAAAATTGCAGGTGCTTTAGAATTTGACCTTTTTGACCCGAGACCTCCGTTTTCTAAAACTCCATTGTATAGGGGATTCCCCTTTTAATTTCTTTGTACAGGTAAATGGCTAACAGACTGCGGTAATTGACGCAATTTCACGGCTATGTAGACCTAAGGTATTTTTGCTCACGTATGATAGCGCGTATGATAAGGAGTCGTACGTTAGAATACGTGCGTATGATACGAAAAATATAATACGTATGATACGTATGATCGAGCCTTGAGTTTAATAACCGCCGTCAGCTGTGGAGTGTGGATAAGTAAGCAAATTAGTAACCTCCTTGTCTTAGTGTAGTCCTATAAAATAACGGTAATAGCCGGTCCTATAGCTAAAATTTTTATTTTCTCAAACTCGGTGGCGGGCCGGATGAAACTGGCCAGCGGGCCGCCAGTTGGACAATCCTGCCGTAAAATGTAGATGAGGAAACTGTATAGCGCCTGAAAACTGAGAATCTTAGAACTGGGAATAAATAAACAGCATGAATAGCAGGTTGCATAGGACAGCCGTATAGTGATCCAGACATCAGGAAGGGAGGGACGGACGGACGGGGGCAGGCAGGGCTGGAGGGATTGAGGGAGTTAGGGATAGAGAGAGGGAGGAAGAGAATTAAGGTGGAGATAGATATTTTGGAGACCACTCACGCCCTATCCCTGCTTAACACTTGAGATCGGGGATCATTCTTCAACATTAACGCGAACGAAAAACAATAATATCACACTCGGAGTTCGTAGATCTTTAATCTGCCATCCAAATTTTGCCCCAAAATGCCCCATGTCTCGCTAGGAGAAGCTCCAAACTATCCATAAATGTTGCACGCTTTGCATATAAAGGAAGATAAGAGAAATGAGAGTATCACAATTTCTTTACAACTTTTCTCGACACAATTGACATCAAGAAAATAGGCCTACCGCATCCAAGAACGTGGAAAAGTGGAGGACGGTAAGCGACTCTACGGAAAACCGACGAGTGGAACGCATTCCTCGCGCTTGGCACAGAATCCAAGCGCAGAATTGACGTCACTAAATGCCAAGAACGACGGCGATGACACCGTGGCACGTACAAACACGTGATGGCAGCCATGCAGGCGCCAAATCCGGAAATCCAACTTACTGTTGGAGATTATATCGTAAATCTAAGAGATTTTCTGAAAGTTTCAGGATCCTGCATAAGCGAAGATGATGGTCAGGGCGTCATCTGTTCTAACGATGAAGAAGATGACAATATTTGATGAGGGCGAAAACACAGATCAAAGCAGCTCATCTATTGATGGCAGCAATTGAAGTTTGATTTCTTACATTTTAAATGACTAAACGTTTTCTCTCCACACAATATACTGAGTTCTGTAAGTGATATCGCAGCATTTTGCCTATTCTCCCTTGCAGCACGTGGGAAAAGATCTATTTTGACCCTATGGTTAAGCGGATTTTGCATTGTTATGGAGAATGAGAATCGGCTAAGGTTGGTGTCTTAGGAAGAAAACGCTTGTGATATAAATTTATAATACTCTAAAAAATGGGTTTCTACTTTCAAATAATTGGCTTAATTATTAGCTATCTCAATTTTTCAGATGTAATAAAGTATATTTATTTCAGCAATGAATGAGATAAGTTTACTTCAATACAAAAACGTTCAGAACGATGTTCGCTAGGTGGCGATGATGTGATATTTTGCGTTTTTATTTAATCATATTAAAATCTCTTTCTTCTTCACTGTAAAATGAAAATTTACTACATAATAACAACAACTATAGGTCCTAGCATTTGCTGACCCAACTCTACTGAAAGCATTTACATGGCGCCCGATTTGACTTTAGCAACCTTCAGGTTGAAGCGTCTCCAGCATTTGAGTGCATTCGCTAACGCCAGTATTACACGTTAAAGCGCTTCTAGCTATAGATATTGTCCAGTTTTGTTGTACTGTATAATCGATAGACACTGGAGGCCGCTATCAATTCCTGGCGGCTTAGAACGGAGTAGGACGGTGAATGGATAGGTTGAAGCGGCTTCTCATGTGTATGCACCTACCAGCTAGTCACTTTAGCGAAATGAATATTTGATATTTCTAAATTTGTAGAGATGCAAAATTTAAATTGAATCTTTTTGTGATGAAAGGATATATTTATGATAGTTTGACCGTTCACTATTTTGGTAAATATACGCTTCCTTTCTTGAGTACAATTTTGATGAGCCTGCAGTAGTGCATAACTGCATATTACTAAATCATTACTACAGTAAATAGCCAAACCCTACTTTGCAGTTAGAACAATGGCAATCTCCGCAGTTACTATAAGGGATTATTTAAACAGGCGCATTTCCAAAATTATTGTTAGCGACAAGCCCTAGGAAGATAGATGAGTGGTAATGTCATTGGGCAGGCACACCGACGGAACGGGTTCAATCCCGTAGGAGCCCCTATGGTCGACTCAGCCTTAATCGCTAGAGGGCGGTAGTAACATCAAATGAGTATCAATGGCAACATTGCGAAAGTAACCATAGGTTCGGCGGAAGAGACTGGCCACCGTCCGCCGATGTATGGCTTAGCCAACTATGGGCTGTTGGCTACAAAATACGGGTATCAGCACCGGACTCTACGGGCATTGAGCCTACGGGTGAAACCTTTACTTTACTTTACCTAGAAAATTAGACTGAATTGAGCGGAGAGAAGAGAAGAGAGAGAGAGAAAGTATAGGTATTAGACAGCGAGAAACCTGATATTCAAAGGACTCGTTCGATTTTAAAAGTACGAATCTTATTATTTAAGCAGGGCGAAATTAACAGCATTTTCAGCGCTAATGAATTCTAAGTAATCGATGTTATATCTGTATAATTTAACACGACAATTCGCAATTAAAACACTCAATGTCCAAGCATTTTGTCTATTTTCGGATTAATTACACGGACCAAAGAAATGATGATGGACCTAAAGCAGTTAAGCGGTTCTTGTTCTCTTAAAGAGCGCGCCAAATGGTTAAAGGTGGTGTTTTAAGGCGAAACCGCTAGTAAAGGAACTGCTCCATTATATTCGAACAAGAGGTTTTATGAAGCCTTTCCACCTTCGAATAAAAGATTTCTTAGAATGCTAGCAAGATTTCCACCTTCAAAAATAGATTTTAATTCCAAATACATTTTCAATGTTTCGAAAATAAGCGAGGACAGCTATTTTCAATGCAAAAGCGTTATGGTGACGTTCGCTAGGTGGCGCTGTTGCGTAAACGTAGTCATCACGAATGTAGTGAAGACTACATGGAGTTGACTTGATAGGTGAATTGACCGATAAAAATCCATATTGGGAAAATAGCAAATATATAGAATACGAAATCGAATGTGGAGTAGAAGATTAGAAGAGTAGGTCCTTCGTTTTGGAATATTAAGCTGATCTATTTAGTCACAGCTCCGCCATAATTGGTAATGCAGTAGCACAGGGGTTTCCAAAGTACGGACCGCGACTTTAATAACTGGAGCAGATGACTTATGATAGGGCCAAAGGATCCGATCGATGGTGATGCAGAGAGACTAATAGCGAGGATGGCGTATTAAAATTTGAGGAGATGAAAATAGTTAATGTGATGCTGAGGACGACAGTGGTGTTAATCCTTGTCCTGGTCCTTGTCCTTAAGGACTCCTTAAAGACCAATTTGAAGTCCTATTCCTTGTCCTCGTCCTTGGGAAGTCAGTCCTCGTCCTTATCCTCGTCCTTGGGGGCTCGGTCCTTGTCCTTATCCTCGTCCTTGCAGATCGGGCCTTGTCCAGGTCCTTGTAACTTAGTCCCTGAAAAATCCTTATTAGGGCCAAATTACTTGCATACCATTTTCAATTGTTCTGATAATTATGTTCAAATGTAAGAGTAGTATGTAGATTTATATCTACGTAGCCTACTTGCTTTGAGTTATTCTAAATGTGTAGTCATTGCTTCCTTTATAATACTAGTTGAGCAGCTGAACTTCCTTTTCCTATTTGAAAGCGTATGAAACAGACGCATGCGTATTTTAAATTTCTATTATTCTTTAGTTGTATCCTAAAATGCTGGTGTCATTGTCTACAAAGGAACGGAACAAAGCATGATCAACAGTGGATATTGGCAGGTGAACGAGTGTTTTCGCAAAGTGTTCCCATTATATTGGGCCTCATCATGCGTGCATGACTGATCAGCTGTTGGAAACACTTTGTTTATTTGAAATGCAACATTGCTGTTGACTAGATTTTGTTTTACAACATTCTTTTTTGCTTTTATAAATTTTTGATTCGAATTGAAATTGTGTCTGGGTTTTCCTTTCTGACTTTTTTGTCTGACAGGTCGGTCCTTGTCCTTGTCCTTGAACTTTGTCCTTGGATGTCAGTCCTTGTGGTCCTTGTGCATAGAGGGTCGGTCCTCGTCTTTGTCCTCGTCCTTGGAGGGTCGGTCCTTGTCCTTATCCTCGTCCTTGGGGGTCGGTCCTTGTCCTTATCCTCGTCCTTGGGGGGAGGGAGTCGGTCCTTGTTAACATCACTGGTAACAAACAGGTAGACTCGAAATTGTCGTCATTAAAGCATTAACGTATACGATGCGTCACGTAATCGTTTAAAACTGATTCAGTGGGCGCGAAAGAGCGAGATGAGATAACGACCGCGCGGGTCGTGGAAGCTGAGATGTTTATAGTGCTCTAAGGTAGACAGGTTTTGAAGACTGAAGTGAACTATATGTAAGTGTTATTATCTTATATTGTAGACGTTCAGCTATTTTAAGCCAGTGCAATGATTTTAGTATGGGTGAAACATGGAAGAACTTAGGTGAATTAGTAAATTAGTAGCACGCTAATCTTAACAAGAGCATAAGTGAGTAAGTAAAATCTCGTTAATTTCTATAGCGCTTTCAAAAGAAGCACCGAAGTAGCTCCTTATTCCTATGCGCTTGATAATAAAATGAAGCAGCTATAGCCAAAGGTGGAGTCGTTCATGCCGGGTCATTTAATCAAAAGGACCAGTGGTTGGAACGTTACAGATATGGAAGAAATGATTTTTGAAGAGAAATGATTCGAGTTTAGAAAGACAAACACGGGGAGGTGAAAACGTTAACAATGACAACCACAACTAACTGAATGATAATGAAAATTATATCTAGAGTAAGGTTTTAGTAGGTGTGGGGAAAAGATAAAGTATTTCTCCAAATCTTCAGCGGAAAAGAGGATATTTTCTTCCATTACGACCTTTTATCCGATTTTGTATTCGAATTTCATTTCGGGTTCATTAAGTAGGCCTACTATTAAGTACCGCGAAATTTTTCTGTTTTGCATTCTCAGTTTCAATCAGTTTCGTTAAGTAGTTTTCCATTCCTTTGCGCGACCTAGCCTTTTACACAGGGTATTCTAATTTTCCTAAAGCAAAGACATTTTCAAGGTTTGCGATTGGCAATTTCGTGTAATGTTTCCATTCAGTAAATTCGTCGTTCAAGAAATTTGCAATTGGGATCCATCTGACGTCGTCTTTCTTAACTCCGCATCCGATGACAAATAATTTTCCGTCATTAACAATCACACCAGAAAAGACGCTTTTCAACTTGAATCTATCTCTGACGCTCCATGTTTGTGTGACAAAGTTGTACGTAAAGCTTCCGTCGTAACCAAGTAAAATAACAGAATTTTCCCACAATACACCACGAAGACAAGCACTTTCTCTAGGCATTTGATTTGTAAGCAAAGTACAAGTATTTAACTTTGTGTCATACACTTGTACAGTGCTGACTTGTTTAGCATGGGCGTCATATCCACCAAAGATATAGATTGAAGTCTGAAATGGCACACAATTGGTAGAAAAAGCAACAGCGTATGCCAGCTTTCCCACTTTAGAACACCGATCAACTAATATATCGTATGTTTCTACACCACTGAGCATTACTTGAGAATTCAAAAATCCACCGCATATATACAAAACATGATCAACAAACGCTACGCTGTGATATTGTCTGCCTTGAATCAAGGAAGCACATTTGCTCCATTTAGATGATGTCGAATGTAATTTCCAAATATCTTTATTTTTGTTTCCTAATCCACACACGAAGATTAAATTGCGATGAACTGCTGCTGCTGCTCCAAATTGAAATTTATCAGGAAATGACTCAATGGCAGTAACATCATCCGGTCGATTTAAACTCAATTTAATAGTGGCTTCGCCATTTGCAATGACAACGGCGCAAATATTGAATTTTTTCTTTGATTCTACAAGCAAAGAGAAAAGACAAGACGATACTTCTCAGTGAATCAGACTTGAAACCGGGTCACCTTTTGTGACCCTGTTACCCGGTGACCCAGTGACCCGAAAAGAAAGTGACCCAGTGACCCGGGACCCAGTGACCCGGTTCCAAATCTGCAGTGAATAGCGTTCACGGAACGCTTAAGATCACAATCGGCATCTGTCTGTCACAAGGAACGTGGATGCTCTCTTGCGAATAAACTAATAATCTTCAATCATCACTTTTATCGTAAATGCAACGATGCGAAATACATGAATGCTAGAGATGCAAGCCTTTTTTTGAATAGACATCCAATACCATTTTATGTAAAGAAGGACCGGGTCACAAGGTGTATTTGCTTGTGAAACATGCGTTGAAGAACAGATAAAGAAGCTATTTGAAGGTAACAATTCTGAAATTTTAATCGCGCAAAGAGAACTTTGATTCTTCCGATTTCAATGGAGGCAGACCGAGGGGGCAGGGGATATATGTTCCCGGGCGCAGAGGTGAGAAAGATGCTATTTAAAGGTAAATTTTTTAGCATTAACAATTCTGCCATTTGAATTGCGCAAAGAGAACTTTAATCCTTCCGATTTCAATAGAGATTGTTAATTTCGACTTCATCCTTCTGATTTTCGAATTTTTGAGAAGGGACATTGCTTTCATACACGCATTTACTGATAAAGATGGGGCAATACACAATACTTCACTTTCTTGTGATATAATACTGTAGCTATGACAAATGTTGACTTTTCATATGCTAAAAACATTACCGAGTTCATCTCATCTCTGACATAGACTCATAGAACGCTTCAAACTGGTCTAATCAAATCCTAACGCACTGCGAATTCTCGGTGCGCACAAAAGTTGACTTCCCTTGAACAATAAAATTTTGCATATCAGAAATTCCGTGCGCCCACAGATTACAAAAAGTTATAGAGTCACGTCTTGCGTTTCTGTTCGAGTTGACAAATAGGGAGGCACTAGGTATTACGTCTATGAGTGGTGAGCTATCGCCCCTTGGTACTTCGCCTTATAAAGTATTTTTAAGACGATGTAGGCCTACCAAGAGGCGTGATATCCGCCTATCACTGAAATCACTGTTATTCTACTCATGCTCAGCATGTTGCCTAATCTCAGAGTTTTTCTTATTCTCGAGGTTGGTCGCTTTGCTCAGAGCGTTGCCTCCAACTAGATAAATTTATTAGACTCGGTGAACGTTGTGTAACTTGTGTTGCCTTCTCGCGACGTGTCACATGACTTCTCATATGACTAATTAAAAGAAATACACATTATTATCACGATGAGCTGCAGTAACCTCAACAATCAAGAGAGGGCCGCAGGAAGCTTGCTATGTGAGATGAAAGATATGGCAACAGCAATGGAAATAATACAATTAACAAACGACAAAGAGGTGTGGAGGTCCAAGGTCGCCAACATAGTGAAACCAGACACCTAAATAAGAAGAAGCTGGTGTCAAACTCAGCGATGTATCATTGTTTGATAAAGCTATGGACCACCTATTGACTGTTGCATACTCAACTAAGGCAAGTTTTCTATATTTTATTAAGGGTCCATTGATATATAGTACGTACGCACTGAGGAGAGGAAGGTTCGAATTTTGGAGATTTTTACTATCTACGCTATGTGCAACGGCTGAAGAGGTGAAAATGTGACTTTTTTGAGTACGCCTCATTACCTCTATTTCGCCTAACTCTTAATTTAACTATTGATTTTTTACTTGTATATTACCTAACTTACTCCAATATCTATACATTAAGTAGCATCAAATTGTAACAATCTCGAATCTCAAATCTTCATTCATTTTTTAAATAAATTAATAATAAATCAATACCTGATAACTTTCCAATGATATTTTCTGCATTTTTTAGTGAATTGTGATCTGTGGCAATGAATTCAAAATCAAATGATTTACTCGGTGCTCTCAAATATTCTTCGTTTTCTTTCTTTAATTCGATGGCTCTTTCGATCAAACTGTCCACACTGCCACAGACTACACTGGGAGATCCTTTCGATTTCAATTCAGTGCAGTATGTCACAAAACTCTCCTGAACTGTCAGCTTTCTTTCAATGTCTTCAATCTCTGCCTCCATTTTCTTCTCCTGCTGCTGTTTTAGCAGTGAAAGTTCATTCAATAGCTCTTCCGTATGTTGATCGATCAAAGCTTTTAGTTGTTGATTTTTCTTTCTAATGGAACTCTCTGTTTCCAAGACTCTTGCCAAGAAATCTCTCCTCTTTCTTTCCAAATCAGATTTCCTTGACAAAATATCTTCCTTATGGTCATACATTTCTGTGAAACTTTGCTCAATTTTGTGACGAAAATCCTTATCAACTGTTGTGACATCTTTGCATTCATGGGCTTTGTGATTTTCTACGAAGCATGAGACACAAACAACTGTCTTGCAGTCGGAACAATAGTAGTCCAACACTTTATCTGAATGTCTCACGCATTTCCTGATTGGAAACATATTTCTGATCTCTTCCTCTTTAAAATCAATGTTTAGTTCAACAATTTTATGATCTTTCGAGGCTTTAAACATCTTGTGTACCTTTGAACATCGAAGACAATAATTTTCACAACAATTCAAACATCTCATCGTGGCTTCCGTAACATCTTTCACTTCTTCATCCGCGCTGCATATTTCACAAGGTCTGGATTTATTTTCTAAATTAAAAGCGCTTGTTACCTCCATAAGACTTTTGATGAAGAAATTTCTCTGAAGTCCTTTTATTCCATCTGCAGGGATAGGAAACTCGTTTCTGCATAATGGGCACGGTAAGACATCTCCAGGTTTCTTCCCAGTCTTCAGCTGGATGTCTTCGAAGCATTTTAGACAGGCGGTGTGGAAGCATGGCAACATTCTGGGATCTGTGTAGGTCGTCAAACAGATGCAACATTCTGACAACGCACGAAGTCTTTTCATCGCTTCCTTTTCAGTTGACGCCATTTCGACAGTTGCTGCGATCTGTTATTAACTAAATTATAATTGAGGACATGGGTTTGAATTTAGATATTTTAAATGGTATGAAACAGATTTTACATGACAGAAACGAAAACTTGAACTTAGGCGTACTGTTTGCAAATATCGCTCCCTTAAAAGATGCATAAAAATGTGCTTTCACTGCCATTTAAATAAGAAATGTCCTTCTAATGAAATAGAATTATATTTTACCTTTATATTGCCTGTATTTTGATTTGATTTGCAGTTTTCACCGATGAAATCTTTTATATTCTCTTTTTTCCGTTGGCCTATAGGAATACTTCTGTCTTTCATTTTCGATTTTAAATTATTTAAAGTTTTGAGGTAGCATGAAATTACTACGCACGTCATGGAATTATGATTTTTCCGCATAATAGCATTAATTTTAGAATTTCCGAATGAACGAATTAGTAAAGGAAATTTTCTTCTGTCCTTATCTTGTCTATCGACTAAAATTACGAGCAATATTTTGAAGGGGGAATTTTGCGTCTAATTATAGCAGGAATATCTTCTTATAATAATTGACAAATGACGGTACGAATATATTTAATTTATAAAAATCTAGAAGATCAACGCGATTTGGTTTACACATGAATATATTTTAGAGTGCATGGCTTACTCAAACTAATCGAAAATAATTCAAAACTTTCAAAAGTACTGATCAACAAAATGGTTTGGAAATATTCGCAAGAGGTCGCTTGACATGCATAATGTTATTATACATAGAGTGTTATACTTATATTACCTGTATGAGATCTAGGGCAGGGGTTCCCAACCTTTTTTAAATTGTACCCCTGCCAAAAAAATTTTCGCCGCTTGTACCCCCAACCCAGGACCGACCAAAAACAACACTTTTTGCAGTTATTTCGTTTAAAAATATATATATTCATCAACTTCCGAAATTTGATATGTTTAATGTAGAATTGTAGATATTATTAGATACTTTTTTAAAGTTTAACAGTTCACTTAACACGTTCTATCAGAAACGGAAGTCATTAATTGTGCATGTGATCATTAATAAGCATCAGGACATGCGTATTATTATAGCGCTTTCATTTGTAGCCTCATATCTGTTATTCAGTCAGCCGTTATATTGAACTGTCGTAGAGTTGGCAATATTTAACATTTTAAAACGAAATTCCCAAAAATTATTTACTATTTTAGCAATTTTAGTGTACCCCCTGGCAACAGTTGATGTACCCCTAGGGGTTCATGTAGGCCTACCACCGGTTGGGAACCGCTGATCTAGGGGTAGGCGTCTTAAACCATTTAAAGCCAAATTTGCCTTAACGCAACACAAAGTTTAAAACTGTCCATTTTTTCCAGGAAAGGAATTTCCTCAAAATTCTTTTTTGTATTCACTTACTTATTTATCACTTATAATAAAAGACTGCTCTTGAGTTAATATCATCTTTTTACTTGCTGATAATGTTAGTGTTATTACCTAACCCATTAGCGTGTCAAAATAGGACAGTTGTAATCGCTTTACAGATTCATAAAAAAATTATTTTCCAGCCGGATGAAGTAATTTTCGATAGCACGAAGATTAATCTACAACTTGATATAAAATTTAAACAGATATTCCAGCTAGTTTCAGTGGCGGCTCTAGGATTTGGCAAGTGGGGCCGTTGGGGGCAACTTCTAATCATGGGGGCCAACCATGTGTTGTTTACTGTATTTAGCATTAAGTATAGGGTCCCAACTGGGGCCACTGAGGGGGCCAGGCAGTCAATAGGCTGACCCCCCGGTGGAGCCGCCACTGGCTAGTTTTCATGTTATCTTTCGTTGAAGTTTAGTGTTGCGCTTTCGCAACTTTGGCCTAATGTGTAGTAATTCTTATGCAACGCTAAGGTTGCGGTGTCAAAAATCTTTTAGGCTCAAGCCACTCCAATATTTGTGTGATAACTCCAATGTGATAACTCCACAGCGAATAAAGATGACAAACTGTACAAAGTTCACAACTACATTGATATCCTGAACAAAAAATTCTCCAAGTTTGGAGTCTTTTTTCACATAATCTTAGCATTGATGAGCAGATGGGGAGAGGGAATTTGGAGAGGGAAGGGAGGTTTGGAAGGAGCAAAGTGGGTTGTACGGGTTTTCGATGCAGCGTTGTGTGAGTTTGAGAACGAGGGTTTAGGGCCGGTGGGGTAGGGCGGGTCGGGAATGGGTTGGGGCCTGGACGGGGATTGGTTGGGGCCTGGGCAGGATGGGTTGGGGCCTGGGCGGGTTGCCAGATGTCCGGCTTTTAACAGGACTGTCCGATATTTTGCTTACTTATCCGGTGAAAAAGGTGAGGCAATACCGGACAGCCGTGTGTATTTTCTTGCAATCTGCCAAACTACCAAATCACTCCCACTGTCTCCCAGCCTTGTACAATGGAACATTTTGGCTATAATAAGACAAAAGTAGAGAAATAGATATGGATATTTCTTGAAAATTATCTTAAGTTTTTTCAAGGAACACGCCTTTGTTACGCGTCTTTAAAATCCTATGAGTATAGCCAAACCGCTTAACCGCCAGGACCTTAATGGCATTCATGTAAAGATTCCCTATTGTTAGTGGAGTTTCAGAGCAAAATGGTCGGAATGCGCTTTCCTTGCGTTATTGCGAAATGAGAATAATTTTTAAAAAGAGACCGGTATTGCCAGTTGGGGCCCCACAAGACAGTGACGAAAGAAATTTTTTACTTACTTATTAAACGATTGAAAGCGACTGGGCACTGGCGTTCTAGTAGTCATTATGGGCCTGGCCCCTGGGGCCCCAAAAGTTTGACTGCCTATGGGCCTCCACGGTGCTTAATCCGGCACTGCCCACCTGCCTCGATCTGTCGCTGTCGCCGTTCTACCAGCCTCGCTCCCGGTCTTTCTGCCGTCGCTTCGATCGCGCGTCAGTCCTGTCCGTCTCGACCACCAAAGACGCGTCGATCGGTCTTCCGTCGCTATCGGTCTTCATCGACACCATCAGCCCCCCGTCCGGTCCTCTGCCGCTGTCCGTCAACTCCGATTCGTCTCTCGTCAGCGTCGCTTCATCGGTTGCAGCGTCTGGCGCCGTCGTCTACAGTAGCTGTGCGCAGCGGACATAAATATAGTAGCGTCGTTGCCAGAGCGCTCAGCGTTCGCTGGTTTGATAGGAGTTGCTGGTCTTGGGGCGTCCAACTCCCGTTCTTAGACGGTAGAATTTTTGCTAGCTGAGGGACCGATTGATCTCTCGCGGACTTATAGTCACTGGTTTCTATAGTCCGTCTTACGGTCTTGGGCAGCACTGCGATTTCTAATCGCCTTACCTTAAGTTACCTAAGACTTGAAGTTGCCGTCATGCAGTGTTTATTCTCGGCCTTCTAAGGGAGGGGGAATTTTCCCCCCAAAGTTTGAAAATTCACCCCGAAATTTTTTAAATGTTGGCTGGGAGAATGGAAATTCCCAAATGTGTGGAAACTCAAACCTTGACCCCCTCAAACATTTCAAAATCCCCCCCCAATGTCAAGGGGTTAGATTAAGCACTGGCCGTCATGAAATCACCTCTACTGTATAGAAGGGTTATTTTTAGTCGGGGAAACTTAGCGCAGCCTTCGTCCGTTTTACAGAAATTAAAACATAATAATAATAATAATCAAAATCATCATCATCATCATCATCATCAAAAAAGTCAAAGTCAAAGCTAGTCCTTCCCGAGCTTCGGCTCATAGGGCGGCGCTGACCTTCGTTGCTATGGCCCTAATAATGAAAAATAATGATTTTTAATTAAAATTAGTACACGTTTACATTATTAATAAACGCTAATTAATTAGATTAAATTATTAACTAGCAAGTTATACAGTTAAGCAACATTTAATAACGATAGAAAATACTTAGCCTAATAATAATACTCTCGCTATCTGTGGCACGTGGTCGCCACAGTTCGCTCGATTTACTTTTAATTCCTATTTACTGTTAATTTCGTTTGGATAAAGATGAAGCATTCTATCTATCACCGCTAAAGAGACAGTGGACCCCCTTATTACCTAGCGGCTAAGCAAATCTTATTATTTTATAGAGTATTCTGAATGTCTAAAACGGGTGTTTGACGCGAGAACCATAGTTACGAGACTATTAATGGAAAAACTAAGCAACATTGTTCAACATGCCCTATTTTCTTCACGTATACAAATTACTCGGAATACGACGAGATGAAGGCGTTAACAATGACAAGTACAACCAACTGCAGGATAATGAAAATTATATCTAGAGGAATTTCGGAGCGGGCAAAGTGAAAAGATAAAATGTTTCTCTTAAACTTCAACGGAAAAGAGGATATTTTCTTTTATTACGACATTCTTTTCTATTCTATATTGAAATTATAATATTATTTCAGATTTATTAAGTATTTCCATAAGTTTTCCGTTCTACAGTCTCGTTTTCAATAAATGTCGTTAACTACAGTAGTTTTCAATTCGTTTCTGCGGCCTATCCTTTTACACAGGGTATTCTAATTTTCCCAAGACTAATACATGTTTAGAGTTAGTTAGTAATTTCGTGTAATGTCTCCATTCAATCAGTTCGTCGTTCAAGAGATCCGCAACTGGAATCCATTTGACGTCGTCTTTCTTAGCTCCGCATCCGATGACAAATAATTTTCCATCATTAACAATCACACCAGAAAAGACGCTTTCCAACTTGAATTTACCTCTCACGCTCCATGTTTGTGTGACAAAATCGTATATAAAGCATTCATTGCTATTCAGTAAAATAACGGAATTTTCCCACAATTCACCACGGAGCCAAGCACCTGCTCTGGGCATTTTCTGTGTGAGCAAAGTGCAAGTATTTAACGTTGTGTCATACACCTGCACAGTGTTGACCTTTTCACTATGGGGGGCAAATCCCCCAAAGATATAGAGTGAAGCCTTAACTGACACACAATTTCCAGAATCAAAAACAGCGTAGGCCAGCTTTCCAACCTTAGAACACTTATCATCACACGTATTGTATGCTTCGATATCATTAATTGGCTTCCAATTAGTACTCAAGCATCCACCGCATATGTACAAAACATGGCCAACAAATGCTACACTGTGATAACGTTTGCCTTGAAGCAAAGAAGCACATTTTTTCCATTTAAGAGATGTTGCATCTAATCTCCAAATGTCTTCATTTTTGTTTCCCAATCCACACACGAATATTGAATTGCGATAGACAGCTGCTGCTGCTGCTGTAACAAATTTAAATTCATCAGGCAACGGGTCAATGGCAGTAACATGCTCCAGCCGATTTAAGTTCATTATAATAGTGGCGTCGTCATTTGCAATGACAACGGCGCATTGATTGAATTCCTTCGTTGATTCTACAAGAAAAGAGCAGTGACTATACGATACTTATGAATGAATGATGCTCACTGAACGCTTGAGATAATCAGAATCATAACAGCGGACTAGGAATGACACGTGTGAATGCTCTCGCAACAATTCCATCGGAATGCAAAAATCAATTTCCACTGTCATCGTAAATGCAGAAAAATCAACCACGCGAAGACATGAATGCCAAGGATGCAAAAAGAATGCCACAGCTATAAATTCAACAGTTTGAGCCACTCGTCTCAATTTCTTGGCTATTCGATTGCTTTTCAGGCCTATTGGAATAGACATCCAAGACCCTTCTCTGTAAAGAAGAGTTGGCTCAAATGGCGTCTTTGCATGTGAAACATGTTTTGAAGAACAGCGAAATATTTGATTTTTAGGAAGATTTTGAGCTGGAAAAAATTCTACCATTTGAATTATGTAAGAGAGCTGTGGACAGTGGCGTAGCCAAGGGGGTTGGAGTTAATACCCCTTGGCTGCTGACGAAAAATGTTTCCATGCTTTTCCGTACATTTTTCATTTTCGGAAGCGATTTTAGGGGTCAAAACTCACACTTGGCTGGTTACCGACCGAAAAATCTGTTACAGAATGAATGTATAAGTGTTAGGGAGGTGACGCCTTTTTTTGCTTGTCAGATTCCTGAAAGGAAAAATTAAAAATTAGATGAAGGAATTATTGCCGATGACGTTTTTTAGCTTCTCAGCTCCTGTAAATATTACATGAGGTTATTTTTTGCTCGAAAATCCTGGCTACGCCACTGACTGTGGAAGATTTGATTTCTTCATTTTAGTCTTTCAAAGTTGCTCAGAAGAGATGGTGAATTTCGAATTAGGAGCAATAATTGCTTTTCAACACAATATATTAATTTAAATGGTGACAGCTATTTGCAGAGAAATGGACCGCAACTCTAGTCTATAATACACCTTGATTCACATCTCTTCCAATCCATGATAACTCACATCCAGCCTTAAGTCAGGGGCGCAAACCTAGTCCGAAATTTGTTTATGTCCTAATTATTCCGTGACCGGACACCTCAGCAAAAAGTGCATAGGGACGAGGTAGCCCAAAAAAACTACAATAACTATCAACAATTATATAACGTGTAATGTATTGTATATAATGTGTACTAATGTTTTATGTTACTAATGTACTATATGGATCTGAGACGTGGAACATATCAAAAAAGATGTAAAGAAATTGGAGGCTGCAGAAATGTGGTTCTATAGGAGGATGCTAAAGGTCCCATGGACAGACAAAAGAACTAACGAGGAAATACTACAGATGTTGGAAGAGAGACAGACACTGATGACTACCATCAAGTTATGACAGATGAAATTTTTTGGGCACGTGAAGAGGAAAGAAGGTTTGGAGAAACCTGGCAGTGATAGGCATGGCGGAGGGCAAAAGATCAAGAGGAAAACAAAGATTAAAATATACAGACAGAATGAGAGAGGGAATGGCGATAGAAAATAACATCGAACTCTTGAGGAGCACTAGACACCGCGAAAAGTTGAAGTCCATAGTCGCCGACGCAGCAATGCATGGCACCTAAACGAAGAAGTAGTAATATTGGTAATATACGTTATAACATGAAATAATTAATTACGTGGCAAAATCTGACTATAACGGGAAAGCTATTATGGGATTCTGACAAAATTGTATAAATCTATATCCAAAAAAACCATGCCTACAGCCATACGCATATGACCTTCAAAAAATTACCCATGTTATGACATGAGGGACATGGTGGAGTGTGCGACACTGCTTTCAATGTGAATTGACTGATTTCTATGCGTGGCGAGCTATCGCCTGCTGGTACATCGCCTTATGAACTACTACTTGTTACTACTTGTACTACTTGTACTACTTGTTAACGTGAAGTAGGCCCTACCAAGAAGGCAGGTCGCAAACATAACCAAGTGTCCTCGTATCCTGACACGGGTATATTTTTTCGAAGGTCTTGTCCCTATGGGGGTGGACACGGATGCTTTTGGAGATTTGTCTACACGTTGAAAACAATTAAAATTGTAAAAAAATTCGATTCTCAAAAATTCCGCCAGCTGTTTTTCTTAAGAAATTAATAATAAATCAATACCTGATAACTTTCCAAAGCTATTTCCTGCATTGTGATCTGTGACAATGAATTCAAAATCAAATGGTTTACTTGATGCTCTCAAATATTCATCATTTTCTTTCTTTAATTCGTTGGCTCTTGCGAGCAAACTGTCCACACTGCCACAGACTTCACTCGGAGATCCTTTAGATATTAATTCAGTGCAGTATGTCACAAAACTCTCCTGACCTGTCAACTTTCTTTCAATTTCTTCAATTTCTGCATCCATTTTCTTAACCTGCTGTTGTTTTAGCAATGAAAGTTCATTTAATAGCTCCTCTGTATGTTGATCGATCAAAGCTTTTAGTCCTTCGTTTTTCTTTCTAATCGCACTCTCTGTTTCCAAGACTTTTGCCAAGAAATCTCTGTTCTTTCCTTCCAAATCAGATTTTCTTGACAATATATCTTCTTTATGGTCATTCATTTCTGTGAAACTTTGCTCAATTCTTTGCCGAAATTCATTATCAACTGTTGTGACATCTTTGCATTTGTGTGTTTGATGAAATCATTCAAATATCGTTCCTTAAGATATGTATAAAATACGCTTTCAGTGTAATTTAAATATGAAATGTCCTTGCAATGAAATGGAACTATATTTTACCTTTATATTGCCTCTGTCTTAATTTGCTTTGCAGTTTTCATCGTTGAAATGTGTTATATTTCTTCTTTCCTTTGGTCTATAGTTATTCTTCAATCTTTCACTTTCGCTTTGAAATTATTTAAAGTTTTGTGGTAGCATAAAATTACTACGCTCGTCATGGAATTTACGATTAACCAGCATAACGGGTTAATTTTAGAATTGGCCTGTCTATCGACTAAAATTACGAACAATATTTTGAACGGGTAATTTTGTGTCTAATTATAGTAAAAATACCTTCTAATAAAAACTGACAATAATTGACGGACGAATATAAATATAATGTAAGTAATAGAGATCTAGAAGATTGTCATGTGGAAAAGATTGACGTTGCTGTTGAATCTTCGCTTCCAAATCCGCTTCCGTTCTTTTCCATCATCTTGGTGGTAGCGGTGATATGCCTCCTCTTCGCTTCCAAATCCGTTCTTTTCCATCATCTTGGTGGTAGCGGTGATATGCCTCCTCTTCGCTTCCAAATCCGTTCTTTTCCATCATCTTGGTGGTAGCGGTGATATGCAATCGTGGTCGATCGGTCGTTGCCTTCGCGCTCTTGGGGAGGGGGAGGCGTTCGGGGAGGGGGGTGAGGGGGTCGTTTATTTCGCTGACAACATCATCTAACTGGGTTTTTAAAGGTTTAATGTTAACGTAACAAAATCGTACACGAAATTTCCAAACTAGATGTTAACAGATCGCTTTTTCTCAACAGTTCCTTCATAAAGTCGTTTATCTTCTCGTTATAATTCTATTTTTTCGCCGACTCCACTTCGCCATCTAAAGTTTCAGTTCTCACTTACGGCGTTCTAACAACAGAACGCCAATCTTTTCCACATTACAAAGATCAATGCGATTTAGTTTACACATAAATATATTTTGGAGTGCATGACTTATTCAAACTAATCGAAAAAGTAATAATAGCGAAATTTTTAAATAATTTAAAATTTCTGATGAACAAGATGGTTTGGATATTCGCAAGTGGTCGCTTGACAACATAATGTTATAAGACATAGAGTGTTGTACATATATTACGAGATCTAGGGGGTGGGCGTCCTAAACAGCATGGGCATTTTGAGTGACTATACCCTAATCACTTTGTCAGTAGTTGGCAATTTAGAATTAATTTGCGTGACTTCGGTTTTGAGTGAAATTCTCCAAATTAATCTAATATCAAATTGTTATAAACAGAGATCATAATTATTATGATCTCTGTTTATAACAATTTGATAAAATTTAGCTTCTCCCTCAAAATCACGTGTTGACGCAAACATTGATATTGACTGCCTCTTTATATAAAGTCTTGAACTCAGGATGCAAATTATTGGGAGAGAGGTTCAGACATGATTGTTATCACATTCCCGATTGGAGTTTGTCCCAATGATAGGCCTATATAGGCTATTCTATACATAAACACGTTCAGAGAAGTTTTGTAGATCGTTGGTGCAAAATGAAATGGCAATTTCTCAATTTGTCAAAACAAGTTAATTGGAATTTCTTTGGTCAATCGTCCTATCAGTAACTAAGGTTGACAGATGTCCGGCTTTTAACCGGACTGTCCGGTATTTTGCTTACTTATCCGGTGAAAAATTGAGGCAATACTGGAAACTGTGTGTATTTTCTTGCAATCTGCCAAACTACCAAATCACTCCCACTATCTCTCAGCCTAGTACAATGCAACATTTTGGCTATAATTCC
Source organism: Metaphire vulgaris (assembly GCA_018105865.1). NCBI lineage: Eukaryota > Metazoa > Annelida > Clitellata > Crassiclitellata > Megascolecidae > Metaphire > Metaphire vulgaris. The sequence continues at coordinate 8,826,944 of CM030854.1, forward strand.
CCTGCAAATAATATCATATGTTTGGGAAAGGAAAACCCAAATCCTAAGTGTGTATTATTAAGCAGTCCAAAGCCGGGTTTCACAAACATTTTAGAACCGCGACCCTTTTCAGCGGTTTGAAACAGCCAAGACCTTAGTCATAGTAAGTAATATCAAAAAAGTATTAGGTCATCGGACGAACGTTTGTTGTAAAGAGAATCTTGTGAGTTTTGAATAAATCATCATCATCCTGTTCTTTGTCCTGAGACAGGATCAGGGCTCCATTGTTTCCATTCCTCTCTTGAATAAATGACAAAACAAAAGCTCCGATTCAATTCGATTGAAAATACGACGAATATATTAGGCAGAATTATTCATATCTTGCCAAATAAGACAAAAGGATAGAAATATAAATGGAAATTTCTTGAAATTTATCTTTTCAAAATTTACCGAGAACATACCTTTGTTACGCCTCTTAAAACTCCTATGAGTATGGGAAACTCGCTTAACCGGTAGGCTCAATAATTAATTTAAAAGGATTTCCTATTGTTATTGGAGTTTCAGAGCAAAATGGGCTGAATACGCTTTCCTTGCACTATTGGAAAAAAGATTATTAATAAATTTTAATTTTTAAAAAGTAGCTGTATTGTCAGTTGCAGTGTATACTTCCAATAGCCTCGTATTTTCTCAAATGCTATTGACTTACTTAATGTATTGACTAGATGGAAGAGAATTAATGAGATGCAATTTTAAAGTATATTTTATACAATAATATTGAATAAGCAAGATATTGATAAAAGCAGCCGAGTCCAGTAAATAAATATAGAGCCACGCAACAGCTTCTTTTATTTCTTTGTCGTTAGCGGTACAGTCAGGCCTGGATTAACCATAAGGCAAACAAGGCACGTGCCTAGGGCACCAAGCGTTTGGGGGCACCACAAGTCCTCAAGAAAAAAATGTGTATATTGTTCCTGTATAGCCGCGCGTAATCGACATGACATTAGCAAATCGCAAATGTAATATTGAATCGCACATTATTTAACCTTGGTCCCACAACATGGGGGTAAAATACCTCCCAACCAGTTATTTTGCTATTTTTCTTCGAGGTTTTTTGTGCTATTTTTGACGAGGCAGAAAGGGCACCCATGTGGGTTTGTGCCTCGGGCACCAAGATGGCTTAATCCGGCCCTGGGTACAGTTCACATATTATACTGTATTTAAAGATTTAAAGAGACAGTCAGTGACGTAGCGAGGGGGCGGGGGGAGGCAGCCACCCCCGTGTGCCGAGATGGGTGGGGATCGCCAAAATCGGGGTTCGAGTTAGCAAAATAAATAAGCGACGACCTTTTTAGCGTGTCAGGGCTATTTATCGCAGACAGAGGGCGCCGAGTTACGACCATTTTTTGCTCGTCAGGATTGTTTTTAGGTTGAGGGCGTCATCGTACCAATTTGCCCCTGCTGGTGACAGTAGCAATTTCATTGTTTTATTTACAATGCATGTTACTTGAAGCGATGTTGACCAGAGTGGCCCATCCAAAAAAGAAAAATTTTGAGAAAACGGATTTGAAGTTTGGAAAGAACTTGTACAATCACCAAGCTACAATTTATTAGCTTTGACCAAATATATAATACAAATTTTCCACTGGTCCATCTTGCTACGTTTGCATTTTTGCCACATACACGTGTGTCTGGTATTTTGAAGAAAGGAATATGGCAAACCTATGAGCAACCATCTTATGATCAATCGTCCGCGTACCGAAACAAAAGCGTTGGCTATGGCCAAAGATAGGTGGTCAGCTGGACAAGGTCAGTTTAAAAGGTCAGTCAGAATGGGAGAGGGGAAGGAGTAAAGCGGAAATTGAGTAAAGAGAAACAAAATGAAACGTCTTTCAACTCTACATTTTAATAGTAATACTAAACTATTTTGAAAACTGTCTAAATATCAGAACAAAGCCAAAATTCAGGGGTCTATGCATTTTTTAAAATGTAGAAATTGAATATAGTCAGGTGTGGTTGTAGTAGTAGTAGTAGTTGTCGTTGTAGTTGTTGCCCTACAACCATAGTAGCGCAAATGAGATGCTAATATGGTGAAATAAATCGCAAATATAACATCATCGCCACCTAGCGAACATCGTCCTGACGCTTTTGTATTGAAATAAACTTATTTCGTTCAATCTTACAATAAATACACTTTAAAAACTTTACTTTTATAAATGATGCTAATTATTCGAATGTAGAAAGGCTTTTTTATTAGTGTATTAAAGACATTTTCGTCAATATCGTTTTCTCTCTAAGACACCTACTTTAGTCGCTTAATATGCTCCATAACAAAGCAAAAACCGCTTAGCTGGTAGGTTCTCAACAGGTAAATAATAATCCTTGCTTCAATCGCAAAATAGGCAAAATGCATCAATATTTGTCACTTAACCCAGCGGTTCTCAACCTGCGGTCCGCGGACCATCAGCGGTCCGCGACCAACTGCTTGGTGGTCCGTGAGCAAAGCCTAAATTTGAAGCTGAAGATGAACTTCGGTTAAGTCTTTCAAACATTACTCCTCGTTTGGACAAATTGTGCTCAAGTATACAAGCGCAAGAATCACATTAAAATTGGGTCATAAATTTAGGCAGTTGGGTTGGGTTGCAAAACCCTGATTTGCACGTGGCACAGTGCACACACACCATATACCTTGGTGATTTAAAGAAATGGGTATCGCTTTCCGCATTTTCACCTAACAAATTGCTGCCGAACTATAGCTGGCAACACTGGCTTATGGCGGCTATTAGTTAAGCGATTGGGGGTGGAGGGGTATATCATATATTCATATGCATTCTAAACAATTTTGTCTATTTCATACGCCAAAAGTGTCGCAACTTAAGTTATCGCCAAAACACCCGCTTCCAGGGATGGGCAAAGTGCGATCCGCGGGCCGAATGCGGCCCTCGAAGCCATTTTGTGCGGCCCCCGACATCGAGAAATATTGCATTAATGTGCGGCCCTCTAAAGGTTATGAAACGTTTGAAACATTTGACAACGCCTCAGCTGGAAAATTCAGCATTCAAATTGGATTTACACTTTGGCAATTGATCATTAGAAATAATGCTTTTATTATTTATTAACTTTTCTTCAACTCAACAGTCTTGGCTTATTAATAATTTACCCATACTGAACAGTAGGGGCCTATATAATACGTCATGTTAGAGTCGTTTTGGAGACTAGGCCTATACTTAAACATTTAATTCCAAATGCCGCAAAAATTGTGCGACTCTCGGCTTGCGTCACAGACACTTTTGCGGCCCTCGGATAAAAATGTGTGCCCATTACTGGCTTAAGGCATATTCTATAATCTATTAAAGGACAAGACTCGCTTTACCGCCACGTCCAAATAGAGGCCGACAGACATCTACTTCAATCATTCTCTTGGTTATAGGCAAAATTCTTTAGCATTTTCTAAACATAGTCAAAAATAAACTTGACGATAATTAGAGCTAAATAATGCCGTTCAATTCGTTTTGCGATCGAAAACGGGTTGACGGTTCCTTTTTTGTAAATATTTTACAGGGTCTCTATTCAATCTAATTAAACTCGATTTCGTACTTCCAATTGTACGGGTAGAAGCGAGGTAAGACAGCGTGTAGCCAGAATTCCAGAATGGATCAAAGACTTTACGAGCTATAAAAATGTCGTGTCGTCACAGCGGTTTTTATGGGAGTATCTCTATGCCCACCAACATAGCCAGTATCTATGCTGGTGGGCAAGAAATCTGCTTCTGCCATTGGCGTCTAGTAATAGACAACAATGGGTTCTATGGTTTCTGGAAACTTTCTGCCTACCAGTGGGCGGAGCAACCGGACCTTGTTGGCAAACACTGGATACCCCTATTAAACGTTCTTTAACGTTTTTTTATTTTTTTAACGTTTATAACGTTTTTAACGTTTATTATTTTCCCAAAGTTTTTTATGTACTTTCCCGTTATCCGGACCCCAGTGAAGTGTAATGGCTGTCCGGTCGGGAACTTGACCCTAACCTAACGTTGACCCTAACCTTAACCTAACCCTGACCCTAACCATAACCCTAACCCTAACGCCTCTCTAGCCAACGTCACCATTCCTCTACTGGGGGCACTGAGGTCCGGATAACGAGAAATAACCGTTTTTTACATTTATGGGTCTAAAAAGTACAACATTTGGAAAGCTTCAGAATGTATGGAGAGACGAACAAATATCACTGAAAACAAAATTAAAGCTATTTAATATACTGATCTGTTAGGTGCATCACAATGCTGGACCATAAAGAAAAAAAGACGAAAGAAGATTAATGACTGCAGAAATGAACTGGTTAAAATCAGATGCTTTATTGACTGTTTGCAAATGTAAGAGGGAATTTTTTTGCTATCCAAAGTCCGTGGGGCGCTTCTTTTGACCGCTCAACCGCTACCCCCCCCCCAATATATGCGACGAGAAGAGAAAAGTACACATTGTGATCTCCTCGTTATTGTTCGAATCGCTCGACGACCGGCAGTTTGATCGTCTAGCAAGCGTCTCTACCGATTCGTGTGTCAGCGAAGTCACGTTCTGTGTAACAGTTGCGCCATCGGCCGGGGCGCCATAGAAGCTCACTGTAGGCACGGTCTTCTCATCGCCGTTGGCATCTACGAAGTCGCCGTTGTCCAGTTCAGATGCGTTCGAGAGCGCCAGGACCTTCTGCACCGTCCTCTGTGGCTGCTGTCTCTGATGGTGTCGTCTGCACGTGGAAGGTTTCACCTGCTCGGGGGTCGAGGAGCAGGTGGCCAAACGCGCTCTCGACCGCGTCGAAGTTTTTCTGGTCCGTCGAGTGACGTCACCGTCTACGAAATTCTCTTAGACTTCAATAACAAGGGCGTCGTGAGATACGCTCTTCTGCGTAAGCATGTAGGGGAGAATGAGGATGGTTGAGACAAGGGGTTGGTTAAGACATTAAAATTTCTCAGCCCTTCCAATATACTTACATGTAGTAGGTAAGTGCGTTAAGAGCTATAAAGGCCACCACGACATACTTACTGCCCAAGACAATTTCTCTAAATATGCAGTGGCGGTACCCATCCGCAGTCAAGAGGCCCCCGTTGTGGCCAAAGCCTTATTTGACAACGTCATCTTGAAATTCGGGTGCCCGTCCAAGGTCCACTCTGACCAGAGAAAATGCTTCGATGGTGCCCTCTTTAAGGAACTGTGCTCTCTTCTAGGCATCAGAAAGTCCCGGACTACTCCTTTTTACCCCCCAAGCCAATAGCCTAATAGAGCGTCTTCACGCCAGTCTCCACTCACTGTTGGCTAAAACCGTTAATACCACACACAGATTGGTGTGATCATGTACCCCTCTTCACTTTTGCCTACAACTCCACAATTTACGAAGCGACAAAGCACTCCCCCCACTTTTTAACGTACGGAAAGGAGCTTAAGGCCCCCATAGATGTGGTTTTTGGCACACATCCGAATGAGCAATGGCCCAGCCCCAGCAATTATGCCCAAGCGCTAGTGGAAAGACTGGCAAAGGCCCATCAAGTTGTAAGGGAGACATTAAAAGAATCCGCAGAAATACGTATAGAGAAACACGATTTCCACGTCAAGACCCCTAATCTTCAAGTGGGCAAGCTGGTTTATTATACTTTTACCCGAGAAAACGACCTGGGTTGAACCCCAAATGGATGTCATACTGGGATAGCCACTATCGCATCATCTCCCGCGAAGAGCGAATCAATTATCGTATCAAACACACCCTCCGCAATTTCATAGTCCTCACCAATATACATAAACTCAAAAAAGCAAAAATGTGGGAACAGCCCCCAGAAGACCTCTCCGCCGCCACCAATGGCCCCAGTAGAGCCCGTCTGTCCAAACCCATTAAACAGCGCCCTCTAGCGCTGGCAGAAAGAAACGCCCAAAAGCGTCAGAGAAAACCCCCCACCAGATACGGCATCTAATTTTATTGCACCTTGCAAACACACCCCAACCCCTGCCAATGCTGTCACTTACTCATTAGCACGGACACCACCGTGAGCCCCCCTTTTCGCTCCATCTTTAAAAGACCCAGCTGTTGCCCCTGATGCCACTCGTCTTCAGAACAGATTCGAGCTTATAGTCCGATCCGCTCGTCTCTTCGTGCTTCCAAGCCGACGTTTCTATCCTGTATGATGGCTACTTCAGGACGCGGGTAAGCACATTTCCTTGAATAAGTAAGCACAACGCATAGATCATAGGTAGCCCTTTGCCCTACTGCCCCACGGTGTAACGTGACTTTGAGATTTATTCTTGTTATTTTTACAGTGCTTCGCGAGCTTCGTCTGCGTCGAGAGTACACACCAGAGGGGTACTCGCTCAGCACCCCTTCAGCCCTCGGTTGCCCAGCAGTGCGCCCACTCCGCTTATGAGGATACGCCTACCGGGATTGCGACCCACGACGGTCGCGTGGAGGACACACCTGCCCCTTGCGGAGAGACAACTTCCCAGCCGACCCCTCTTCCAGGATCAAACAACACAAACAGAGGAGAACTGCCCGGCAGACCTGCCCCTCCGTTTGCGTTCCTTCCTGGCTGACCTCCTCAGTTCTTCAGCGGAACGCCCGACGGAATCCATCCTCCAAGAAGCACATGCGATGTTCCCGGAGCTGCCTCGAGCGCTGCAGGACTCCATTGTAATCGCGACCATCCAGGTCGGTTCACAGCAGCGTCGCGAGGCGCTCCGAAAAAAAGGAGGAGGAGGAGGAGGCGGAGTATGCGCTGATCCTACAACAGATGGACGACTGGCTGGCAGAATCGAATCAGCCGGATCCTCGTGTTCCCACTCTGGACACTTCTTCAGCTGACGAGCGTGAACAAGCCCGTGCAGTGATGAGCGATCGTATAGACACTGTTTAGGCTCTGCTATTGACAATATTGCTGCCCTTGCGTCTGGTGACATTTAAGGTATGCGCAGGCATTATTGAACACTGATAAATTTGACTTTTGAGCTTTATAGCCATTTTGGCCGGCTCCTCTTTTTGTAGCATATCTTTGACACTAGAGGCATAAATTTTCATCAGCATAGGGAATCATGATGACCTCGCCCCCCCCGAATTAGAGGGAGTGTTACGGTTTTACACCCCCTCTGCCCCGCTGCCTATCCCCGGCTACTTCCCCTCCAGTTGACTGAGCATCGGCTCTTGGCCCTGTTGAACGCCTGCCCGTGGGCCCGGCGTGGGAAGACGCCACCTAGCGGCCACACAGTATAAAAACCCCGGCAAACGACATTTCGGTCTCTTGGGCTCTTCTGGGTGCTTTCGGACTTGCATCTTCAGCTCTCATCGACTGGTTGAATTCTTCTGCTCTCCTGGACATCGCCTCGTTGGGTCCCGTCTCTTCAGACGCTATAGTGCAGTGAGTAGAATATCTAAGTTTCCCCTGAGCCGTCCCTCTGTTCATCATCATGATTCCGCAGCTCGTGTTGTTTAGTTCGTAGGCTTTAGATTAGCGATTTCTAGTAATAAACTACATTTGTGGAAAATCTGTGTTTGCCCTAGTTAGGCATCTCCTAGCCATACCCCACAACACAACCCCTTTTGGCCCAGTCGCCTGCCATATCGGAAGCGCCTTACCCAGCCTTCCACTTAGCCATCGCCGTTAGGAGTAGGATTTTACACCTAGGGAGTTATAAACTGGTCATCCTGGTAGATTCCGGTCTCCTCACTCCCATCCTACCCCTATCTTACCCTTCGCCTTCCGTAATACTACTACTACTACTACTACTACTACTACTACTACTACTACTACTACACTACCGATGGAGAAAAAAGGGGCAATGAGGCTTCTACAGACCGACATTTTCAGTTCCCACTTGGGATTTGCAGGATGGTCTTGAGCTGCCCCAAGCCCCAACTGATAAAAAATGTAATGAGTTTTGTAAGAATCCAACGCCCAATCCAGGTCCAAATATTGTCTGGCGTCTGCGCCCCTCGAGTTCCCGTAGCGGGGTTTGAGGCGGAGTCTCAGCCGCCAAAAATCTATGTGTGTTTGTGTGTGTGTTTGGATCCTTATTTCTCAACCAGTGCCAAATTTTAATAAATGTCACATTTTCTTAAAATAGTTAAACTAGAAAAGACACGATAGAGCATTTTACACATACATGACCGAATCTAACTGTGAAGTGAAAGCGTTTCGGTGATGTTCGATAGGTGGCGAATTTGCGCTATCCCATGTTGCATTGCGTCTGCAGGATGGAAGATGAACTTCGATCAATCCACAAACCCGTCACCAACGGATTGTACATGATGATCACGACAACGACGATGATGATGTGCCGGTGATGACGATGATGGTGCTGATGGTAGTGATGTTGGTGGCGCTGGTGATGGTGCTGCTGATAATGGTGAATTAAAAGCCAAAACTCGAGGTCAGGACGCCGGGCAAATATAAAAAAACGAGCTGGTAAAATAGCATTCCAGGCAGGGGCGTAGCGACGAGGAGGTATATCGGTATATATACCCCCCAAATCAGTCTACCTTAAAGTTTTTATGTGATTTATATGTGGTTATATGTCGTTTATATGGTTTATAGTTAAGATTTAGGCTATACCCCCCAAATTTATACCCTCCCAAATCATATTCCTGGCTACGCCTCTGATTCCAGGCTTATTACAAGTAGAGCAAGTATTATAAGTGAACTGAAACAGTGTCAGTGAGACAACATATACGGCTCAACAGCTGGTACAGTACTGTTCCAGATAATTGTCAACCAATATAGCGAACATTAATCAACTAATCAATCTAACCTAACGCATTTGGCAGAATGGCTATTGCACCTGTAGTGTGTTTCAGTTTGTGCCAATTGTATTTCTCGGTGCTGTGCACACAATTAAGAAGTTTATGATCGTCTCTGATTTGTTGATGAAACTCGGCACAGCTCAAACCCAAGTTGACTTCCAACGAAAGGATTTCCCTAACTGTCTTGGGCCTAAGTTGGCTTTTATATTCTGTCCACAAACCATTCATAATGTGGCGAAACCAGGCTATGACTTTACCAGATGACCTCACCTGGCTTCGTGCACAGTGTTTATCAATTAACTGTCTATTATTAGCTCTCTAGGCTCGTGGCGTTCGACCTAGGCTTTTTGGCTCTAGGGTTTATCAGTTCTCAGTTCTCAGTCCCTTCTTCCCTCGTTCCTGCTCTCAGATACCTCGTATCTCCTTTTACTGATACTTTCCTCAAGGGGGATTTACTACTTGTACGCTTCTACTATCGGCCTTCGGTACCACCTGGTACCGGGATCTCAAAGGGAATCTTACCTTCTATCCCTTTCCACAACACACGCCGCCTCGGCAATCGGCCACGATCTGAGAAAGTGTCGCTATTTATACTGGATGGCTGGATGGCTGGATGGGCTGGATGGCTGGATGGGCTCTCAGTCATCTACTACCACCTCTTCCATAAGGCGGAGCCTCATCCATCGTACACTGCTTTGATGCCTAACTACAAGCTCGGGCCACCCTCTAGCCTCACATCATACTATTGGACTCCAGGCTACCTTATCATTAATATTCATGCGCTCTCGCTACCTATCTACTGTCTGGCTACTTATTAATTATTAATGCCCTTTTATGGTCCTAGATTTAATTGTACTTAATTATTATAGGATTTCTCCACAATAAGACTGAATGCGCGTTCCTCTGGAGCATTTGTGCCAGGTAAGATAGTGCAATTTGCATAATCTTAAGAATTTCACCAAAGTCAATATTGTTCTGAGTGAAATGCCTTAACACCTCAACCCGTCTGTCTCCCATGCATGTAAATTTGTCTACCTGCTCAAGATTCTTTTCATTAACAGTAATCTTAATTTTATCTCCATTTGTTGTCACGAGTTTTGAATCATGGGAATCATAATCTTTTTTTTGCTTGTCAGGATTTTTCAGAAGCTGGGAATCATCTTTTGTGTCGCAGGAAACCCTGCGAAACAATGAAAGGCGTTCTCAAAAATGCACCCCTGTAAAACCTAATCGATACGAAAATTTGGAACATTCTCATATATATGTTGCAGTCAAAGTGTGAAATCAGGCAATGTTGACATTGCCTGAAATTTTTAGGCAATGTCAACATAAGCCGCTTCACTCGGGCAATGTCGACATTGACTGAAATTGTTAGGCATTGTTTAACAATGCCTGAAATTTGCTCAGATTTTATACACACTTTGCCTGAAATCTTTATCTGTGATTGAATAAAAGCAGAGTGAATCAGGATATGTCGACATATGTCGACATTGCCTAAAAATTTCAGGCAATGTCAACATTGTCTGATTTCACACTTTGCCTGTAACATATATATATATATTTCCTTATATATATATATATGTGTGTGTGTGTGTGTGTGTGTATGTGTGTGTGTGTGTTATAAAATGTTGTAGAACTGTTTTCTATTACTGCCTGTTCCTTTATTTCATTTGAACTTAGTAAAGTTTTTGGCAGTTATTAATGTTTCAGAACTGTTTTATATAACTGCTTGCAACGTTTAAGGGGCCATCCATATAGTACGTTCGCTCCTGTTGCACACCGTACATTTCGGTTAATCTCCCCCTATGCGTACGTACAAATTAGCAACCCCCGCATGGTGAAAATTAATTTTTAGCCATAGCAAAAAGCATTTGTTTACTATTAAATTAAAGGTTTTTAATATTTAGATAACCGTGGGAACAATAGTCGGGACCCTTTGTTTGACCGTGAGAAGGTAATTTTATTCAAATCAAATGTTTGTGTGAATATACCAGCCTTGTATCTATTTATAATTTTGAATGTGCGTGCGTACAAATTCAGTCGTGACCCCCTCCCTCCCGTACGCTTCCGTACGCAAAATCGCCTAAATCTCAAGTCCCCCTCGGTTCTTACGTACTATATGGACGGCCCCTAATTTGCAGCTCATTTAATTTTTGTTATGTTACACATTGGTGCATGCATAGCTCCATATACAGTGCTATTCAACCACAGATAAAGATTTCAGGCAAAGTGTGTAGAAAATCTGAGCAAATTTCAGGCATTGTTAAACAATGCCTAACAATTTCAGACAATGTCGACATTGCCCGAGTGAAACGGCTTATGTCGACATTGCCTAAAATTTCCAGGTAATGTCAACATTGCCTGATTTCACACTTTGACTGTAACATATCGACCAACTGTTTAACTCATTGTACGAGCGTGTAATAAAAAGCGCCTTTAGCGACAATATCCATCCGCGAGAAATTCTACGTAAAACTGTTAAACAGTTAAAGCATAAACGACACCGCGATATCTCGACACTCAACTCGACGAGAACACGGCCCAAATGAAACACTCAACACCTAAGGCGGACTTTGAAGGCTATAGTGGGTTTCAGCTGGTCAGGCCATTAGTGTCCCGGAGAAGCCTTGACTGGCGGGGTGCGTTGAACAAGATAAGGAGTGACGCTCGAAAACCGACATCCTAAGTTCGATGTCATTGACAATCATCTTGACTATTGTAACACCTGCAACTAACCTTTCCGATCGAAGCACTCATAGGTTCTTGTGAAATGCGTACAAAAGCTAAAATGCAATTGTTATCTTATATTGTACCTTAATTCATCCCTGCTTAACATACTGCGACATTGTCTGTAGTTTTAGCTATAAAATCTGATTAGGGCCAAATAAAATCTAAATATTGCAAAATTAGACTAGCTATACTAATTGCACCTAATATTATACCAATACTTCAAATATACTTTAAAATTCGACATTTTAAACCTATCTGAGTTACACAAGCAACAAACAGCTATCTTCATGTATAAGTATTCAAATAACCTGTTACCTCATATATTCTATAATTCTGACTTGTGTTCTACTGTTAAAAAAGGAATACCTACTTTGTAAGAAATTGCGATCAATTATCTATACCACTTGCCCATACAAATACTCGAATTTTTACTATTAAATTATTTGGGCCTAAGATTTGGAATACTCTTCCTTTACACATAAAAAACTCATTAAATCTATTTGACTTTTAAAACAAACTAAAACAATATATTATAACAAATAAATGAGGAGCAGTTGACACATCTTTTTCAATGTTTCGACACTGTATATATAGGTTTATTCCTTAAATAAATTAATATTGTCATTACTTCCTCTTCTTTATGTAATTTTCTGTTATTCATTTACTTCTGTCAATTTCATTAAATTTTTGTATCTATTTAATGTCATTAAAGGTGTCTCCATGCGGGAAATATTTTTCTCTTAGGTATCCTATTATTTCCGAAACTGTTATTCATTGGTCTTGTATATAATAATCTAATTAATTGTTAATTCTTATGTTCGACTACTGTTACTGTTGCACATATTAATGATACCTATATGATTTATGTTACTATTGCAAATGTTAATGTTACGTTTTGCAAACGTGAATATTACCGATATTATGCAGAGCTCATAACAGTACTGACTTGTAATTGATGATGAACTTTGGAAATAATAACTTTTGTAATTGATGATGAATGTTGGAAATAAAAAAGTCAAAGTCAAAGATAAAACGCTTCTCTAAATATCAGAGAAAAAGAGTATATTTTTTATTACGGCATTCTATTAGATTTTATATTCAAAATTCATTTCGGGTTTATTGAGTATCGCTATAAGTTTTCCGTTCTACATTCTCAGTTTCAATTAATCTCGTTAACAACTAGTTTTCCATTCGTTTCCATAGCCTAGGCTTTTAAGTGGAATATTCTAATTTTCCCAAGACAAATATCATTTCAAAGTCACTGCATGGTACGCTATCGTAATGTCTCCATTCAATCAATTCATCGTTCATGAAATTCGCAACGGGAATCCATCTGACGTCGTAATTGCTAGCCCCGGGTCCGATGACAAATAATTTTCCGTCATGAACAATCATACCACAATAGCAGTTTCCCAAATTGAATCTATCTCTTATTTTCCAGGTTTTTTTGTCAATATCGTATATAAAGCTTCCGTCGTTACCAAGCAAAATAACAGAATTTTCCCACAATTCACCACGGAGCCTAGCACATGCTCTGGGCATTTGCTTTGTGAGCAAAGTGCATGTGTTTAACTTTGTGTCATAAACTTGTACAGTGCTGACTATTTTACCATGGGCGTCACATCCACCAAAGATATAAAGTGAAGTCTGAAATGGCACACAATTACCAGACCCAAAAACAGCGTATACCAGCTTTCCAACCTTTGAACACATATCAACAAATATTTCGTAAGTTTCGACATCATCAAGTGCTGTCCGAGAATTCGACAATCCACCGCATATATACAAAGCATGATCAACAAACGCCACGCTGTGACGTTGTCTGCCTTGAATCATAGAAGCACATTTGCTCCATTGATACACGCTGTAAGGTGCTGCATCTAATCTCCAAATATCTTCATTTTTGTTTCCAAATCCACACACGAAGATTGAATTGCGATAAACAGCTGCTGATGCTTCTCCGGTTTCAAAATCATCAGGTAATGGTTCAATGAGAGTACATGTAGCATCTTCTGGTCGATTTATTAAACTAATTATAACAGCGTTTTCGTAATTTGCAAATACAACGTCGCATTGATTGAATTCTTTCGTTGATTCTACAAGCAAAGAGCAAAGATAGTACGACATTTATGAATGAGTAACGCACACGGAACGCTTAAGATAATCAGCGTCTGTCAGTGATAAAGGTGGACTAGGAATTAGACCTGTGCGCGACGCTCTGAGGGTCGGCGACGGCGTTTGACCGCTTTATCACCGGCGGCGGCGGCGGCGCGCCGAGCCAATTTTATCGGCGTCGGCGTGGACTTCATAGGCGCCGGCGGCGTACAGACAGGGACGTCATTTGGCGGGGGGCAGGAGGGCATTTGCCCCCCTGATTTTTAGGAAAAATTTTTTTTTGCCAGCGTTTGTGTTATTTAGTTTTTACATGCCCTAAAGGAGTGCTTGATATCGAGCAATCTGAAGTAACTAATCCAGTGGCGTAACCACGCCCGGGCAATTACGGGCAATGCCCGGGTTACTTTGCTTTCTGCCCGGGTTGAAAAATTTCTGCCCGGGTTGACAAAATATAAAAATTATGTCTTTATTATTTGGATTTGCTTACTTTTGCACTGCCATGTACGTCATTGCAATACTATTCTAATAGTCTAAAACTAAAGTATCTGGAATACGTGTCTCACAGGTTACAGGTATCAGTTAGAAGTGCAGTAATTACTACATTCATTTTGTTTGGCAAGTATATGTATCTGCGTGATATATCGAATTTCAGTTATGGCGGTAATCGCCTGTCCCTATGGACCATTCATTTCCTATGCATCTTCCTCTACCGAAGTGAACGCTATCTACAGCGTAATGTGATAATTGGCGATCTGGCGATGGCTGAATATTTATGATTGGCGACTGATACCAGGGATAGCTGAAGTAGCTTTGACCTGTGCGCTCGAAAGACCCTCGTCGGGTCGGGTCGACCCGCCTTATAGGAGAAAAATGGCAGCTGCTTTGAGATTTGACCTTTTTGACCCGAGAGGTACTCCGAGTTCCCTGTGTATTTGGTCTGAAACGGGAAGGTCAGCACTGGGCAACAAGGCACATTGACATTAAGAGATCATTCCCAAAATTCCTAATTTCCTTTGTATAATATCAGAGCAGGTGGGTCACCATGGGTGTGCTTTAAGAGTTGACGCTTATTGCAGTTCGCGCCAAGAGTAAATTTGTTGTTTTACTCACAATTTCGCGTATAGTCATATTTTTGAAAGGCATAGTTTCACGGACACAGCGTCTGGATTGTAAAAGTTGCCTGCGTTTGGATTTCTCAAGAATTCTAAAGAGCTGAACATAACTGACTTATGCTTAGAAACATCAGATGACGTAGGCCTATGCCAAACTCTTCGTCGAGTGCAACTAGTCATCATTGCCAGACGCTTGCCAGACAGTTAAAATATCGGCGTCGTTGCGAACTCTACTGTAGAAATGAACAGAATAAACAGTCTCAGCCTCTGAATAAGAGCCCAGAGGACAGTTCCAGAGAACTAGATAGCCCAGTGTAGCCTAAATTGCATACATACCCATGGAAATATTTTGGAGCCAAGAAATCAGCCAAACGTCGTTTCCAAAGTTACTATATTGCAAAATTTCCATGGTTGGCTAATTCTGTTCAGCAGGATGCTGCGTATTGCTTCTATTGTCGTTACCAGAGCAAATAAAGCTCACCATTTGGTGAACCTGATTGGCAGCACGCAACGGATCAAAGGTAAGGGACTATGGATTCACTCTTTAAAAGTCATTTGCTGAGCAATTGCGTTGCCTCGTGAAATGGGATCAGTTTAAAATCCTCATGTTAATTTTTAAAAATATTTTATCGAGTGCCTGTCCATAAATTACGTAAACAAAAGAGGCAAGGGTTTGAAAAGTGTGACAACTGTTGATAAGGCGAAAAGGGGGGTGGATTAAAATTCGCCCAAAAAATTGCTTACGTAATTTATGGACAGCCCATGGTCAGCTGCCCGGGTTACATCATTTTGACTCTGGTTACGCCACTGAACTAATCGTAAAAAAATGACTGACGAGCAAAAAAGGTCGTCAACTTTTTCGCAAACTTGTAACTTGTCAGGCTGTGAAAGTGTCCTCCCCTGAAAAACAGTGAAATGACGTCTCTGCGTACAGACCGTCATAACAGTAAAAAAACGTGTGACTACAAAGGATACCATGTGATATCGTCGTTTTTGTTTTTGCGCCCTCAGTGGTGCAGTACAACGTGCAGGCAATCAGGACGATTCGTCAAGCTGCAATTAACCTTCCTAGCGTTAACGACGAGTTGCAGTCGTTGGAGAATTCTGAAACTAATAGCGTTAAGTAAATAAGTAACATGTGCTTTGAGTTAGTCAGTGTTGCTTGTATGATGAAGACATTTTTGTCCACGTATTACAGCATTGTTATACTCCGGTTACATGAGAGAAATAATTTCACTATAAGGACGCCGACGTAGCGCCGATATTCTCTCGTCGGCGGCGGAGGCGGCAGCGGCGGCGCGCCGATTCTATATTACCGGCGGCGGCGTCGTCATGCAAAACGTCGGCGGCGCGGCGGCGGCGGCGCACAGGTCTACTAGGAATGTCTTACGTACATGTTCTCTTACGAATTAACAAATAACTACATTTCTATCGGAATTAAAAAAATCAATTACCACTGTTGTCGTAAATGCAGAGAAATCAACCACGCGATAAACATGAATGTAAAAGGTACGCCCCGGCTATAAATTCAACAGTTTCAGAAACCCGACGCAGTTGCATGCCTAGCAGATTGCTTTGCATACCTATTTGAATGGACGTCCAATACCCTTCTCTGTAAAGAAGGTATGACCCAAATGGTGTCGGTGCATGTGTTTTCTGAAGAACAGAGAAAGATTTTATCTGAAGGATAGTTTTGATTTTATAAAATTCTGCCATCAAGCCAGTCTTGCACTTCCCTTCTCTCCTTTTCCTCCTCTTACTCGCAGACCTACCCTCATTCCTAGGACATTCGACAACGTCAACGTCGTTATCAACGTCTGTACGTTATGCCTTTCTTTCCAAGTTTAGAAACATGCGCTGAATTCAAACGCAGCGATCTTTCATAATTCATTGTTTACTAAAGCGATGTGCCATTTATTTTCTGTTCCGTAATCAACTAAGACAGGTTATCTATACATTACACTAGTCAACAAAATAAAAAAAAATTTCTGTCACAGAAATGAAAAAGTCTGATTCTATTACAGTTTTTTGCAAGGAATTCAGATATGTACTTAGAAATTCTCCATCACGTAACATTTTTCAGTGACACGTAGTTTAAATTTCTACTATATTGCTCATATAACATTATATGTGTTATATGAATATTGTAACCTGCAGTCTCATAAAAGGTAGTTGCATATGATTTTCTATGATATTGTGCCTCAGGAACATCCCTTTTAAGAGTCCAATAGTCCAATAGTCTGCTAGCATAATGGAGCTCCACTTGCCCTGCCAGCCCTGGTACCTATTTTCCATTACTGAAATGTCCTGATGAAACCTTTCTCCATGGTCATCGCTTACTGCTCCTAGATTTGCAGGAAAATAATCCAGGTGAATGCAAAAGTGCATTTTTTAAGACATGTTACATCCCATTTCAATAGAGTATCCATTAATTTTGTGCAGTTGGCTGCCTTGTTATTTCCCAAGAAGTTGCGACAAACAATCTTAAAGGAAATCCATGCAGCTCTTTCAGTGTCATTCAACTGAGCATCAAAGTTTTCATCTTTCATCAGTTTTCTAATATAAGGCCTACAAAAATCCCTTCTTTGATTTTCACCTCACTTATTTGTGGAAATGTATTTCTAAGTTATGCAAATCCTAGTCCACTTCTATCCATGGCTTTTTATAGTTCTTCACGAGACCCAACTTTATATGGAGAGGAGGTAGATATACTTTATTCAGGCTCCACAAGTGGATCATGAATGTTTTTTGCCTCATACTTTTTTTCTGCCTCATGGCAGATGGTAAATTTGGGTAATTGACAGTTTGTTGTGATTTGGGAGTAATGCCTGCAATGTTTGTAAGGCAAAAGTAACAGTATGTCAAGTGATCTCTTGGTTCCTCCAGATCATTGGAACAGCAAACTTCATGTGTCTAACACCCTTGACCCAACCTGTTAGAAATCTGACACAGGTTATACAGCTGAAATGAGAGGCCCTGTATTTGTCCTAATCGCCAATTTCACATCCAAAGTACAGCTTATAACATGTCTTAACAAGCGGAGTAAAACGCCTTCTTTGCTTCTTAAAAGTAACATCACCGCATATGTAGCAAAAAGGAATCCGGATGATTAGTACACTTTGTAGGCATTTCAAAATGACTACAAAGAACAAATAACCCTTAAATTATATTAACTAAGTGCTCTATATTAAATAGATTTAGGCAAGCTCACACCAGATGGGGCTTATTTCAAGCAATATAATACAAGTCACACTTGCTCATATCAGAATAGAACACACAATTCATGACCCATCGTTTTCTGCTTGTATCAGCCAGACAAATAGAACAAAGGGCCTGGAAATATTATAACAACATGACTCAACATTTCTGCTGCGGCTGACAACATACAATAATATATTGTAATTGGTTATGATGAATTTTTTTGTATACTACCTCGGTTTACTGAAATAAAATTGCATTGGCTATTTCACAGTAAGGTATATTCTTTAATAGACGATATCTCCTGAAGTATGGGTGATGGAAAAATTCTGATTACATATTTGGAAACTACGTGAAAAACTACATATGGAACAGACCAGAGCGATTCTGTGACAAAAATTGTGTTTACCAGTGTTATTAATGTATCATTACCTCTATTTCACCTTAACCAGAAATATGTTTGACAATTAATTTTCTAAATGGATATTTCCTAACTTAATCATAATCCTACACACTAAGTTGCTTCAAATTATAACATATTCTCAATTCTCAAAAATTCACGCATCTGTTTTTGGTAAAAAAAAGTAATAATAAAATCAATACCTGATAACTTTCCAATGATATTTCCTGCATCTTGTAGAGCATTGTGATCTGTGGCAATGAATTCAAAATCAAATTGTTTAATTGGTGCTCTCAAATATTCATCGTTTTCTTTTCTTAATTCTTTGGCTCTTGCGATCAAACTGTCCACACTGCCACAGACTTCACTCGGAGATCCTTTCGATTTCAATTCAGTGCAGTATGTCACAAAACTCTCCTGAACTGTCAACCTTCTTTCAATTTCTTCCATTTCTGCGTCCATTTTCTTCTCCTGATGTCGTTTAAGCAACGTAAGTTCATTCAATAGCTCTTCCGTATATTGATCGATCAAAGCTTTTATTTGCTGATTTTTCTTTTTAATTACACTCTCTGTTTCCAAGACTTTTGCCAAGAAATATCTCTTCTTTCTTTCCAAATCATATTTCCGTGACAATATATGTTCCTTATGGTCATACATTTCTGTGAAACTTTGCTCAATTCTATGACGAAATTCCTTGTCAACTGTTGTCACATCTTTGCATTTGTGTGTTTGATGTTCTTCAACAAAGCATGAGACGCAAACAACTGTCTTGCAATCGGAACAATAGTAGTCCAACACTTTATCTGAATGTCTCACACATTTTCTGATTGGAAACATAATTCTGATCTCTTCCTCTTTAATATCAATGTTTAGTTCAACAATGTTGTGGTCCTTTGTGGCTTTAAGATTCTTATGTATCTTCGAACACCGATTACAATAATTTTCACAACAATTCAAACATCTCATCGTGGCTTCCGTAACATCTTTGACTTCTTCATCTGCGCTGCACAATTCACAAGGTCTGGATTGGCTCTCCAAATTAAATGCGTTTGTTACCTCCATAATACTTTTGACGAAGAAATTCATCTGAAGTACTTTCATTCCATCTGCAGGGATTATAAACTCATTCCTGCATAATGGACATGGCAAGCCTTCTCCAGGTTTCTTTCCATTCTTCAACTGGATGTCTTCTAGGCATTTTAGACAGGCAGTGTGGAAGCAAGGCAACATTCTGGGATCTGTGTAGGTCGTCAAACAGATGCAACATTTTGACAACGTACGAAGTCGTTTCATTGCTTCATTTTCAGAGGACGCCATTTCGACAGTTGCTGCTGAGATCTGTTACAAACTAAATCATAAATGCAAACAAGGGTTTGAAGTTAGATATTTCAAATGTTATGCAACACGTTTTACCTGACAAAAACGAATACTTGACCTTTCTGTATCCATGATGAAATTATGCTTATGTCGCCTCTTTAAAATATGCATGAAACATTGCGTTCGCTGTCACTTAAGTCAGAAATGCCCTTCTAATAAAATTCAAGTAAATTGTACCTTTATATTGCCTGTGTTTCGATTTGATTTGCAGTTTTCACCTACGAAATATATTTACTTAGTTTCTTATACTTTATTCCACTTTCGGTTTCAACCTAAATATAGTTTGCAGCAGGAAAATGTTCCTGTATTGATAGCTTATCTATAGACTTCTAAGTACGAGCAACATTTTGAGGGGGAATTTTTCGTCATATAATAATAAAAATACATTCTAAAAATATTTGCATAGAATGGATTTCTGTTGGCAGGTTACGGTACAAATGTATGGAAAGACCAGCAATCTAGACGGTCAATGCATCACTTTGTCATTAGTTGGCAATTGAGAATTAATTTGCGTGGCCTGGGTTTTGAGTGAAATAAAATAAAATAATCTAATTTTAATCTATGCCTATAGTATTAAGATAAAATTGAGCTTCTGTTTCGGAATCAATTGTTGACGCAAACATTGTTAGCAAATTTCTTGGTTTGTTGGATGTTGTTGTTAGATGTTGAACACTAACTTACTCACTTAATTTGCGGTTCAATGATTCTTTGGCGCCTAAATACTCATGCCATGCTGCATAGATCTTTTAATAGTTAGAAGTACAATTTAAGAAATTGTGATAAAATATCCACCTCGTTTGCAAGGACTAACACTAAGCTTTTTACAGTAGAATTACATGGTCCGCACATGTGGAATAATCTCCCTATTCAGATTAAAAATATACCAAACCTAACAGGCTAACACTGTTTAAAAAGAGACTTAAACAAATTATTCTATAGGAATAGACAATTTCTCTCTGTAATTTAATCTATACTTTGTTATAAACATTCCTCCTCCCTCCAAGACTGCCAAGTTTGGAGAGAGATCATTTACACGCGGTAACCCTATCTTGTGGAACTCTCTTCCTGATCACGTCACCACGGCTGATACTCCTGAACACTTCATCAAGAGCTTAAAAACGCATCTGTTTGGGTTGGGGTATAGTTGAGATGTTAAAGCGCTTTTGTTGTGGGCCTCAGCCTTGTTACAGCGCTATAGAAGTCGTCCAAGAATGAATGAATGAAACATTTATATGCTGTGTTTGATAATTTTGCTTAAATTTCAATTATGAAACTAATTTCTTAATTTATGTCTGTTATCATTATGTACTGGTTACTTTCATGCGGGATCCATGATCCCTTCAGTAACCAATTCATATTTCTTTATCAGCCTTCCTATGAGTAGATAATATGCTATTATTAGATAAGTATATAGGCTTATATACATATAAGTTATGTTTATCTGTTATGGAAATTGTGGAGAAATTATGGCCATTCTTCAAACTCGGTCATTCTTCAAGATTGAACTCACGCTGCAAATTAGGAAAGAAGTTAATGCACGATTGTTATCACATTTCCGAGAAGAGTTAATACCAATGTTGTCTACTATCTTCCCCAACTAGGTAGCTTAGTCGGTAGAGCTTCAGCACAACTCTGGCACGGTCCATTCGCCCAGGATGGTTCAGTACCCCGATGGTCGGAAATTTTTGTCAGTCTAATACAGGCCTAGAAAAACCCAAGTTTTTTTTAAAAGCAAAAGCCGTACTTTCTGCGTCAACCGGTCTCTGCATAAGAACAACCTCACTCCAATGCACTGTTGCGATAGAAGGACTAGTAGGCTTTTGTGAAATGTGTCGACATCTTGATTTGGTGACATTATCAGAACGAACGAAGGAAGAAATAGAGTAAACAGAGGGACGGAGAGCTGGAAGAAAGTGCGGTGATTCCAACACATTGTGATGGAAAACTTTCCTCTAACAACCACTTTATTAGATTTCTTCACATGCTTAAGCATTTTGCCTGTCCGCTGGAGAGCCATTGAGGAATAATTTAAATTTATTCAAGCAGCGAGCGAATCGTGCTTTTTAATAGATTATCGCGTATGGCAGAAACGGGTGTTTTGCTTCGGAATTTACTTACAAAACTATTGGAGGGATAAAATAGGTAGATTCTTAACAACTGTTATATTTTCTTCAGACAGTGAACTGGTAGAGATAAGTCAAGTAATTAAATAAGAATAAATACATTTAACACAAAAACTGAACGAGAGATTTTAATTCTTCAGTGAAAGTGTTAAGGCGATATTCGATAGAAGGCGTCTTTGCGCAATCCCATGTTGCATTGCGTCGATTGTTGTTGTTGCTGCTGTTGTTGTTGCTGCTGCTGATGATGATGATGATGATGATGATGGTAAGGTGGTCGTGGTGGTAGTGATGATGATATTGAATTAAACGTTAAAACTACAGGTTTTCTCTCGATTCATTTTACTATTTACTTTTGAGTGTAAAGCATTTTGCCTTTTGGTGGTAGGTATAATGTCTTTATGACTTAAACTTTAACATATTCTATCAATTGGCCTAGCGGTTAAGCGTATCTTGTTCCTTTATAACGTTTCGTATATGTCTAAAACCGGTGTCATTCGAGAGAATAATAGATGCAAAAAGTTCTGGTGGACAAAATACAAAATATTCAAAATTTTAAATGTCTATTAGTCTTCGCTTAATCGAATCAGTTAAGAAATGCCAATATTATCTTAAACGAAATACATTTTTCAAAAATCCGAAAGAGAGATTTTAATTGTACATTAAACTACTACTGCAACAGTTTATTATTCGGTCTTCCGGAGCGTCAGTTAAACCGTTTACAGTCGGTACTAAACCTATCTGCACGGCTAGTCTTTCGAAGCCGCTGGCGCGAGCACGTCACGCCGCTGTTGCGAGACCGCCTTCACTGGCTTCGAGTCCAGGAACGTATCGTTTATAAGCGTTGCTGGCTCACTCATCGAGCCTTATACGATCCTTTCTGCCCCGACTACCTAGCCACGCTGATACAACGATCCACGGTGAACGAACGACGATCGCAGCTACGGTCTGGAAGTCGGGTCCAGCTGCTCGTCCCTGCTCCATCCAAGACCTCTAAGTTTGGTGAACGATCGGTCAGGCGAGGCAACCCGCTCCTGTGGAACTCTCTGCCAGACTGTGTGACTAATTCTGACTCTGTTGAGACTTTCAGAACGAACCTAAAAACACACTTATTTAACATCTCATATAAGTGACACGTGTCAAAGCGCTCTTGTTTTTAGCCTAAGCTATGCTTACTGCGCTATAGAAGTTGTCTGATAATAATAATAATAATAATAATAATAAACCCCTTTGCCGTTATTCGCCAGGTGGCGCAGTTGCGATAACAATGTCGCCCAAACGCCTACGGTAGCGAATCCCGTAGAAAGGAGCCTACCGCTGCTTGGCCGCTGGAAACGGCGCCACCGGAAACTCTCTTGCCTCTCCCTATGCTTTCTGAGCAGCTGCGCCAAGGATATCTGCCTTGATTCCGATAGTTATATAACGTGACAGACCAAATATAAATTGCTTCGGTTCAATATTAAATATTTTCTGCTTTTGTAGGCTAAGTCAGGAATTTATGATCCTGACATTCAAAGTTTAGGATGCAGCCTAAACTAAACGAAGTGTTCCTTTTTGTAATAAAACCTACGCCGAAATAGAAGTTTCTTTCTACTACTACTACTACTACTACTACCACCACTACCACTACTACTACTACTACTACTGCTACTGCTACTGCTACTACTACTACTACTACTACTACTACTACTGCTACCACTACTGCTGCTACTGCCACTACTGCTACTGCTGCTGCCACCACCACTGCCACTGCTGCTGCTGCTGCTGCTGCTGCTGCTGCTGCTGCTGCTGCTGCTGCTGCTACACTGCCACCACTGCTGCTACTGCTGCAGCAACAACAACTACTGCTGCTGCTGCTGCTGCTGCCATATGCTGCTGCTGCTGCTGCTTGCTGCCACTACTGCTGCTGCTGTTACTGCTGCTGCTGCTGCTGCTGCTGCTGCTGCTGCTGCTGCTAAGGCCACTGCTACTGCTGCTGCTGCCACTTCACTGCTGCTGCTACTACTACTACTGCTGCTGCTACTACCACCACCACCACCACCACTACTGCTACTACTGCACAACTACTACTACCGATGGAGAAGAGGAGGGGCAATTTGCGTTTTAATTTCGTTTATAAATGCTAAAGCATTTTGCTTATATCTGGGCGATTGATAGGATACACCTATCCTGCTACCTAAAGCAAATTGCATTCTCTTATAGAGTTTTGCATATTGCTAAAGAGGGTGTTTTATTCGAGAAATTTACTTAAAGAAACTCTTGGTCGAATATCTAAACAAAATTTTTTATAATGCGCCTTTTGTCTCTGATATTCTTTATATTAGTAGAAATATAGCACAGTATGGCTCAGAGAGCTAGACACTTCGGAAAAGGACCGCAGGCGAATTAATGCATTCGAAACATGGTGCTGGAGAAAAATGCTAAAGATCTCATGGACAGCCAGGAGAACAAATCAGGAGGTGATTGCAGAAATCAATTCAAAACACACCTTGGAAGTACTGATTCTAAAACAAGAACTAGAGTTTTTGGGCATATTATAAGAAGACACGATTCGCTGGAGAAATCATTGATGCTAGCAGTTGTTGAGGGGAAAAGAAAAACAGGAAGACAGAAGACAAGATGGATGAATAGCAGGCCTATTATGGCAGCGATGAACATGAACATCGAGGAACTGAGAAATACGGTCGAGGAAAGAAAAGAATGGCACAGCAAAGTCCATAATGTCACACAATACACAATAGTCCAAAACAAAATGCATTTTTAAACTAAACAGTACTAGACATATTAATTATGCAGTGAAATCGTTCTGGCGATATTCGCTAGGTGGCGTGGTTGAGATGTTGCATTGCGTCTGCAGTGGAGTTGAGTCTCTCTCTCTCTCTCTCTCTCTCTCTCTCTCTCTCTCTCTCTCTCTCTCTCTCTCTCTCTCTCTCTCTCTCTCTCTCTCTCTCTCTCTCTCTCTCTATATATATATATATATATATATATATATATATATATATATATATATAATATAAGTTAGTTTGATTATGAAAAGAGAAAATTTTGACAGCGAACGTAGACGATGATTTTAGACAGTAGCATTTTTATTTACTATAAATTTTGTATTTGAGGCGCTGGGGACTAGAGTGGCCTATCCAAAAAGAAAAATGTTGAGAAAATGGATTTGAAGTTTGGAATGAACTTATAAAATCATCAGGTTGCAATTTATTGGCTTTGACCAAATATATAGGCCTAATACCAATTTTCCTCTGGTCCTTCGCGTTGCGTTTGCAATTTTGCTACATAAACGTGTGTCCGGTATTTTGGAGACAGGGATATGGGAAGTTGGGAACTCTAGAATTAATGCAGAACTGCCCGACATACTTTAATAGTAGGCCTACAGTGAAAGTGTTCTATGGATATTCGCTAGAAGGCGACGTCACAATGCTACATTGCATTTGCAGTAGACCTGTCCGCCGCCGCCGCCGCCGCCGCCGCCGCCGCCGCCGCCGCCGCCGCCGCCGCCGCCGCCGCCGCCGCCGCCGCCGGTAATATAGTATTGGCGCGCCGCCGCAGCCGAGAGGATAGCGGCGTGACGCCGGCGTCCCTATGGTGAAATTATTTCTGTCATGTAACCAGAGTACACCAATACTGTTGTAATACGTGGATAAAAATGTCTTCACCATTTAGGCAACACTAGCTAACTCAAAACACACGTTACTTATTTACTTCGCTTCATTCGTCTATCGCGGGGGTGGGCAAACTACGGCCCGCGGGCGGGTTCCATGCGGCCCGCCAGACCATTTAGAAATATACAGAAAGTGAGAGATGATTTCAAATTATTTTAGAGAAAGTTTGAAAAACATGTCATTTTATATGAAAATCATGAAAATGGTTATTAAAAATTCGATATTTGAGCAGCAAATAGTAAAACAGCTAATATCATAATGCTACTCTGCTAGTATAGATAAAATAAATACTAAAATGAGTAATGCTAGCTTCATTAATAAAATTTATGCTGTATGTAAGCATCTTAATTATACAAATTTTTGCTTTCTTCTTTGTGCGGCCCGCCTAATGTAGTATTAGGTTTCATTCGGCCCGTTAGTGAAAAAGTTTCCCCACCTCTGGTCTATCGAATGACGTCCTGTACTGTTTTCATTCTGCAAAATGGCTAAGAAAAGCGTTTTCGATGAAAATTACGCGAAGACCAAAAAAGATGCTAAAAATGATGCTAAAATTAACTGTGCACAGTTAACTAAACGAGCAGTGAACCTATGCATCGTAACTGAGAGCGTTTTTTGTTTAAGTTAAATCCTCTTAGTTTAGTTTAAATCTTCTTAGTCTGATGTCGGCGGTGCTTTGTTTTCTAAGTTGGCAAATACACTTTTTAAAAGTTTTCATTTATGGTCAATTTCGGATAAATAATGAAGCAATATAATCTGATAAGAAATTTACCATTTTTATTTTTATACACTCTTGAAATTGTATGATTTTAATTGTAATGTGTATTATCAGTTCGTAACATTTTTTTTCTCAAATGAACCAGGTGACAAAAAACCACGAGGATTGAACAAAAACGACGATGTCATATGGTGTCCTTTGTAGTCACACGTATTGCGCTGTATTAACCGTTTGTACGCCACCGTCAATGAAGTCCACGTCGCCGCCGCCGATAAAATTGGTTCGGCGCGCCGCCGCCGCCGCCGGTGATAGAGCGGTCAAACGCCGCCGCCGACCCTCAGAGCGTCGGCGCACAGGTCTAACTTATACTCCGGACCCCAGGCTGTTTTTCATGAATTTGCGGGGAGATGTAAATGTCCAGTGTCGAGTCTTATACGGGTAGTTATTCATATAATAATAATAATAATAATAATAATAATAATAATAATAATAATAATAATAATAATAATAATAATAATAATATGTAGATAAATCCACGCCGGACCCTGTTTAGGGGTAGGAGAGGGAAGGGAGTACAGGGAAGGGGGAAGCTGCTTCCAGCAGCCAGGGGGATGGGTGCCCCTGGTAGTAGTTGTAGTAGTAAACTTCTTTAGTGTCATTGTAGTAGTACATAAGCACCAGTCTATATATGGTCGCTTCAGTAAAAAAAAACATAGTCGTGATCTTGTCCGTAGTGATTCGAGGTTGAAATCCAAGGGTCAGTCCGTACTTCCATAGACATAGACACTTGACTCAACAATGCAGACAAAAACAATCGAACATTGCATCTTCGCTTAACATCAAGCAATGTGTCCTGTCAATAATCATGTCGTCACCCATCAAACATCAACGGAACCGCGTCTGTTGAGAGTGTTGGCACTAGTAGCCCTTGAATTGTTCAGTATGATGGAGCTCAAGTTATAACCGTGCAGTAATTTCCTAATTTCAATTATATTTTTGCAATGATTCGAATATCGAATATATGAAACCGTGATGATGTGGACACTCCTCATCTAATCTACCTAGAAGTGGCGTAGCCAGGGTTGCCTGAAAGGGGGATTTCGAATGACCATTAAGAGGGGGCACACCAATCGAGAGAAATTCTGGGCCGCTGTGCAGATCAAGAGTAGACAACTGGTGATGACCCGTCTTTTGTTTGTCAGTCTTTTCGAAAGTGTACATAATAGCAGTTTCACCCAAAACACCAGCTTTAGCCTGTTGTCACAGTATATAAGAGATCAAGAACCGCTTAGCAGTAAGGTGCTCCAATGTAGTCCAATTTACGCTCGTGTACCTAATCCGAACGTAGGCAAAATGCTTCAACATTGTTTTTAATTGAAAATTATACAAATACAACATCAAAAGAATTAAAATTATATCTGGAGGAAGTGCGGTGTGAGTGAAGTGAAAAGATAAAACGTTTATCTAAACCTCAGCGTATTACGACCTCTTTCCGAATTTATATTCGAATATCATTTCAATTAAGTTTATTAATATCGCGACAAGTTTTTGATCTGCAATCTGAGCTTCAATTATTCTCATTAATTAATTTCCAATCCCTTTCCACAGCAGAGCTTTTTATGCAAGGTATTCTAATTTTCCCAAGATTAATACATGTTCTGGGTAAGTGATTGGTAATTTGAATGCTTCAACAGTTTCGCAACTATAATACGCGACAAAACACCCGCAAAATCATAACCCACGTTCTATAAAAGCTAAGACTCGTTTAAACGTCAGGTGGAAATCAAAAACTATGCGGATTTCTCCCTCTTTCACTCTATTGTTGATAGGCAAACTGAAGAAGCGAGATATTAATGCAACTGATATGCAACTGCTGGACATCTCGGCCAATTGAATACGCAAGACAGCCTATTCGTTTGCCGGTCTCAAGCCCGAATAAAAGGGGAACGTTTATCAGATGAGTGTCGATGCGTGACCGTGAAGAAAACGCGAATGAATCTGATGACGATGCAAACATGCAACAAACGGGCGCTGAGCCCACGGTTATTGATGATGCTGCTGCTGCTGATGGTGGTGGTGGTGGTTATGATGGTGATGATGCTGCTGATGATGATGCTGATGATGATGTTGCTGCTGCTGCTGATGATGGTGGTGGTGATGGTGATGATGATTAAAATGCTATAGCACTTTCTACACGAAATGACAAATAACTTAGATGTTAATTAGAGCTAAATAAAGCCGCCTTTCAATTCTTTCTGTTCTGAATGCTTCGAATTCTTCTCAGGATTGAGAAGCAACAGGATGCCGTTTTCTGAACATGTGTTGTCATGGAGATGTTACAATCGATGTACACACCGAGGTTACGGACACAAGCACCCTAGCAATGTCTTCCGAACCAACGTGGATGGTGGTCAGTGGCGGCTCTAGGATTTGGCAAGTGGGGGGCCGTTGGGGGGCAACTTCTAATCATGGGGGCCAACCATTTGTTGTTTAATGTATGTAGCATTAAGTATAGGGTCCCAACTGGGGGCACTGGGGGCCAGGCTCTCAATAGGGGGGCACGCCCCCCCTGGCCCCCCGGTGGAGCCGCCACTGATGGTGGTGGGTGGGATCTGGTATTTACGACGTGTGGTCTGAAGAAGGAAGGAAGGAACGGTTATAGAAGGAACGGTTGCAAATTTTCAAGGATGAGTACCATAGTATCTCTGTTTTATTGACATTAAATTGCAGATGATCCGATTTAGTCCAATCAGCTATCTCACTGATGCAGCAACTCATCCGATTAGTTAGAAGATCCGTATCAGCTGGCTTGCAGTCCCCATACACCTGTGTTTCGTCCGCATACAAATGGGACGACAGACCATGCCGTTCAATAAGTCGCTGTGAAAGGTGAAAATCGACCAGGCAATAGTCAATATCCGAAGGGCAGTGATGCTAGGTTGTTACAGCTATGGAGGAAATGATTTCAGAAAAAGGAAGGATTTAAGCTTAGACCTGAAGACTTGATGAGATAATTCAGGAATTATAGGAAATCAGTACTTAGAATTTATTGTTTGAAAGTTCCAATTTTACGGAGGGAAGCTGGGATAGAGTTTCAAAGTTCAAGTGCGTCGTATGAGAAGGAAAGGTTGCAAATTTTCAAGGATGACTGATTCAGTGGGCGTATTTAGCTTATTAGAAAATTTAGATTGTTTGCTTTACTTACTTTACTTACTTCACAATCTTGAAAGATTTTATATACGCAATGTAATTGAAACTCACTTGGGTCCGAGATGTGTGTGGTTTCATTGTCTGTCTCACAATGGTCAATGCGTTCCACAATTCAGTGATATTGATCTCCAAGAGCTTCTCTGAGAATAATGAACGATTCGTCGTTTGAACAGCAAAACAGATGACGAAGAAGAGCTCGACAACGGTCTATGACAGTGACTTTATTCGTGATCTCTTGCTTTTGATGAATGCTGATTACGCGTTTCTGAATTAGAAGATCGAAAACATTCGTCGGATCGACTTCCGACACGAATTGCTTGTAAATGTCGACGACTCTCTCACGTATTCTCTTGTTTCTCTGTTTCTCTTTAATCAGAATAATTTTTTATTTATACAGACATTAATAAATTATCAATGGGCATCAATAGTGTTCTACGAACAATAAAATGGAGATATTTCAGTTCAGTTATAATATAAATTATAAGTTTCTGAACAATGTTACGTTACAGGATTTCAAATTTTAAAGTTCGAAAAATCCAATAGGCTGACCGACATAAAGCCTATAATAAAGAAAGCAAAAACATCATTTCCTCCTAATCTGATCAGTTGAGAGACTAACAAGGCATGCTGTAATCACTTGATTGGTTAATAGTTCCTTCTTAAAATTTGGACTGAAAATTATCGGTCTCAATTTACATTTCGTACCTTCATCTGGAATTTGACGCTGACTTTATTTCAAACTTTAAAAAACATTGCTTACATGCTTTGTACATACAACGTTCAAATAGCATACGCCACCTGCGTCGCTGTATGCCTCGGAGAACGGAGATCAGCACCGGCCCCAACGCTCAAAACCTTTACTTTTATATAGGCCTACAGTACTCCGCCTGAAATCTTATGCATCAATATACTGTATGGTGAAAGAGTTTTTGCACTCCTGGATGAATTTTACCGTCTCTAATCTTTATGACGTTGCTACATTTCTGGAGTGCTTATTGATCTTAATAATTACACAATTGAACTACATTGTATCTGCAGCAATAAACATCATTGTTAATTTAAAGAAACAATCGTTGACTTTAGATTCACGTATCTTACCTTCTTCCAAGAATTCC
This sequence comes from Metaphire vulgaris, assembly GCA_018105865.1. Classification (NCBI taxonomy): domain Eukaryota; kingdom Metazoa; phylum Annelida; class Clitellata; order Crassiclitellata; family Megascolecidae; genus Metaphire; species Metaphire vulgaris. The sequence continues at coordinate 8,857,455 of CM030854.1, forward strand.
TGTGCATCGAATCTTCTCGCTAATCTGCCTATAATGTTCACCAGTTTGTGATGTTTCGTGGCTTTTAGCCTACTATGAAATTCATAGCATTTGGTGCATTGGTTTTCCTTGCAATCGCAGCAATAGTGGGTCGCTACTGGAATATCGTTGTCGTCAATGTCTCTTTGTTGACAGATGTCACATTGTATTTCTGATTCACTCGAACTAGGAACTTGATTCGTTGCCATTATTAATCTGGCAAGTATTATCTTTTTAAGCTGTAAATACTGAGGGAATCTAATTCTGCAGGCGTTGAAGACTACATAGGCATAGTCTTATATGTAAACTGAATATGATTCCTGGTACAGAAGCCTCAAACTTTCGTAAAAGTAGCTACACATTATTTTTGATTCTATTAATTGCCTATAGGCTAATAAAATAAAAGGCAGTTCACACTCGACAAGAGAACCAAATACGCCGTTGCTATTAGGCACACATGACAACGTTAGTCGATGTAAGCGAAAATTTTGAACCAGAAATTGCAGGATATCACCGGATACGAGATGTTTAGAGTTAACCATAAAATCGATTTTACTTGCCTACAGGCAATGTATCCCTGCGTGTGCATAATCTTTCCGGTTACTTAAAAAGCATAGAGAGTTCACTTCTGAGTGTGACTATCAGGTTGCATGGTTATCATAGCTGTATCATTGTGCAAACTCCAGTTGCTGCATGTATAATTGATGCCATTGTATTAGCAACTCAATGGACACACATTAATTTGTTTAATTTCATAATTAAATAAGTAATGATGTCATCAACTTCCGGTTACTTGATATTTGTAGGAAATTCAATTATGAGTTAGACTGCCAAATTTTGCAGCTGTATCTATACTCGAACTTAAGTTATGGCATGTAATAGATGCTGCGGTGTCAAAAATTCAATGGACCCGAGAACGCGCGCCGACCGTCCTTTTGTAAAGGGGTCTAATGGTTGTTTCAATACCTGCAGCAAAACACAGTGGAATGTTTTCAACATAACCGGTATTTATACGATAACAGAATGTCATGACGTGCATGAACATTAATTAATATTCCAAACAAGATTATCATATTTAGAAAACACTATAAGTCATCATCACTGCCACTCTCGGTGACAGTAAGAGTCAGCCCTGCTGAGTTGAACGCCTTATGCCATTCACCGACTCCTCGTAAAGAGTAATTAATTAATTAATTAATTAATTTTCAATCAATTGATCTTTGATTGATTGATTGATTGATTGATTGATTGATACTTATGTCATATAAACAGTTGCATTTGCCCATGCAAAAGTCATTCAGAAAGCACGTGAATTTCATATGTGTTTTCGAGTAAGATCAGTTTAATGTGTCTTTGCTGAAGCAAACAATTTCTTTAATGTATTCATGCTCACAACACGATATCAGAGGGAATTAAATATTCACTTTTTATCATTAGTGGACTTCTATAGAGCCATTTTAATTAAACCCTTGACAACAGTCTGCGGTCGCTCCAAGTAGGAATTGTAATAACGCATTGTCGAATCCAATAAATCTGTCCGATAAATTTCATAATAAGAAGAATTCATAAAAGAAATCTCATGCGTGCCTACCGGACGGTGATCGATCAATGCGTCGAAAATCATGAGGTCGAAAATCCGTTGTTGCTGTCTAATTTTAGAATTTCCATTCCAATCGATTTCTCACTGCTGGTCGATCAATTTAAACAGTTAAAGCCTTCGAAAAGCGATCTATCGATGTAGGCATTTGAAACCGCCCCACCGTGGCTTGCACCAAGCGCTGTAGCTGAATATAAGCATATACTGTAGGCTACTGTACTGTACTGTACTCTTGTAGTTTTAATATGAGCGTTTGATATTTCCGCCAATTAGGCTTTCATGTTCCTGTGCGATGTTGCATTTTTCTTTGTGGTTTTTGGTTACTTTGCGTTTTGAATATTACTTGCTATGCGTATGCATTTCTTAGGCTTTTACGATAATCGTAGTTTTGAACATCCAGGCCCGTCGACAGCTTCTTGCGAATCGCCGGGCCACTGGGCATTTGCCCCTGTCCCGCTCTCGGCTGGCCTGCGGGCATCTATGTTGTTTTAATTTTTCGCAACACGGATTCAAAGACATTAATTTCTACCAAGGCATTCAATCAAAAAAATTCCATTAAATGAAAAGGCTACTGAACTCTTAACTACGATAATTTATCGACGAAGTGACTCTCAACCTCGTGATTTTCCAAGTAATGATAGGGAACCTTACCCGACGGAATAATTTAAGTCAATATCTGACCACCTCATTTCATTAGCCAGACCCATCACTGGAACTGCCAAATATGAGCACATCAACCAATTCTATAATAATTTCACTGACTGCCTATCAAACAAAAGATCGATTTAAAGATAAATCTCATTGTCCACAAGGTGCTTCACACAAATCAACCAACCTACCTCCGATCTTTGCTCACTGCTCAAGATAACCAGCACTCAACTAGGTCGTCTGATACTCCTGCTTTCTTTACACATTATTGCAGGACATAGAAATGGACAGACCTTAGCTGAATTGAACACCAACAGCCAGGAAAATCACAAAAATTGCATTACATTAACAGAAATTAGAATTTCATGGAAGAGGTCGTCTTTCGGTACTTTTCATTAAAGCAAATCGCTTATTTCCTGCCATCAATCTTTGATTTCCTGCTCGGTTCAAAGCTTTCTAAAGAAATATTTTTGAAAATACGAGAAAACAGCTTATCTGCTTCTCAATTATTCAATGTTTTCCTATTTATTATTCAACAAAAGGGCAAAACTGCGCATCAATCACTCGTTGTTATTGCCCCTTTAAAGAAGTTTAATGATTTCTAAGTACAGTCAACCAATTTGTTGTTATCAATTTGTCTCAGCGTGACGTTGCTGAATTTAGTACAGGTCTGCAAAGGTAGGCTATTTATTCATACTGCGCTGCTAATGTTGCGTCGAAGTGCAAAATTCTGCTGAATTGGTTTCATAAGGACCAGGACAGGGTACGTTCCAGAAATGATGTGCAAAATGCCAAGTATTTTGCTGTTCGTCGCTACTACGCTAGTACTGGTGGCAGGCGATTGCATGAAGCGCATCCACGAGCGCGAAAGTCTGACGGGGGGCCAGACCTTGATCGGTGGATACCAGCGCATCAAAGATCCGGAGAATGACGCAGTCGTTCAGAGAATCGTGGCTGACTATATCGAGTATTATAATAAATTTGCAGATGATCCGCGCCTGTACAAAGATGACGATAACTACGTGGCTTATAGTCAGGTATCCAGAGTACATTACTCTTTCCAATAATAATCTAGCGACAGAGTGAACCTGTGCTAGGAAACATTGAACTGTTTAACTTTCCGATTAATGCTGACTTTATATATTGGCTAAGGATTAAAAGTGTGATTTTTTTGGTTGAAATTAGGATAGGATTTACAGTGTAGGTTCACGGTCGAGTTAAGGGTTAGGTGCTTTGTATGTCTCTTTTCTGCACGACAGATATTCATTTAGGCTGCTCTGCGTGCGTGTGTATTATTTTTTTTAGTGCAAAGTGACATCATATTCACATAGGCCGATTCCTATTTCAGGCGTGCTTTTCTTTTTTCTCTCATCTAAAGTAAGGGGGAGGGGGTAAAAGACTATATTGAGCAGTTATCTTATTATTATTATTATTATTATTATTATTATTAAACGACAATTTATATATCGCCATACGCCTGTTTGACTTGCTTATCCCCCTTAGCTTGCTCTCCCGCCGTTTCGGACTGATCTTCTGGCTTGGCCTGATTCTAATTCTATTTCGATTTGGTGCGCCATCGATTGATGCCCTGGGCATTATGATAGTGGCGCTATAAAATTTGATTGATTGATTGATTGATAATCAAGAGCGCTTTACAGAGACATCTGGTGTGAGATTTAAAATAGGTGGTCTTCGTGGAGTTAAAACTTGCTGACAGAGAGCATATAGAGAGCGAGAACACTTTCAGTTTGGTAACGCGGGTCAGAAATATTATGCCAATTAACAAGTGTTCGTGTCTGCTATCTGAAGATGCAGATGCAGGAACAGGCACCCGTAGAAGCACACCGGTGACTTTTAACTGGATAATTTGCTCTCGAAGTAGGGAATTTCAGAGTTGCATTGGTGGAAGTCATAAGATGGACCTTGATTGCAGTGCAGCCCATCTCTCATCGTAATCGAAGCCAAATGGCCGGATGCGTGATATCGTCCTAGCTCACTGGAATTGATGACAAGTGATAGTGAAATCAGTGCAGCATACAAATATCTTTAATGCATATCGGTTGTGCAAGTCTTAAGATGTATAGCACGCAATAACGTTTTCTTGGGCCGATATTGTCATTTTAATATTTTCCGGACCTCGTTACGTGGTTACAACCTTATAAAAGATCTGCATTTTGTCGAACAATATAGTGTATCTAATTAACCAAACTAACTAAAAGAGAGGAGTAAAAGCAGTCCGTCTAGTTTGACGATGTCATGAAAATAGTGTATATTGATTGAATAACAGGAAATGTGATTTGTCGTGTATTCAGTATTATTGCATGTCTTTTCAGCTGGTCAATGGAGTAAATTACTGTTGCAGTTTTCAAATGATAAGCCATGGATGCAGATATCCAGGGGATACAAGTAAAATGTGTAAAGAAAAGGTAAATTTAATTACACTGGAAATCTTTAATTTTCTTGCGATTGGGGGCTTAACCTTCCCCACTAGCCCGCTAGTCTAGCCTAATGGGTTGAAAGTTTTGGTTGTTGACTGTACTACCACAGTTGCATGTACATGTAGTATAACGGGCTGGGTTTTAAGCTGTACCGTACTTCTACAGGTGAATATACAGGGTGAACAAGTGAAACGTGGACCCCTTTATGATATTTAATATCTGTGCCGCGTGTATAGCGATTTAAATTAAATTTATAGGCTATATACCTGGGATGTTTCTGATGCAATTGCCAAATGTCATACTGATATCTTTAGTATTTGCTGAAATATGGTCAAAAAACTAAAGAGACCCAAAATTTGAAATTGACATTGGAATATAACGTCTTAATAAAGTGATAAAAATATTATTTTTATTTGTTGGCCCTGAAAAGGGCCGTTTTAAAGGGGATTTCAGATGATTTGCTACGGGAGCAGGTGCTCAAAATGCCCCCTCAGCCTTCACACATGCCGACAAGCGCTTCTTCACTGACAGTATCGACTTCTTGATCTGGTACTCAGGCAAACTCTCCCAGATATTCTTCAGCACAGTCTTCAACTCCGTGATGTTCTGTGGCTTCGGCTGATACTTTTGATATCTGTCGAGCATGATTCCACAGACGTGGAAGTCAAGTGGATTGATATCTGGGATCGAGTTGGGTGGCCAGTCATCTTTCTTGATGAAATCTGGACAATTTTGCTCCAGAAAATCTTGGGTCCTGAGAGCAGAGTGGGCAGATGTTCCGTCTTTATGGAATATAAAATCTTCTCCAAGCAAATCAAGACAGTCCTGCAGCCAATCATAATGCTGCTGTGTTTATCTGTTGGCCGTAAGTAACCCTTGACCTTGTCTGGAGCGATGACAACGACGCTATTTTAGACTTAAAAACGATACATTTTATTATGACGTTATATTCCGTTGTCAATTTCAAAATGTGGGTCTCTTTAGTGTTTTTGGCCATAATTCAGCAAATACTAAAGAGATTAGCATGAAATTTGGCATCCATGCAGCGATTGAAGATGTGCTAAAGCGCTCTAGTCTTTAGCCTAAGCTATGTTTATCGCGATATAGAAATAGTCTAATTTGGTGTTTCTAAAACTGTGGGTCGCGACCCAAAAGTGGACCGCAAGGCTCAGTCTAGTTGGTGGCGGGAAGCTCGAAATTAGAATCAAAAGTATCATTTTCAAACCGATACCAGTGCCACAATGTCACAAGCCTTGAAAGTTGCAACTAGGCTTAGGTTTTAAGAAATTTGTATGCCTGAAATACTCCATAACGTGCCTGATATTAAAATGATTAGTGTTTTATCCAATTTTAGCTGACAATAAATTTACAGGGGGCGAGATAATTTGTTTGCAAATTTTTTGGCAATTTTTTTGCAAATTTTAGGCATTTTGGGCAATTTTTGCGAAATTTTGGCAAATTTGGGCAATTTTGGTAAATTTGGGGCAATTTTTGGGCCAATTTTGGCAAAATTGCAATTTTTAAAAATATTTGTTGTCAATTTTTTTGTCAATTTTGCGATTTTTTTCTACATTAATTAACACATTATAATTTTTTTCATTTCCTTGGGGGCCAAGGCCCCGTCCCCAAATGACGCCCCTGCGCTGACGTGAGTCGCACAGTTCCAAACAGTTTGGAGAACCCTGGCCTATTGTACACTTTTTAAAATTAATCTTATTTCGCAATAACGCAGGAAAGCGTGTCCGACCATTTTGCTCAGAAATTCCACAATAATATAGAATCTCTACAAAATTCAGTGTACATTCTTGGTCGTAGACACAGCGTAGCGGTTAAGCGATTTTGCCATAGCCTACTCATAGAATTTTTAAGACGCGTAAAAAAGGTATGTTTCTGGCAAAATTTTAAAAAAGATAATTTTCAAGAAAATTCAATATCTATTTGTCTTTTTTTGTCTTGTTTGGCAAAAATAAGAATAGTTCTGCCTAATAAACTCACCATAATATCCTTCGAATCGAGTCCTATCTAGTCCGAGTTTTGCCATTTATTTAAAGTTTAGAAGATTCCTTTCAACCAGCGTTCGCCAGATGGCGCAAAGCATATTTTGTGTTACATGCTGTGACTAGGGTCGCGGTACGTTACAAAACCGCTGAAGTGGGCTGCGGTTGTAAAAGTTAGGACAAAAAAACTAAAGAGATACAAATTAAAAATGGACAACGTCGCAGCTAGGAACAAGCGCCTGTCTCGCTGCAGACGTTTGATGCGGCTTAAGAAGGTCTTTTTCACTGACGGAAAGGCCTTCTACCTTGATCCGCCGGCCATCAGTCAATGCAAGAGAGTGCGGGGTGTGGGAAGGAAGAGATTTGCCATCAGAACGACTTGTCAGGCAGCGGGCAAAGTTTTCCAGACATGTCATGTTGTCTGATGGGGTGTGCCATCAGGGCAAAGGCTGCCTGCACTTCGTACCAGACAAATCCAAAGTGAACGCCGAGTGCTACGTAACTCAGCTGCTACCAGATCTCCTGCAGGACTGTCATGATTTGCTAGGATATGATTTTATATTCCAGAAAGACCTGCCCACTTTGCTCTCAGGACCCAGGATTTTCTGGAGCAAAATTGTCCAGATTTCATCAAGAAAGATGACTGGCCACCCAACTCCCCAGATATCAATCCATTTGACTTCCACGTCTGAGGAATCATGCTCGACAGATATCAAAAGTATCAGCCGAAGCCACAGAACATCACGGAGTTGAAGACGGTGCTGAAGAATATCTGGGAGAGTTTGCCTGAGAACCAGATCAAGAAGTCGATATTGTCAGTGAAGAAGCGCTTGTCGGCATGTGTGAAGGCTAAGGGTGCATGGACATTTTGAGCACCTGCTCCCGCAACAAATCATCTAAAAACCACTTTAAACGGTCCTTTACAGAGACATAAACAAAACAATTTTTCTCACTTTATAATGCTGCTATAATTCCTTTGTCAATTTTAAAACTTGCGTCTCTTTAGTGTTTTGGCCATATTTCAGTAAACACTACAGATATCAGCATGGAATTTATTAATTACATCAGAAACATTCCCAGGTATATGGCCTATAAATTTTATTTAAATCGCTACACACGCGGCCGAGATATTAAATATCATAAAGGGGTCCACTTTTCACTTGTTCACCCTGTACTATGACAGTTTTACATTTGAGCTGTACTACCCAAAGTGACTGTAGTAAAATATTTTCTATAGAAGTAGTCCAATTTTCCGCTGATTCTTGGAAAATTCAACAATCGTACCTTCATGAATATAAAAATGATTATGGAAGTGAATTTTGAACTGCAAAATGAAATGAAGCAAATAATGGCAAACTAAGAACTAAGCAGTGCTATTAGACACTGATGGCCAGAGTCAGACCTGCAGCGTAACCAAGATTTCGGAATAATTGGTTGGGAGAGACATTTCCGAGTGTAAAAGTCAGAAAGCAAATTACGTCGCCGATAAATTATTTCCACATTCTTATCCAACAAAATCAGTTCTTTGACGATAACCTTGCCATATACCCCACCCCAAGAAATTTCTCAACGGTTTTGTGCACGACTGATCCACGGCAGAAGTTAGGCCCCACTTCCCGTGTCCCCACGTGGCTACGCACCAATGAGTCAGATCGAGAGTGACAAATCATTGATGACATTAATCAGTGACTACATTATTACACATACTACATATTCTAAGATCAGGCCATCTGGGACAGGATAAAGAATGGCCTAAAGATACATATGAAGTCCCAGTCCCTATGTGTGATAATCTCAGTGAAAACGAAGTATCCAACGTATGCGAATGAACTCGTGATGATTCAACATGTTACGGTATTCTCGAAGCTGAATCACGACTGAAGGTTGACTTGCAGAAAATGTAGCTAGGGGCTGTCCATTAATTACGCCAACAATTTTGGCCCCTCCCCTCCCCTTTCTCAACAACTTCCCCTATAATTATGTCAAAAATTTTTGACCCTCCATTATTCCCATTAAGGTCAGCGACGGGTCCTCCCTAAAAATTTAGGTTATTATTTTTGCGGTGATTACCTTTTCCTTTTCTTTTGTTCATCAAGCGTCATAATGTGGTGATGATGACCTTATTTGCTTGTCAGGCTTTTTTCTGTTGTAATAAAGAGTATTCCATTAAATTTCCTAATTTCCTATTTTTATCATTTGTAAAATGTGAAATTGTTGACGTCAACTTTTTTAGACCCCTCCCCGTCATCAGCTGTCAAACCTTTTCAAACCCTCTTCCTATTTTGTTGACGTAATTAATGGACAACCCGCTATATAAAGCAAAGTCCAAAATTTTTTAAACAAGTTTGTACCTAAAAGGATAACAATCACATTTCAACAGAGACTCGAATCTAGCTACTCAAATGCTACATGTGGCGGAGAGGCTTCGACTAATTTCTAAGAGATGAGAAAAACTTGGACGCTGCCCAAATGTGGTTTCCATCAAGGACAAAAAATCATGTATTTGGATAAGCAACGAATCCTTAGAGGTCTTCTTAGGTTTATTCTCTATCTACTTGCTTGGGACTTTCAATATAATTTTTTTAGATTAAGATGAGCTGCACTATCAAAGCCTATAAAGCATTCACAGATACATATGCGACTATCGACAAACGATCAATATATTGCAACTCGGCAGCTTAAGACAGCATATCAACTCTCAAACATCCGTTTGAATTGAGAGCGCACTCTCGTGGATTCACTTCGTCTTCAACTTCATGCCTGAAATTTCACATGCATTCTCTCAATGTTAAATAAATAATTAATTAAAATTTAAAAGATTTTCTTTGGTGAGGGATGTCTTGTTTAGCTTTGGTTTCGAATTATTTTACTGGTGGAAAGACAAGAAATGGCGTAACTGCTAGCAATCATTTAATTGGAATTGAATAACTTCTTGGGGATTGATTTTTTGTTATCGTGCAATTTGCTAAACCTGTCGCTGATATTTCATTAACCCTTCATTGAATTTTACAGATGTTTTTACATGTATAGAATGTGGGATTATTTATTTCATCAAGGCTGGTGTAATTTGATGCAAGACATTTTAATTTAATTTGCTAATTCCACACGATCCATACATAACGATAAGAAAATCTCTTGGTTATACAGCATACAGTGTCTTTCTTGCTTCAGTTGAAAACTTTTAGTGACCCACAAAACCGATCAGGACCTCGTACAATTTACAAATAGCTTCTGAACCAACATGTCAGAACTCTCTACGCCTAAACATTCAATTAAATATATTTAATGGTAAGAATATATAACTATAGCTTATGATTGATGTGGCCTGTGATCTAATTAGTTCTATGGCCTGCCATAGAACTAATGGTCCACGGAGTGTTAGACTGACCGTTAACTGTCAATGAAGAACACGTTGATTGTCGGACAATTCGATTTCAATACTTAACAATGTCGACATTTGACTTTATGAACTGTAGAACATTTCTAAATCAACCTGCAATCTAATGAAATCGAAGCACAGCAACTGCTACTAACTGAGGTCACCAATGTAAACTGAAGAACCTCAAATTAACAAGTCACTTCCTTATACTGTATAGGTTACAAAATCACGCGCCACTAGAGTGTACCATAATTAACTAAGCAAGCACACTTTGCATTTTAATGACTCGCCATATTTCTCACAATCAAGAGCACCTGCATGTCAAGGTTATGTGTTCAAGATTGGCAGCATATTAAACGTGACATACCTTAAGTATATGTTTGTTAATAAATTTGGATTATAAATCATCTGATGTTGCTGCAGCGATTTCTCTGGGTTTGATGGGAATAGCAAGAAATGATAGCTTGGCGACTGCACTCTCGGAACTTGGTTTGATTATTAGGGTAAAATTACAAATGATCACAATAATATGTTAATTGCATCATATCGTATAAAATCATACTTATCAAAGAGTGATGATAGTCCCAAGTCATAGAGAAGTTTTCTTATATATATGAATCAAGAGGAAGGTAGGCTAATTTTTTTAAAACTGAACTGAGGTCTATTTCAACTCAACTTAACATAGGCATGTCTGACATCAATTACAATAAATGACATCAATTGAATTTAAAATAAGACCAAGAAAATTCACAGAATATTCACAAGACTAATTTTATTCTAAGTATACAATTGAATATAAAAAACAAAAAAGAGACCTGAGAAGTCGTCAAATTAAAAGTTAATATTTACTAGAATATTCAGATTAATATAACATCATATAGTAGACAAGAGTTAGGCCTATAAGTGGATTGTTGAGAAGAAAAGGGTTGCCTAAAGGGAAACATATCCCGCCAGGGAGGCAGTGGCGGCTCCAGGATTTGGCAAGTGGGGGCCGTTGGGGTGGCAACTTCTAATCATGAGGGAGCCAACCATTTGTTGTTAGGTATGTAGTATTAAGTACAGTAGCGTCATTTCACACTTTTCTTGGGGCGAGAATTTTTTTTACCAAATTTTAAGCAAATTTTAGGCAATTTGTGCAAATTTTAGGCAATTTTTTGCAAATTTTAGGCAATTTTTTGCAATTTTGTTTGCAAATTTGTTTGCAATTTTTGGGCCAATTTTGGCAATTTTGCACTTTTTAAATATTTTTTGGTAAATTTTTATATATAGTATATATATATATATATATATAGAATATATATAGTATAGGGTCTCAACAGGGGGGCCACTGTGGGGGCCAGTATCTCAGTTGGTGGCACGGGTCCCCCTGGCCTTCCCGGTGGAGCCGCCACTGCAGGGAGGCAGCGGCTTCTATCCCCCTTGCAGCCGGGCTCAATTCCCCCCAAATTACAAATTCCACCCCAAAATTACAAATTCCCTCTGATAATTTGCTCTCTTGTAGACTTAGTATTATATTCAGCTTTTTATCCTTTTTGTTAGGCATAGCTATCGTTGATTACGTCACGGTCAGTGTTATTTTGAATCAATATCAGTCTCGGTTCAGTTCAGATTAGTAGCAAAACATTCCCCTCATTTTTTATCCGTGCGCAGCTGTGCCCGCCTTAAATAGGGATAGAAGCCCCTGCAGGGAGGCAACCTGATACATTGAATTGTTGAATGTATAGCAGAGCATTAGACATCATCAACTTTAATTAAGTTAATTAAGAATATTAATTAAAAACTAACACTCCCAATCAAAGTAATAGTATACGAATTATAGAATTATTATAAGAATTATAGAATTTTATTTTAAAGTACCAAAAGGGAACAATGTTCCCGCAGGGAGGTACCCTAAGAATGTGGTAGTAAATATAGTAAATCATAAATATGAAATAACTATAACTAGCAGACAATTAACCTAAGTCCTTGATATGTCTGAGAAATAAATAGCATACAATTAACATAAGTCATTAAGATATTAATTTGATAAGTTTTTACTTAGAAGTTTAACACATTCTAAATATGTAATAATTAGTAGACACTAGACAAATTTAACATAAGTCAGTGAGATAGCAATAAATTTAATTAATTGCTTAGATAAGTTTGTTATTTGGAAAGTAGTATATATTGTTTAATTTCTCTTTAAAATTCATTTAAATTTATTATATTAGTTATATAGGTGCGGAGGGAATTCCATATTCGAGGTCCAAAAACTTTTATAGTAAATATTCTAGTGTTAGTCTTAGTAGTGTTAGTCTTAGCAAAAGGAATAGTATATTGGTTATTACTTCTTACATTGTGATTATGTAATTTGTTAATTATTTTAAAAATATTCGTTTGTATAAAAGATCTGTGGTAAAAGTTTGTTAGTATATTTAAACATAAAGATTGAGGTTTGTTGTTTATGAATATCGGCAATATTAAGAATATTTAAGGTTTTATATAGATTTATTGAATTGCTATATTGATTTTCTTTAATAGCTAATCTGAGTGACTTATTTTGAATTTTTTGAATCTTTTCAGTAATACATTTAAAATTAAAACTCCAAATAAATATTACAATATGTTAGGTAGGGGTGAATCATTGTAAAGTAAATTCTTAAAAGGGCTTTTTATTAATACATTTCATTACATGCCTAATAATATTTAATTTCTTAGAAAATTTGTTAATCAGCAATTCTGTATATGCTTTCCAGTTAAGATTTTCATAAATTACTATTCCCAGGAATTTTTTAGATGTTTTTGTAGAATTTCTATGTTATTGATTTTCAGCTTAGTAGTTCAGTTAGGTATTAATTTGCGTTTAGGTCTAAAATTATAAAATTGGTTTTATCAATATTTAATAATAGTTTATTATTTGTAAACCAATCAGTAATTTTAAGTAGTTCAGCATTTATTTGAGATGAGTTCATTTAAATTGGAGTGACTAGCCACTAAATCGGTATCATCCGCAAATAATAAGTAATTAAAGTGAGATGTAACATTTGGTAAGTCATTTATAAAAATAATAAATAGGAGTGGCCCTAGAATAGAGCCTTGAGGAACACCAAATTTGATATTTCATTTATTGGAAATAGTAGAATTTACGTAGGTGAATTGCATGCGATTTGTCATATAGCTAGAAAACCAGCTGCGAGAAGTACCCTTAATTCCATAATATTGCAATTTATGTAATAATAGTTTATGGTCTATTACATCAAAAGCTTTTCCTAAATCAAGAAAAATACCAATAGTATATTTATTAATTTCAAAATTTTATGAAATTTCATCTGTCAATTTAAGTATGGGCATATATGTAGCATGATTGGGCCTGAAGCCAAATTGAGAATCAGAAAGCATATTATATTTATCTAAGTCATTTAGGCAGTGGCGTAACGTGGGGGCGGGGCACTTTGTTGACTGCCCCTGGCCCCGGGCGGGGGGCCCCAAAGAGGGTCTAAGCTAGGGTTAGGTTAGGCTAACCTAACTTCTAACCCTAGCCATAGAAATGAACGTGCTGACGACCTTTTTTTTTTTTTTTTTTTTTTTTTTTTGCTCGTCAGGGTAAAAAAAGAGGCGAAGACCTTTTTTTTTTTTTTTTTTTTTTTGCTCGTCAGGGTAAAAAGGAGGCGAAGACCTTTTTTTTTTTTTTTTTTTTTTTGCTCGTCAGCCCGAAAACTTTGAAACTTTGGGGCCCCATGACAAAGATGCCCCCGGCCCCAAAAGTCACGCTACGCCACTGCATTTAGGAGTCTATTATCACCGACAGAGTGATTGAATGAGTGACGGCCCTGACGGGTCGTCCTCAATAAATACACTTAGTTAAATTTTAAGATGTTGTGATTACTGTAAATAATTAGCCTAATTAATCGGAGGTCGAAAGGCTTTTTGTTAGAGTATTACAGACATTTACGTCACTCTCGTTTTCGTCCTAACACACCAACTTTAGTCACTTTCTATCCTGCATAAGAAAGCAAAATTCGCTTAACCGTGAGCAGTGTTGACAGTGTGGGTTTTTTCCAACCAAATCTGGGTTTTTTGGGCCTCGTTTGGTTGTTTGGTATTTTTTGGCGGAATCTGTTTTTTTTAAATCTGCGAAAATTAAAAAAATTGCCTGATTTATGCAATGAAAGTGAGAAAATTAGGAGTTTTCAGCATGTTGAAAACTCTTTTTTTGCTTGTAGAATCAAGTTTGCCTGTTTACATTGCTTGAAGACGACAAGACGACCTTTTTTGCTTGTCAAGACTTTCTGGAGACGTTTTTACGAAATTTTTCAAAAAATTTCAGGTTTGTCGCTATTTTTATGGATTTTATCGTCTTTTCGGACTTTTTGCGAACCTGTTTTTTCTGTTTTTTTAAGGCACGATCTGGTTTTATTTTTCAAAATGTTCACTGGCAACACTGACCGTAAGGCAAAGAAATAAACAACCTCGCGCCTCAATTGCAAAAGAGACAAAATGCTCAAAATATTCAATGAGAAAGACTGAACTTGCTTCTTAGCGCTTCTTGGTAAATGCGGTTAGACGAATCTTTTCCCTTTCAACCTCAGGCATATTAAACTCCTTGGCGTTGGATTCATTGTGAAAGTGAAGTATTGAAGGCGTTAGGTTATTTCGGAAACAAAATGGCGTTACCTGCTTAAAAAGTATTCAATAATTCAGATACTAAAGCTTTGTAGGCATGATCAAATGTTTAGTGTTATTGTGGGAGCGCTGAAAATGCACGACAAGAAAATGACGGAACAAAAATGTCAATAACTGGAAAAAGCCGTACAGGAAAATGACGGACGAAATTTCTGGGGTGGAAAATGTACGACTAGAAATTGGCGAACCAAATTTTCGGGGTGGAAAATGCAGGACTAGAAATTAGCGGACCAAATTTCCGGGGTGGAAAATACAGCACTGGAAATTAGCGGACCAAAACCCCTAGTTTTTCCAACAAACTAGGCCTAATTCGCACGTGTGATAACACTCAACCGCACCATAGAACTACTACTACTACTACTACTACTACTACTACTACTACTACTACTACTACTACTACTACTACTACTACTACTGCTGCTGCTACTACTACTACTACTACTACTACTACTACTACTACTACTACTACTACTACTACTACTGCCAGGGTGCGATTTGTGACCTGGACTCTGGAGCAGTGGGGTGGGGGGGATATGTCGAGCTTGGAGGGATGTAGTTGTTGGGAAATGTAGCAGTGGGGGATGTAGTGGTGGGGGATGTAGCAGTAGGGGGATGCAGTTTGGCAGTGGGGGGGAGATTCCCCCCTTCCCCCTCGCAAATCGCGCCCTGACTACTACTACTACTACTACTACTATACTACTACTACTACTACTACTACTACTACTACTACTGCTGCTGCTGCTGCTGCTGATGCTGCTGCTGCTATGCATCCTCTAAGATAATCTAGAAAAATTCTTTCCTTTGACAATCAGCTTAGCTTAGCAACTCTACTGCAGACGCAATGCAACGTCGTTATCGCAGCACTCCACCTAGCGTATATTGCAATAACGTGTTTCACTCTATAATTGAAAGTTGTCGCTCAGCTTTGTGTAGATGCATTTATTTTCAAATAATTTAATTCTAATAATATAACTGTATGAAGGGAAAAGTGCATTTTAGACAAATTTTCTATTTATGCATTAGTTTCGCAATTAGTTTCGCAACTCATGTTCTTCCCTAAACACCCTCTTAAGGCATATTCTATAATCTATTAAAGGACCAGACGCGCTTAACCGCTCGGTTGAAGACGCCTTGGGGTTATATGTACTGCAATCATTCTGTTGGCGATAGGCAAAATGCTTTAGAATTTTCTAAACGAACTGAAAAGTAAAGTAGAGATTTAAAAAGTTGGCTTTTTGGCTTTAAATTCTTTCTGTTCGCTCGGTGCCGGCAGACATACGATCGAACGCGGGTTGAAGGGTCCTCTGAGGTGATGCAACTGCTGTGCTTTCTGAATCGAATGTTCGCGTTTTCTCCTCCATGAATCGAAACTGCCTACCTACTACAAGCGGCGCATGTGGTCGTTGATGGCCTAGAACGAACCGACCGTCTTCACGAAGACGTCTGAGGAGGGCATCGAACGCAGGCTGAGCGACGACTACGCGTTCCTCGTGGAGTCGACGATGATCGAGTACACGATCCAGAGACACTGCAGGTCGACGGAATGCTCGACAGCAAAGGCTACGACATCGGAACGCAGATCGGTCTGCCCGTAGTCTAAGTTTTTTTTACAACACCCTTCCAATGGCTGCTCTATTTTGTTTTCTCTGCGATTGGCTTTGAAGCGCCCTGTGATAGTTTTTCCGATTTCTTCTTAACTCATCTCTTTCAGAGCGTTTTCTCCATAGCCTGCCTTGCCGTCTCCTACTGAAGGACATCTCGGCTGATCTGATCTTTCATAGTGATGACTTGGAGTATCATCAATTGATGCCTTTGTGTATTAGAAATAGTAGTAGCAGTGTGCATTATTATAATTATTATTATTACCATCCTTGACGCAATTTCTAATATAGAAAGAGCTTATTTCCAATCTTTGTAAAAAATTCTGCTTCGTGTCTTGAAAATTCTATGTCCCATTTGTGGGGAGTTGCCCAATCGCTCATTATTTGAGATAGAAAATATTGCTTTCTGTCTTCTAGACTCCCACTCGAGGTTAAAAAAAAGTTTTCTCAGTTTTGTTGTGCGCATAGAATTTTCGGTAAGTGAGAATAATAATAATAATAATAATAATAATAATAATAATAATAATAATAATAATAATAATAATAATAATAATGTGATTTTAACATCATCAAACATCATCTTCTAAATTTTTGGGTGTTATTTTAGATCAAAAGTTAAGCTGGAAAGATCATGTAGGCCAGTTGGCAAATAAAATATCTAAGAATCTGAATATAATAAGGCACATAAAGAATTACTTAGAGCCGAGAGCTCTTCATAACCTCTATTTTACTTTAATTCGCTCTAACTTAACTTATGTAAATATTATTTGGGAAAATACTTATATGACTATTATAGATAAAATCTAAATATTACAGAACAAAGCGGTCAGATTAGTATTTAAAGGAGATACTTATATAGATACAAAGAACCTATTTAAAAAAATTAATTTTCTTAAAATGGTAAATATTTTCAAATATCAAGCTTCTATCTTTATATTTAAATATATTCACAATCTTTTACCTACTATTTACTACATCAATAAATTTCTCGATTTGCATAAGAATAGCTCTATCAGTATACTAAGAAATAACATATAGTCTAGTGTTGGTGTGAGCATAAGGGATATATAGGTTTATTCTATTCTATTCTACATGACGATTTATATAGCGCTATATACCGACAGCGGCTGCGATACTCCTCGTACGCTCTCTCGTCCTATCGCGAATGGACTACTGTAATAGCATCCTCCTGGGTCTCCCCGACTACCAGCTGGCTCGTCTGCAGTCAGTCGTTAACGCATCTGCCCGGCTGATCTTCGGAGTCAGGTGGCACGACCACGTGACACCACTACTAAGGGACAAGCTACATTGGCTTCGGATCCCGGAGCGAATCGTCTTCAAACGGTGCTGCCTGACCTTCCGGGCCCTCCACGACCCTACCTGCCCGGAGTATCTATCAACCCTGGTGCGTAGACGGACGATCGCCGACCGACAACTCCAGCTGAGATCCAGTACGCGGTCTCTACTTTACGTCCCTCCTCCGTCAAAGACCGCGAAGTTCGGAGAGAGGTCCGTCACACGAGGCAACCCTCTCTTATGGAATTCTTTGCCCGACTCAGTGACCGCAGACACTTCCTTCGTCTCATTCGCCACTAAACTTAAAACGCACCTTTTCAACTCATCGTACGATTGTCCCATGTAAAGCGCTCTTGACTTTGGCCCTCGCTATGCTACTGCGCTATATAAATCGTCATGTAGAATAGAATAGAATAAACCTATATATCCCTTATGCTCACACCAACACTAAACTATTCACGATAAAATACTCAGGACCTAGAGCTTGGAATTATCTTACCACTAATTTAAAATCGATTATTACCTTATCTCATTTTAAGATAATTCTTAAAAAATTTCTTCTACAAAACCAATCTGTAATTGAGTAGTATCAATCTGTCATTTAATAAGTACCAGCTACCTGTCTTTCCTCAAGTCTTCCAACAGTTTAAGCTAATTTATTTACCTCATTTAGCCAATCATTATTAATCTTTATTGATCATTTAGGTAACTCCACCATTCTGTTAAAATCTTGTCCTCACATGCTAGTATTTAGTATAATTGTTATACTCATTCTTTCTAGGATTACCACCTTTCGGGATCTATGATCCCTTAGGTAATCCTTATTTTCACATACAGTGTCACTAAGAATTTATGCATTTGTCGCTTCTTTTCATTTTATTCTTCGGTAACTTAGTATAAGTTAGTTAAAAGTTATTTTTTAAATTTTTGCATTAAATATACTAGGTATGTATCATGACATATTGCTATCTGTATCATTTGTGTATGTATTGTGAAAATAAAAGACCATTTGATTTGATTTGATTTGATTTGATGAAGAAGATGACAATAGTTCCTGTGATTGTGAAGGAGATGGAGAAACGACAAGTCAATGCAACGCATCTATTGATGGCAGCAAATAAATGTAGATTTCTTACATTTTAAACCACTGAGCGTTTAATTTTCGTATAATATACTGAATTCTTTAATTAAGGGATAAATATTGAAGCATTTTGACTATTTTGCGATTAAAGCAGGACCTCAGGATTGCTGGAACCTTAGGCTTAAGCGGATTTTGCTTTGTTATGATGTCTAAAAAGCGACTAAAGTTGGTGCCTTAGGAAGAAAACGCTAAAAGGTAATTTCGTTAATAGTCTAAAAAATACATTTCCTCCTTCTAATAGTTAGGCTAGTCTATTAGTGTAATAGTCAAGGGGCATGTGGTGTCCCGTGGGCGCTTTAATGAAGGAATGGTGTGTCATATGTCATTGGAAGCAGAAAAGTATGTAGAATAACAATTTCGATGGTGGGAGTTGGTCAGAGGTGGCCGAGCGGCGATATCCACCTATTTCCAAGATGGCCGCCAAAATCACATACATTTCAAAATAACTTAGAAACCAGTACTGTAAACACAAAATACCAAGAGATCATTTATGTTCAGAATGAAAAGACCTTCAATTTGGTATATTACACAATAGTCTATGACACCTGACAGTTGAAATATTAATTTTTTTCGAAACCAAGACTACATTAATTAACCCATTAGCGCATGAGTTTTCAAATTTCTTTCAAATTTGCTGTAAAATTGTGTTTTTAGTGGCATATCAACATGCAAGAGTTATAATTTTAAAAATTAATATTACGTGAAATATTAGACAAAAAAATTTGTCCTAAAAAGGACGCTATGCAGTATATGGTGCATGAACTTTTACTATTTTGTTGAACAACTGGAAACTACTTAATCGTCAAAAACTGTTTGGAAGAGTGCAGCCTATGATAGGGCACCATTGATTAGTCGATCGAATTGTCTTGCTGAACAGACCAATTCTGCACATCAGTGGCATAACCAGGATTCCAAAATAGGGGGCACTTCGAGACGCAAAAATACATGGTTGTCACCCCAAACGCATTAAAGTCTGCTGTCTGGTGCGCTTTTTCTCGATCTAATAGTGCCCCTATCTCCAACCACTCACAGGTTTTGGAAAAATCTTAATACCGGTCCCGATACTAATAGGGGCCGGGGCCCTCTGGAATCCCCGTGACTACGCCGAATGCGCATATCGTTCAACCAGCATCAAAGAGGACGAATTTTTGCTAGCTGGTCCAGTGCATCAAGGTCAGTGTTGTCACTCACATGGATGTACCGCAACCAGGGGCGTAGCGACGGAGGGTATATATGATCAGTGCAGCCTCGCATTTCTGCGCATGGAAGACTGTTTGATCGACATTTGCATGCTGCATCACACCTGCTTTTGCTGCAAGAACATTTTACTAACTGCAGAATGGCTACTGGGCGCAAGGCAGTTCGCACATGACAGGCACCAGCTAACCGTCTATGGCAGCGGTTCTCAACCTTTATAGTGCCGCGACCCTTTTAATTCAATTCCCATGATGTGGCGACCCCGACCAGGCCCGCCGAGAGAAATTCAGGCCCCATGCAGAATAAAAATTTTTTACGACCTTTTTTTTTTTTGCTTGTCAGCCTTTTTACATCTTAAAATGAGCTGATGACCTTTTTTTGCTCGTCAGCCTTTTACATGTTAAAATGAGTAAATTTTGAACAATAACAATAAAAGAGACAACCCTATATTTCTGAAGGTCTCCGGCGACCCCTTGACAAATTGTCATTCGACCCCCGTGGGGGTCGCGACCCTCAGGTTGAGAACCGCTGGTCTATGGAGTGCCAACCATGGTCAACAGGTGATCGCACTTTTGGATATTGTTGCTCAAAAGAGTCAATTTCCATTCAATGATATGGTCTTTGGAATGACTGCCCTTAGCGTGTACACTTGATCATTACTAGAGATACTTTTTGATTAGTAACTTCCATTGAGTAGGTGGACCAAAATCCTAGACATAGACTTAACCCATTAGCGCCTGGCGTCCTTTTTAAAGGACACTTTCTATGACTGACTAAGTGCTATCGTAAAATCTTTAAGTAGGCTATCATGCAATCTTAAGCGACCCTGTACACTCCCATGATATTGTTTTAATGGCCTGAACCGAAAAATTTGGCATCATGCTTGTTTTTATGTGTTTGATTAACGCTGATTTGTGAAGTTATTCAAAATTTTCTGAATTTTTAATGGCTCAACATCAAAAATAAGTTTGACACGCTTTGTTCATATTTTCTCAACACTTTTGTGTTAAATAGTCTGCAAATATATCTGACTTGCTACTGTAGTCAAGCATTAGGCTATGCATGGGAGTTTGTCAATTTTGATGCATGTAAACAGTGCAGTTAACACATAATTTTGTGCATGTTTTCTGCAAATGTGACGACTGAATTCTTATTTTATACTCATCCACATACCTACATAGTTTTAGACTAGACTACATGCCAATTGCGGCTCCAGGATTTGGCAAGTGGGGTGTTAGGGTGGTGGCAAGTTCTAAGCATTGGGACAACCATTTGTTGATAGGTATGTACAGTAGTAGTAAGTATAGGGTCTGAACAGGGGAGGCCACTGGAGGGACCACGCATTCAATAGGGGACACAGGCACCCCGACCCCCATGTGGATCCGCCACTGCTGCGTGTACCACGTTGTGCACGCTTGTTACTTACTTACACATACTTGTCGTTGCATCACAATATTTGTATTACGAAATTTAAAAGAATTTTATTAGGAGTCACATAGTTGTTGAATTAGCCAGCATGCTTGAGGTTGACGACTTTCAAAGCACCGACAGACAGTGGGGTAGCGAGGGGACAGTGGGGCGCACCGCCCCTGGCGGCACTCGCTCCAGGAGAGGCATTTCCGTTGGTGAACATACGAATGTAGTGGGAGGGCAGCGAGGATGTGCACCGTGCAGCAGTCAACAGTGCTATGACAGAAAACAGTTTTGAGGAGTTGTTGTTGTCAGGGGCGTAGCCAGGAATTTGTTTTGTGGTATAATGTGATTAAGGGGCATAAATTTTAAAAACATTACCGATAGGTAGGCTAAAAAATACATTGAAAATTTTAATGTAGTCTGATTTTGGGGGGTATATTGATATACCCTCCGTCGCTACACCCCTGGTTGCGGTACATCCATGTGAGTGACAACACTGACCTTGATGCACTGGACCAGCTAGCAAAAATTCCTCTTTGATGCTGGTTGAACGATATGCGCATTCGGCGTAGTCACGGGGATTCCACGGGGGCCCCGGCCCCTATTAGTATCGGGACCGGTATTAAGATTTTTCCAAAACCTGTGAGTGGTTGGAGATAGGGGCACTATTAGATCGAGAAAAGCGCACCAGACAGCAGACTTTAATGCGTTTGGGGTGACAACCATGTATTTTTGCGTCTCGAAGTGCCCCCTATTTTGGAATCCTGGTTATGCCACTGATGTGCAGAATTGGTCTGTTCAGCAAGACAATTCGATCGACTAATCAATGGTGCCCTATTATAGGCTGCACTCTTCCAAACAGTTTTTTGACGATTAAGTAGTTTCCAGTTGTTCAACAAAATAGTAAAAGTTCATGCACCATATACTGCATAGCGTCCTTTTTTAAGGACAACTTTTTTGTCTAATATTTCACGTAATATTAATTTTTTAAAATTATAACTCTTGCATGTTGATATGCCACTAAAAACACAATTTTACAGCAAATTTGAAAGAAATTTGAAAACTCATGCGCTAATGGGTTAATTAGTGTAGTCTTGGTTTCGAAAAAAATTAATATTTCAACTGTCAGGTGTCGTAGACTATTGTGTAATATACCAAATTGAAGGTCTTTTCATTCTGAACATAAATGATCTCTTGGTATTTTGTGTTTACAGTACTGGTTTCTAAGTTATTTTGAAATGTATGTGATTTTGGCGGCCATCTTGGAAATAGGTGGATATCGCCGCTCGGCCACCTCTGACCAACTCCCACCATCGAAATTGTTATTCTACATACTTTTCTGCTTCCAATGACATATGACACACCATTCCTTCATTAAAACTGCCACGGGAGAAATTTTTACTATCACCTGCCCCTGGACTATAAGGCAAGATCTTAAATTTAATAAAGTATATTTATCGCAAGAATGAACTATATAAGTTTATTTAATTAAAAAACCGTTTGGAAGATGTTCGCTAGGTGGCGATGATGTGATATTTGCGATTTATTTAACCACATTAAAATTTCATTCTGCGCTAGTCTGGTCGTCACGCAATGAGTAGCCACAAAGACACCTTGTCTTTAAGTTCGCCTTGTTCTCTTTCCTGTATTATTGTGCATTAGGGTGGAGTGAAAAGTACAAAATTCTAATTTAAAAAATTCTACTTTAGAATTCTACTAGTGCCGGAAAGTTGTTCAAGGAATCAATGATTTGCTCTGTGAAAATTTCGAAGTTTTAAGTGAATGTTCTTAAAACGCTTAAGCATTTTGCCTATCTGCCTTAGCTGAAGAAAACAAAACAGTTTAAAACTTAAGCTTAAGCGAACTTAAGCGAATCTTTCTCTTTTATAGTTTATAGCATATGTCTAAAACGGGTGTTTTAAGAGAACTTTAGTAAAGAATCTATTGGAAGATATATTTAAATGCCCGATTTTTTTTCTTCACGTAGACTGCTTAAACTTGTAGAGATACAAAGTATTACAATACGAAAATCTATTTTACACAAAATTAAACGAGCGATTCTAATTGTACAGTGTTCTGGCGAAATCCGATAGATGGCGTTTTTGTGCTCTCCTTTTAGCCACAGACCCGTCACCGATGGATTTTGATGGTGATGGTGTTAGTGATGATGATGATGATGATGATGATGATGATGATGATGATGATGATGATGATGATGATGATGATGATGATGATGATGATGTAGATAGGTTGACTTGTCATGAATTTTTCATATTTCGCATGTTTTGACGTCTGGCCATCAGTTGAAGGAAACGATTCTTTACCTTTTTGCGTACATGAAAATAAATAATGATCTAAAATCAATACCACCATAATCGTCGTCGTCATCGACATCATCAACGTTGTGGTCACAGTTGTAGTCACCATTTGACTTTATTATTATATTCCATTGCTTGTTCTGAGTAATTGTAGCTGGGATGCTTCTGAGAGCTCGTCTAAAAGAGTTTTTTAAATAATTATTTTATTAATGTTAAAAGGAATTATACATTGTTTCACTCGGGTAATCTTTTGATTTACTTTTGATTTTGTTTAAAAAATGCTAATACGCCTTTTTTCTTCAAATATTTCGATGAGTTCAATATTGGCATTTATCGTATCTTTAATGTAATCTATTTGCAGTAATAGCCATCATGAGACCCTTGAGAAAATGTCGCGTTTCAGAAACAAAGGGCACAAAAGCGCCCTTCTTACCATTTTATTATTTGACAATCATAAAAATAAGAACTAAACTTACATTTGTTGGCAACTGTATATCTCCTTTATCACTGCCAAGTGTGTAAAAATGGTAAAGGTTCGTCCTTACTTGATTTAGAGCGTCGGGTCCGGCGCTGATCTCCGGTGTCAGGGAAGCAGCGACGCAGGTGGCTAAAGCCATTATTCTAGAGTAGTTTGCCATTGCTTTCTCTAGACCTGTGTTTTACCTTCGCAGCCACAGCTGCTACTCAGTTACCACCGCCCTCTAGCGAATGAAGGCTGAGTCGACCTTAGGAGCTCCTGTAGGGTTGAACCCATTCCGTCAGCGTGCCTGTGTAGGTTGCTGAAAATGTCTATTTGGAATTAGCCTTCTTACAAGAACTCAGAGAATTTTCATGGATCTACTAGAAAGATGCTCGCTTCGCTCGCGCTCGCTTCGCTCGCAGTGCAGGATAAATACTAATCCAATACCTATCCCTAATACCCAATCATTGAATTCATGCTGAACAACATTTCAATGAAGTACATACGCCACCTAGCCAAGCTCTGCGCCACGTAATAATTAGGCCTATGTACGTTAAAATCACGCAACTGTGACCATTTGTGACGCTGTACACGTATTTTTTGTGTACGTTAAAATGTACGTTACAACTACCTCAGGCTGCGAACAATTGTTACCAATAGCAACGTCGTCGCACGCCCAGCCCTCTGACGCTGCGTGTTAAACTACGATTCTACGAACAATTGTTACCAATAGCAACGTCGTCTTCGAACATCGTCCACCAACGCATCGCGCGACGTAAGGACTAAACCGTCTACCAATAGTCAACGCTCGCCCACCAACGCATCGCGACGTAAGGACTAAACGGTATAAACGGTCTAAACCGTCTACCAATAGTCAACCAATCAGAACGCTTGAAGGTAACAGACAGAGAGACATACAGATAAGGATCTTAATATTATAGATGATAGTGAAGATCGCCACCTAGCGAATATCATTAGAAAGCGTTTGTAAAAAGTGTAAAATCTAGTGAATGTCTGTGGCGCTTTGAAATCAGACCGTTACAGTTGCTTATTCCTAGGCTCTCAATCTACCGTTGAAATAGCTGTGGCTGAAGTTTAGTGGTGGGCCGGTCAAGGCCAATTCCAGAGATCAGAGTGGGAGATGGGGAACAACAAGACAGATTATGATTGGCATTAGAGTTGTCCGCTTTAGTTCAGTTTTCAAGTAAATTCGATTCTCTTCAATTGGTAATTTTACGTAATGACTAATTTTAATTTGTCCGTCATTCAAGACATTCACAACTGGAATCCAAATCACGTATTTTTCTCAGATCCGCAACCGATAGCAAATAATTTGTCATTAGCAATCACGCGAAAATTGAATTTTTCTAACTTTATTATTCATCTCTCACTTTCCAGGTTTGTGTGTCAATATTGTACAGGGTGTCTCAGAAAAAACCCCGGCACAAAAACTATGATTTCTTAAACATTCCTAAATGTATTTCTATCAAATTTACAACACATGTACAACACATATTTCCCCACCTTTCTATATATTTTCATCGCAATTGCATGTAATTTGGCCATATTGTGAGATATCAAAGTCAAACTTCGATTTTTACTACTCAGCCGCAGCTTAACAGCCCTAAATATATATCTAGCATCACATAAATTTGGTTTCATGTCAATGTTGGTGGTAGTAGTAGTAGTGTTGGTGGTGGTAGTAGTAGTAGTAGTAGTAGTAGTAGTAGTAGTAGTAGTAGTAGTAGTAGTAGTAGTAGTAGTAGTAGTAGTAGTTGTTGTTGTTGTTGTTGTAGAGGGTGGTGTCATCGGCGTAGATCAGGTCCGAGAAGCAATTGGGGTCGACGTTAATTCCTGGAGTAGATGACATATGTTTCGGGATCCAGTCGTTGGCGATGCAGACAAGATGACAAGAGAGGATACACC
Source organism: Metaphire vulgaris (assembly GCA_018105865.1). Classification (NCBI taxonomy): domain Eukaryota; kingdom Metazoa; phylum Annelida; class Clitellata; order Crassiclitellata; family Megascolecidae; genus Metaphire; species Metaphire vulgaris. The sequence goes on from CM030854.1 coordinate 8,883,546, forward strand.
TATAAGCGCATAGGAATAAGGAGCTACTTCGGGGCATCTTTTGAAAGCGCTTTAGAAATTAACGAGATTTTACTTACTTACTTACCTTTGTCGGACGTCGGATGATGTTTTAAATTTCGTGAAGATGACCATAGTTCATGTGATGCTGAGGGCGATGAAGAAAAAAAGGAATAAAGCGGCGCATCTATTGATGGCAGCAATTAAATTATGATTTCTTACATTTTAAATGACTGAGCGTTTTCTCTCCATACAATATGCTCAGTTCTGTAAGTGTTATTAACGCATTTTGCCTATTCTCGATTGTAGCACATGGAGAAGAAGAGCAGGTCACCCTACGGTTAAATGGATTTTGCCTTGTTATAGAGAATGGGAAGCGGCTAACAGTGGCGGACCTAGAGAGGGGCGGAGGGGCGGTCCGCCCCGGGCGGCACTTTTCCGGAAACGGCATTTTTTGGTGGTGAAATAAATTTACTTACGAATGTTTATATTGTCTGCCACAAGAAACGACCGCAAGCTATGCTAAAGGCCACCGCGTTGCATTGAGAAATTTTCTTATTGAAAATCGGGATGAGACTGTAGACCAGCGGTTCCCAAACGGTCGTACGCGGACCGGAGGGGGTCCGCGGAGGATATGACGGAAGTCCGCGAGAGCCTCCCAAAATATTTAGGGTTAGGTTTAGCCTACTTTATCATTACAAGTTCATGCATTTGTTTTTAAATGAATCTAGCGGTCTAATTTTAAAAGAAAACATCCATAATACGATTAGGCCTATTCTAAAAGTAAAATTTTTCTGGCCTTCCTCTGCGCAAAATCTTAGGTGCGTCGCTGCACTTATGACCAAATGGTCGTGGAATTATTCACAAAGAAAGGGGTTGCACTGGTTTTATTGGCCAAAGCTGTATATACGTGTAGCATCGATATTGAAAGCACTGCTGTGTTTAAGACAATTCAGATTTTAAAACAATAAACTCTGTTTAGGCTAAATTACATATTCATCATACAACTAGTAGGCCTATCGATATTGAAAGTTCCGCTGAGCCTTAAACAATTTAGAGTTGACAACAACTGCATAAAATACGCAATTATCATGATACAAAGCAGAGATGGACATGGGTCCATTTTTTAGAACCCAACCCAACCCGACCCATCAAATCTTCAACCCAACCCAACCCAACCCATGCCGGCAATTGCAAGTATTCACCCAACCCAACCCAACCAAGCTTCAAGTAAACAAGAAAATCATTTTAAAAATTACCTCTCATGTGGCGCTGTATATTTTCCGCCATTATAATTATCAGTGACGTGCAAAGCAAGGTTGACATCCGAATTATGATTTGTACCTATACTCTCTAAAATTCAGCTTCAAATGTTGAAAGACTAACGAATAAGGAACCCGAGAGCCATTATAGCATTTGCTTAACAAGCTTGCACGTAATAACTCATGAATGTTATTGGAGGCAATAAGGGGATTAAGATGGATTTGCTGTAAAATGGATGGTTCAAAGAAAGTAACCTTCATTCATCAATTTTGATTCTCGATTCCAATGCTTTGAATCATTTACTCCAACCGGTCTTATGCAAATATCTCGTGGCTGCGTATTAACATCTACCTATAGGCATATGACGCTGCACAATATCGAGAACGCAACGGGGGCCACAACGGCGAGCAGGGTTTTATGTATCAAAGGAGATATGACTTTAATGCTTTATTATATAGGAACAATTGTCTTTGGATCAATAAAACCAGGGGCTCAAGACAGTCCTGAATATAACCACCACCCCCAATCGCTTAACTATTAGCCGTCATAAGCCAGTATTGCCAGCGACAGTTCGGCGGCAATTTGTTAGGAGAAAATTCGGAAAACGATAAACATTTTTATAACCAATATATAGTGTGTGCACTGTGCCACGTGCAAGTCAGAGTTTTGCAACCCAACCCAACCCAACCCACCACAATTGTCCAAATGTATGACCCAACCCAATCCAACCCAACCCAACCCAACCCATGGGTTAACCCAACCCATGTCCATCTCTGATACAAAGCAATAGAAATTACACTAAATTACAACAGCAACACATAAGTTATTTATTCATCATATAGGAAGGAATCGAAATTATAATAGAAATGAAATACCTTCTATAGTGAAAGATCCGCTGAGTTTGAAACAATTTAAATGTAACAAATTTTGTTTAATATAATTATATGCATAATTGCATATATATATATATATATATATATATATATATTCTTCATTCAAAGGAGTAGAAATTTTTAATAGAAATTATATAGTTTCGATTTTAACAGCCAAAGTTTAAATTAATAAAGTTTAAGCATGTGTTTAATACGATTTATATTTAACAGCATCTACTTAAAATATACAGATATATTCATCATACAAGGGAATCGCAGTACAATAAACTATATAGTTTACATATTTAAAACTCTTCTGAGTTTAATTCAATTTAACTTTAACAACATCTTATTAAAATACACATTCATCATATAATGGAATCGCAGTATGAAAATTAGATAGTTTACATATTGAAAACACCGAGTTTAATTCAATTTAACTTTAACAGCATCTGATTAAATGCATATCCCTCTTATAAAAAGGAATCAAAGTATAAAAATTATATAGTTTACATATTGAAAACTCATCTGAGTTTAATTCAAATTAACTTTAACAACATCTGATTAAAATACATATTTACCATATAATGGAATCGCAGTATAAAACAAATTTTATAGTTTCTATTCTGAGAGCTCCTCTGAGTTTAATACAATTTAGATTTAACAACAAGAATAACAACAACTTCTAAACTACACATCCATTATACAGATGTTACAAAATCTATAATAAAAATTATGTATGCCTGGTGTCAATTTTGAAAAGTTCCTCGCGTTTAAAGCACATAGCCTACAATGGAAACGATATTCAAGAGAAATATTGATACTTTAAGTTCCTCTGAGTTTAAAACTATTTTGATTTTACTCGATAATGAACAATAACTGACATAAGCCTACGTTCGTATGTTAAGGGTTTAATGGCTTCATAGAATGCGTTTATGTTTTCAATAGTTTCTTTTTTACTTTGTATTTTCTCTGATAATTCTGTGTCATATTTTTCGTGTTATGCTTGCTCCTGCTACTCCTCTTAACCAGTTCATTTCTTCAGTCATTAATCTTCTTTCATCTTTTTTTTATAGTCCAGCATTCTGATCCATATAATAGTATTGATTTGATCAGTGTATTATATATAGCTTTAGTTTTTTCAATAATATTTGTTTATATTTCCATATTATATTCTGAAGTTTTACAAATGCTGCACTTGTTAGTCCAATTCTACTTCTTATGTCTTCTGTCCATCTTCTGTCCATTTTCTGTCTGTAGCCTACTGATCCTAGGTACACGGATTTTGGTTTTCGTTAAACTATTTCTGTGCATTTTTCCAGTATAAATCAAGTTTTCCCGAATTTACACCAAGGCATGGTGTCAACTTTACACAATGTTAATGTAACCCTACTCCTGCTTTCGGGGTAAATTTACTCCAAAATTTGGGGTTAACTTACACCAAGTTTTCCCGAGGTTACACCAAAGCATGGTGTCAACTTTACACCTGGTTCGCGTTTTGAGTACACCATCGCTTGGTGTAACCTTACACCAAGCGATGGTGGCAGCTGAATTACCACCAAGTCTTGGTGTAACGTTACACAACTTTTTTCTCTGTGTATCCAGTATTCCAGTTTTCTTTGCACTCTTCGCGTTTCCATTTTATTTTTTTTGTCATCCTATTATATTCTTTCTTCTTCTTCGCTTTTAGTTTTTTCATCGCTCAGTCGCAGTACAATGTGTGTTATCTAACCGCAAAAGAAATTTAATATGGATCATACTCTAGTACGCATCGACTAAAGAACACCAAAAGAGGAAATTGAAAGAGGAAAGCAAAAAGAAAAATATGCTAAAAGAGAAAAAAGAGCTTGAACAACTATTGGGCAAAATAAAAGAAATAGCCTACACACCAAAACTGCTGAAGAACAAATAGGATAGGCTCATATAGAGAAGAATAAGAAAAAACCATGGAAACATAAACGTATTCTATGGAGCCGTAAACCCCATAACATAGAGAAGGCTTTTACATACTCCCAGACTGGATTCATCAAAGCAAGACTTTCTATGCTTATCATTCACTTGAAACCGTAAGCTGTTGAGGGACAATCATGACGCTAGTATATATATATATATATATATATATATATATATATATATATATATATACCCTCGGTACTTCATTCCCGAAGGACTTATGAACAAAGTGTCCGGAGACGTTAAGAAATTGTGTGGCTAACTCTCGTCCGGTTCGAGGTCTGGAAAAGTTCCTCGAAAAGCAATGACGTTGAATCGCTGCAGAGTTACAGACAATCGTTGGAAGAGGAAACTTTTTCCCCTTTTGTCTCCGGATTGCTGAGCAAGACGACGACCAAGCTCGTTTAAAAAACAAAGAGCGTCTTGATTTATGGGGTAGAGCGTCTCAAGTGCGAATAACAGGAATGTGTACATGGGGGGTCAGGCTTTGATATTTTGCTGTTTTTCTGACAGCAGCGGCTTCAGCGACGGCTCCTGCCGCGAAAGAAGTGGATGGTAAGTAGGTGGCGGCGACTGTGTCCGCCACGGTTGCATCCCATACCAGGCTTCGTCCGGCTTGCCATGGTATCAAGGTCACACCGTCTGGCCTTCTTCCGTCGGATCTGCAAAGACCATGCGGTTCTTGATGGAAGGGACCCCCGATCTAACCAAAGCCCGCTGCACCAGATAGTTTAGCGTGGCATGGCGAATGGTACGACCTGGGCCCAGAGGACAGGATAGCACATGTGAGACGTCTTCCGTCACCTGGGCACCACAAGGGCAGGGATGCTTCTCGCATATGTTGGCGCCCAGGCGAAGGCCGATGACGACTCTGTTTCGTCATCCATTCGCAAGCCACAAGAGGAGATGGGCAGCGCGTGAAGCCAATCGCTGGCGTGGCATGCCGAGACGGCTCTGAGTCGGGCTTGGTGATAAAGTCCTGGGTGGGCTTGGAAGAGGGTGTCAATGTCCTTTTGGATGAGCGGACGGTTCCAGGTGGACTGATTGTTAAGTTGACCGAACGTAGGGCCAGGTAGTTAGCTCATGAAACACCACTGGTCTATAATTTGTGATTCATGAGAATCGGTGTTCAGGCATGCCTTTCTCAAGCATGAAGGACTGGTTCACCGACATTTGCGCAACCGACATTTGCGCCCAGACAATTCTACCGACATTTGCGCGACAACAAATGCGCGAACGTAAAATCGACAATTGCGCGCCGGTCGACATTTGCGCGCCGACATTAGTGCGTATTTCGAGGAAGCACGAATTGCGCAATAGTTACTAAAGCACGGATGACTTTTAATTTATAAACTAGAAAGATGCTCGCTTCGCTCGCAGTGCAGGATAATACTATTGTGGAGAATTTGTATGTCTCGTCTATTGCTACTGGAATCTACGGCGTCATAACCGCACGTTTACGGGCAACTACCGGAGGTATGGGACCTTCAAAACCCTTATTTTCGATTTACTAACAGCCATCCATCAAATATCTCACTGAAAAACGATCTTAAATAAATTAGCGCATGAGCGAAAGCTGAAATTAGAACGCCGGGTCGCGTATTTCAAAAGTTTTAGCTGATTTTTGGTTACGTTGATTATGCGCCTATACACTGCCCATTAGGGTGGAGTGAAAAGGACGAATTTTTAAAAATTTTCGAATTTAAAATTCTAATAGTGGGGGAAAGTTGTGCAAGGTATCAGTGATTTGTTCAGTGGAAATTTTGAATTTTTAAATGAACATTAAGAGCCTCCCCAGAGACGATGAAGTTTGGGCAATTTGTGCAATTATTGCATTTTGGCTTATAGGCCTTATTCATTTACGTACAACTGTTTTATTTTAATAATACAAGCAATACAATTATCCAACACTCCTTTTGTAAAGAGGTAAACAGAATTACAAACATTTTCTATTGCAACTTGAATACTTATAGACCCTGTAGTGATGCGGCAAGCTTCGTTATGTCTCACAATATGCAAAGCACAGTACATGCCGGATCAATATCAATTACACAATATGCGCTTTACTGTGAAACCACAGGTTTCTGTCTGATTCTGTCTGAAGTCTGATTTTGTGCTAGAATATGACATGAGCCTGAGAGAGGCATGCTTTGACTTTATGTGTCCTTCTCTTGCAATTGGACCACATACTGCAGCACTGGCCTCAGTTACTAGCTTCACACATCTTTCAGTTGCCTGAGAATGGCACTGAAATCTCTGAAAGTTCAACTGCTGATCTGCGCTCTTTATCAAGGAAGAAATGTCTTGGCCTGAGAGGTTAGAAAGCAGAGGAGGAGCTGATAGTTGTTTCTTGTGCCAGTTAATTAAGTCAATATAGGCCTAACTGGCAGCATCAACATTGAACACTGGAATTTTGAATTTTGGAATTCGAGTAATATTTGAAGTACGTCTAGCTTTCAGTATTCTTCATAGCACTACCTTCTCTGTGTTGCTGTGCATCTGCATCTGATAACATTGCCAGCAGTAGATTCTCTTCATGTCCAAAGTAGCCGTTTCTTTGGATTGCCGGATCAGCTACTAATTTAAGTTCTACAGGAAGGTATCGTGATAATGAAATTGTCTTCCAAAGTTGGTGCCCTCCGTCCTTGCAGGATGGTTTCATTTCGATATGAAACCAGACTGGAGTATATACTTTTGTATCATAAGTTGCTAGCTTTTCAAATTTTCAGTTGGGTTTTCTGTACCTCGGTTAGCTGTTGCAAGCCATCTTGAATGTGCGAGTTTCCTTGGGTCGCGTGATGCCAAACTCTGTGAACAGTAACCAAGTGTTATAGCCTTCCAAACGTCCGGCAGATAAGCCTTATCTGAACTTAAGTCTTCGCATGTTACAATGGGTATCTCTTCTTCAATTAAATCGAAACCTACAATGGAAAAGTTCTGACAAGTTTGTAGCTGCTGACCAAGTGGACCAGAAACTCCTTAGGTCCTGTACCGGTAGTTGACCCACTGCAACGGTCACCCTATTTCTTCTAACAACCTCATAACATCTCCTGATTTCCCAGTATTAGTTACAGTACCATCGCAACCAGTAGCAACCAGTTTCTGTAAGTCAGCTCCTTTCTCTTTTAACATTTACACAATACACGTTTTGATTCAAATCGCAGATTCTTTCTCGGTGAAACGTGACCAACCTGACTCCTAAACAATTGCCACACACTCCTCAATTACAGTTTTCATATGATATATCCCATCTTTCTTCTTAGGCACTAGTGTTTTATCCTTACTTCCATCAAAAGAAACACATTCGATAACATTGCTGTCCTCCTCTTCATTCAGTTCCGTTCTTTTCCTTTCCCTTCAATTCTCATTTTGCTTCTGTCTAAATGAGGGTTTTATCGTCTTCATAAACGAGTACAATGTCTTGAAAACATGCCGAAGATAGGGCAGCTACCTACCTTATCTGATACAGAATACATGTCATGCATCTATTAAAGATATATTAGGCAGAGAAGTTCGCACTTGTGAAGAGGTCTCTTTGTTCTTTTTACCTTACTCTCAGTTTCTCGCCGTGAAATCCCTGCATGGCGGATCATAGTTGTCATCATTAGGAGTATCACTATCTGAAGTACAGGCCTATGTATCTTCATTAGGCCTACTGATGACTTCAACAGGAACATCTGCTTGCCCACTTGTGGATGGTTGTGATGCAGAGACCTTGGAGAGTTCTGAGTGTCTTCTTGCCAACCTCTTTAGAATATTCCCACATTCCGTGATGTCAATTCCTACCACGGCCATTCGTCTAGCACCTCGCTGATGCAACAGAAATTCACGATCCTTTACAGGCACCTTGTTTTTCATCACACAGGCACACTAGCTGGTAAGGCGTAATTAACTTCAGCACCCTTGTGTGAGACAGTGGGAATAGAGGATATATCCCAACGCAGAAGAATACCCAATTACCAATTAGCAATATTACTGAAACTTGAGGACGCTTGGGGAGGCTCTAAACATTAATCCAGTTAAGTAATTTTTGGCACAGTTTCTCTCTATACCATAACACAACTTTTCCAAACTATTACATTTACATCACTGAGAAAAAGTTTTTTCACTCCACCCTACTGCCCATCTATCATCCGGCTTCGCTCGCTCGCTCGCTCGCGCGGCTTCGCTCGCAATGTTCCAGAACGACCAATCAGAACGCTCGCCCAGTCAACCAATCAGAACGCTTGAAGGTAACCAATGAGAACATCACAGCCAAGCAATCAGAACGCTCACACAGCCAAGCAATCGGAACGCTTGAACGCTTGAAGGTAACCAATCAGAACGCTCACACAGCCAACCAATCAGAACGCTTGAAGGTAACAGAAACACAGAGGAAGGATTTTAATGTGATAGATTAAAAGACATCCGTGCTTTGGTAACTATAGTCTTAATCATAACCCAAAATCAAACTCTAACTCTAACCCTAACCCCATTTATTTATTTATTGACAATTTATATAGCGCAGTAGACAAGGCTAAGGCCTACAACAAAGGCGCTTAACACAGTTCATATCCAATATTAAATAAATGTGTCTTCAAATTTCTAATGAAAAGTCCAGCTGAGACTGCTCCAGTCACATTGTCTAGAAGAGAGTTCTACAGGGCGGGATTCCCCCGCGCGAATGATCTTTCCCCCAAACTTAGGGGTCTTGGACGGGGGAGGGACCAACAACTGCACTCTCCGACTGGACCTAAGAACCGATCTCCTCTCGATCACAGTCGATCTCCGTACAAGTACAGTTAGATAATCAGGACAGAATGGATCGTGTAAAGCCCGAAACGTAAGCCAACAGCGCTTGTAGACAATGCGCTGTGGAACACGGAGCCAGTGGAGTCGATCTCTAAGGAGAGGAGTGACGTGGTCACCCCAGCGACAGCCGAAAATCACTCGTGCAGCCTGGTTCAGCACTGATTGTATGCGGTTCAGTCTAGTATCCGGAAGTCCAAGAAGCACACCGTTACAGTAATCACTTCGTGTCAGTACTAGGGCCCGCACTAATTTGACAGCCGCGCTCACTGGCAGGTACCGTCGAATTGACCTCACTCTCCGCAGTTGGTAGTGGAAGGAGCGTATCAGATTATTAACGTGCGCTTCAAAGGATAGAGTCTCATCTAGGAGCACTCCCAGAAGACGTAAGCTATCGGAGGGAGCAATGGCTGCATCTCCCACCACAAACGGGGCATGACTTAGCAGATGCCTTCTTCTGGGGGTGCTCATCCACAAAAATTCAGTCTTGGCCGGATTCAGTGCGAGCCGACTCTCTTCAGTCCACGTAACAATAGCTGCTATACAGTCAGTGAAACGAATCCGTAGTCGCTCCATTTCCGAGGGTAAGCATGACGAGTAGATCTGTCCATCGTCTGCATAACTATGCGGCGTAAGACCGAAAGCCTTGATGACGCGATGGACGTCCGCTGTATACAGTATGAATAACAAGGGGCCTAACACTGATCCTTGCGGCACACCGTGTTGGACTCGACGCTCCGAAGACATTTGATTGTTCCACCACACTGCCTGTGTTCTATCGGCTAGATAGCTTTTGATCCAGAGATGTGGAAGGCCGTCCGGACCGTAAGATATCTCCTGTCGCCGGGTGAGGATCTGGTGATCCACCGTATCAAACGCTGCCGAAAGATCGAGTAGGCAGAGAAGTGCTACCCGTCCGTTCGAAGTATTATATCAACTAATGTCGCGCAAATGTCGGTCGCGCATTTGACGGGTCATCGAATGGCTGGAGGGGTCGGGTGTCTGCAGCTGAAGCCAGAAAGGCAGAAGGTGCAAGTATGGACACCCGACTGACCCGCAGACCCCCGTCCCTAATTGGGAGCGTCGCCTGAAGCCACTGACTGTCAGATAATTTTATATTTAAGATGTTACTAAGGCCTTCACGCATGACGGCGTCGAAGCGTTCTAGCAGCGGGTGACCAGCACAAGGGGTGCAGCTCAATAAGTACAGCAGCTTAGAATGGGACAGAGAGCTCCTGAGGAGGAACATGGCATCCTGCTTTGGTATTAATGGCAGACGACTCAATGCCGTCTGCAGCTCCACAATGCGACAGGACATCACATTTTCAAAAGCGGTGGACGTGCTTAAGGGTGCGCCTAGCAAAATTACCTCCTCTTGGCTGGTCAGCAAGACCCGGGTCATATAGCCGTGTTGGTGTCTGTCTTTGGACCCTTGCAAATGACTTCGCATTTCTCGTAATTAAGGGACAGTCCTAGATTTTTGCATCCCTTTTCTATTACTGCTATGTCTGCTGCGACGTCGATGGTGGGGCCGCCCAGGGTCAGATCATCAAGGTAGCCTAGAGTGAGTGTTGAAGCTAGGCCTTTCAGTATGGGTTGGAGAGGAATACAGAATAAAATCGGACTCAGAGGGTCTCCTGTTGTGGTCTTGTGGACATTAGGATCTGCACCTCTACTCTTATGTTCCCATATATATATATATATATATATATATATATATATATATATATATATATATATATGTATATATATATATTCTCACATATATATATAAATTATTATACACATATATATATATTATATATATAAATTCTCCAGATAATCATCATCAGCGTGTTAAATTGGATTCTTAATTACAAATAAAAATATATCGATTTTCCCCTACTGTATAGACTGCATATTTTTCTAATGTATTCCGGTCATTGCCTTTGACAAATACAATTGAACCATCACCGAAACTAAATATCAACGGTGCTTATCTAAATGCTGAATAATTGAGGAATTAATTTATAAAGCAATTGCATATCATTCATTTCATTGCAGTTACTGCGGAACTTATCAAGAACAGCATAAACAATCTGTGCGTATCGGTCACCGGACTGCTATCACATTAATTGGACTTTTGCTTGTTTCACATGCAAAGTAGCGATGACTGCCGTTTCCTCATATGGATTGTCGTGTCTCACTGCAAAAGTTCCATCGTCCAGCTGATTCTGCCAGCAAAGTGAACTACCATCCTGCGTCCATTTTGGGTTCCTTTCTGAAACGGAGCACATTATTCTGGCGCATGCGAAATATATGTCTGGAGATACCGTCTCTTTTAATTTTAAATTTTTTCCAAGTTCATGGAAGTGTTTGTCGTAATGATTGGCAGCTACGGTTACCGTTTTGAATCCAAGTGTACGTGCTGGGTGATGCTGTTCACAATAAGTCCACAGCTTTTTAAATCCGTCATAAATGTTGTCCTGAAATCCATTAACTTTGTTGAAAAATTTCTTCGCAACTTCTTCGAGGAAATACTCTTTATCTGTCATATTTGGCTGTTTATATGGCGGGTTACGGTTTCTTTGCTGTAGAGATTTTATTTCTTCGTTTATTCTACGAACTGTATACTCAGCAACTGCAGCGAAATCTTGAACGTTGTCAACCTCAAATCTGTCAGCCATCTTGAGAATCACTTTAGCACATGTTTTATTGTAATTTTTACCGGACTCTCTGAAAAGTGTAATTACTCTGTCAAAATCATTAGGCTCTAATGTCTCAGATTTTATTTTCCCAAAGGTTAGTTCTTTTTTTGATTGAACTTGGACAGCTGTCAGAAGTCTTTCGATTTCAGCCTCACGTTGTTTATTAAATTGTAAACGATATTTCCGGCAAACAGCCTTTGCACCATCGGATAATTTCTTAAATTCTTTAGTTTCTTTTAGTTTCTTTGTTTCTTCTATAAGTATCTCCATTTCTTCTTGGGTCATCTGGAGAAATGACCCAGGATCGATAATGAGTTCACCATTAACAGAGAGATGATCCGTGTTTTTGCCATTAACCTTTACAGTAAGTATCTGTAAGTGTCTGAAAAATTCATTTAAACGTTTGGTTCCACGCATATTTATAATGGATTCAATGTTGGGTCTGGGGCTACGTAATGGTTCAAGCTTTTTCATCTTGTTATATGCGCTTTGCATTAGATCCAGCACGCCATGATGTTGTGGTTCCACTTCGTCTCTAATGGACTGGATGTCTCCATACTGCTCCATACTCACTTAAATGCACGCAAAAACAAAATCATGATTATTTTAGAGAGTTGCATTTGCTCTAAGGGGTCGTCCATAAATGACGTAGCGCGATTTTGAAACTTTTGACCCCTCCCCTACGTAACGCGACGTAGAAAAAGTTATACCCCCTAAATATGACGTAACAACGGGCCGAACCTTTTTTCGTCTTCCGAAAAGTCTTGACAAGCAAAAAAGGTCATTCATCCTTCTATTTTTCCGTCTCCAAACATATAGACTGTCAGGGCGATTTGTTTAATGGGCTATATAATGGTTGAAATAAGGAAAAAGTTAAAAGGTCAAAAGGGGTCAGAGGTCATCTTCAGTTCTCTTCTAGATAGTGCTAGTATTAGCCACGTTGAAGGCTAGTCGTTTTATTTGATGATTTTAATTAAATGGATGAAAACTTACGGTGTCGTCGAAATGTGATGAACATTAGTCAGGACAGGAACTGGTTAAGAGTTTGAAAAGATTGGTGTCGAAAAAGGAAGAATTCGTGTGGCTTGGGAATATAGAAGCCATGTGTTTGGTGGATTGTAGTTGCTTTGATGAAAGGTTGCTTTAGTGATAGTATTGGATTAGTATTGTGTAATTGGTGATTGAAGTGTTTTGTTCTTATGGTTGTTTTAGTAAAGCTGTGAGATTTGATTGAATTGACGTATTATTGTGCTTTGATTGTAAAGATGGAGCGAGATAAGTCAGAGCTCATTTTATTTATGGAAAGGTGGAGAAAAGAAAGGTTAGAGAACGAGGAAAAGAGAAGAGAGAGAAAGAGAAGAGAAAGAAAGAGGAAGAGAGAGAGAGAGGAGTTAAAGAGAAGAGACGAGGAAAGGTTACAAGAAAGACAGTGGCAGGAAGAAAGGGAGATAAGGGAGAGACGAAGAATAGGAGAGAGAGAGAGAGTTACGTGAAAAACAGTGGCAGGAGGAAATGGAGGCAAGGGAGAGACGAAGAAGAGAGGAGAGAGAGAATTGGGACACATATTTTGAGGAACGAAAGAGGAGAATAGAAGCAGAAGAGAAATTATGGAAGGAAGAGAGTGAGAAAGTGAGAAAAGAGAAGGAAGAGAAAGAGGAAGAAACTCCAGTTTATGTTAACATTGCAAAAATTAAAATACTCGGCCACATATTTTAAAGAGAATGCCTTTAAACAGTGTTGATATTCCTGGATATTTTAAAACGATGGAAAATAATTTTAAAATTTACAATATTGATGAAAAGATTTATGTCCACTTATTACTTTCTTTGATGACTGATAAAGCAAAAAAAATGTGTTTTGAACATGACAGATATGTTGTGTTATCCAATGGTTAAGCGATAAATTTTAATGATACATGGCTTAAAAGCATTTGAACCTGAAGTAAAACCATTAGAGAAATTCAATGAACTAAGGTAGATGGATAAGATTGATAAACTGAAATGTGAAAGAATGAAAGATGGATTGGATGTTAAACGATTTGATTGGAGATATTTAAGTGTTACGTCTGATGTTGCAATGCAGTGTATTTTTTGTAAGGAAAATGCAATTTGTGATACTATGATTAATAAATTAAATTAAATCGTATTTGTACAATCTTGATCCAATAAAGATAGATGGCACTACCTTAACCCAAAAATCCTCTGTAAAATTTGTAGGAGTAGTAGTTGATCAGCACCTAAACTGGAAAGAACAGTCTAATGAACTTTCAAATAAAATAGCAAAAAATCTCAATATAATTAGACACATTAAAAATATGATTGACTTCTCTGCTCTTAGGCAACTCTATTTTACTCTTATTCATTCATATCTAACCTATTGCAATATAATTTGGGCAAATACTTAAAAATCAACTATTGGCAAAATCCAAATTCTACAAAATAAAGCAATAAGTCTAATATCTAAAGAAAAGAATTATACTAACACAACCAATCTATTTAATAAATATATTATTTTAAAAATTGAATATATATATATATATATATATATATATATATATATATATATATATATATAAAACAGCAAACTGCCTTATTTGTATTTCAATATCTTCATAACCTTTTACCCAATATTTTCTATGTAAACAAATTCTTTGATACTAAACATAAATGTAAACCCAATCTCAGAAATAGTAACAATATCTATCTTCAATATACATCTACTAATGCCAGATTATTTACTAACAAATTTTCTGGACCTAGAATTTGGAATAGCCTCCCTCCTGATCTAAAAAAATCTAAACCAATTAACCTCATTTAAAACTAACTTAAAAATTTTTCCTTTAAAAATGGCAAACCTAACTTTCTCTGGCTAAAATTATTTAATATTGATATAGATTCTCAATCGTGATCACTAAATACCTTTAATATACATTATATGTACTAACTCCATTTTATACAATCAATATGATTATATGTACTTTCTGTGGTTACTTTCATCCAATAAACTAAATCACTTCCTATTTGATCCTTAAATAACTCCTAATTTCCATCATTTAAAGACTTTTATATGTCATGTAACTACAAACTTTGAGGTTGGCCAATTTTACGGGATACAAATCCCTTAGGCCAACCCTTTTTCTCGACTGATTTCTGTACTTTATATGTCTGCGAATTATAGTATTGACTATATAAACATATGTTATACTTTTTTCTATAATACCTAGATCTACCTTATATTTTCATTAATTAATTATAATTATTATTACTAGATTATTACATTTTTGTTATTTGCACAACTTTGATGTTAAAAATTATTCAACATATTTCTGTTCAAATATACAGTTATTCATGGTTTATACTATAGTTAAGCTGTCTACTCTTGAAATGTTGAGAAATAAATTTGATTGATTGATTGAAAAGAATTCTAGAGGCAATGGAAAATGTGTTAGTAAGATTTGTAATGCAGAACTGGTTAGTTTTGAATTACTAATGGACACTTTGATTGAGGTGAAGAGAACTGATTATGTGATAATGGAGCCAGTTATTATAAATTTTGGGGGATAATTGTGGACCAAAATCTAAACTGGAAAGAAAATGCAGAACACCTGGCGACTAAAATATCTAAAAACATAAACATTCTCAAACACATTAACAGTTCCTTAACCCCTGCCGTCAGGCACAAGCTTTATTTTACACTTATTTATCCACACTTAACTTACTGCAATATTATTTGGGGTAACAATTACAAAAATATAATAGGTAGGATCCAAATTTTACAAAATAAAGCAGTTAGACTTATTTAATGAACCTGTATATATAAACACCTTAACTATATATAAGAAATTCAAACTTCTCAACATGGAATCTATCAACAAGTATCAAGTTTCCTTATTTATATTTATATATTTGCATAATCTCTTACCATCAATATATTATCTTAACAAATTTTTTGAATGTGCCTCTATTAAAACTAACACTGTATTAAGAAATAGATTAAATCTCTTCATTCCTTTTGCTGCGACCAATACTAGGTTATTTACAATCAAATTCAATGGGCCTAGGATTTGGAATACTATCCCCTACGAGATTAAGAATCTAATTAATTTCTCCAGTTTCAAGATCTCTATAAAGTCATTCTTATCAATTAACCCACTTTAATATGCTTAAATCAATGTCAAAACCTCTTCTCCTCATGGCAATTTTTTGTCTTTTTATCTACATATACAAACCTTTTCATTTGAATGTTATAATGCTAATCTCTTATCAATGTTAACAATCTCCTGTTTTTTGTTGTTGAATATATTACATAGACAATAATAGAAGTTTTCCTTGATCCTTGACCATATGCATAATTGATTACGTTAGACTGTGACATTCTAGATTAACCAATTATCGGAATTCCAGGATCCCTTAGGTTATTCTTGTTTGTTTCCTTATACTCATGGTAATGTCAGTTCTCTTTATTTACTTTGAACATGTTATTGTCCTTCTTATTTTTCCACTTTAATTAAGTATTATATATATATATGTTTATAATCGGATTGATGATTACTGCATGCTTTTGGAAATAAACTCAAACTCAAACTCAAAATGCCCATGTGAATTCTTTTGCAGATGTTGTTGTTGTAGATACACCTAAAGTTTTGAGGAATACTGAAGTTGTAACCAGTGAGATGGTATGTGATGATGTTTGTGTACTTGATGTTGACATTGAAGTTGGAAAGATTATTGAAATTGATGTTTGTGTACGTGATGATGATGTTGTTGCAATTGGTGATGAGGTGATTAAAGAGAAATGTGTTTTTAAGAATTTTTAGGTTATGAGCAATGAAGCTTTGTGTGATAATAATGTATGTGTTGATAAGAATTTGACTGTTGAAAAAGGGATTACTGAAGATGAGATTGTTAATAATGATGAATCGAGTAATTTTCAAGTGGAAGCGTTGATTGATGGAGCTGAGGTGTTGGTAATCAATGCGGTTGTGGAAGCAGATTCAAAGTTGCTGACATTGCAACAAAGGGAAGATATTTCTTTGGGTAGTTGGTGGAGATTGTTTGGATGTGGTGGAATGCTTGTCGCATGTGTAGTATGGAAGCAGATTCCATATCGATGGTTGAGTATCAACTGTATTGAACTCAATGATGCATATTTGGGTGTGGAACAAGTTGATAATTAATCAATATTTGATCATTGATTGTGTGGTTAAATGGAAGAGAAAGTTTTGTAGGCGTGTGTTTGATAGAGGCAAATGAAAGTTGTATTGTAAAATATATGGATGACAAACTTTGGATTTGAAACCAGAATGAGGATTTATAGATACTGTGATTGATGTCATTTGGCTTGTTAATGTTTATCATTTAGAGTTGAAGTAGTTAATTATAAATAGTTAAGGTTGTTACCAAAAGTTATGTATTATTTGAAAGTAATTGGAATGTGTCAAGACATTTGGTTTCTGGAAATGTATTCTTCTTCTTCTTCTTTCTTTCCTTCCGTCTTTCCCTATTGGGTTGGACGATGGGTCTGAACGAGTTCCTTCCACTTCTGCCTGTCTCTTGCTGCTCTGGTCAATTGGATGAAGTTCATTTGCATTTCTCTTGCATCCTCTTTTAAGTTTTCTATCCATGTTTTTCTTGGTCTTCCTTTTCTTCTTTTCCCTTCAACATAGTTGTATAGTGCTTTCTTTGGTAGTCTTTCTTCTTTCATTCTTTCAACATGACCAAACCATTTCAGTCTTCGTTTCTGTATTGATTCGAGTATCGTTTCCTTTTGCTCTGTCTTTTCTCTGATCGTTTCATTTCTTATTCTTTGTCTTCTGCTGACTCCTGCTATTCCTCTTAACCAGTTCATTTCTGCAGTCATTAATCTTCTTTCGTCTTTCTTCTTTATAGTCCAGCATTCTGATCCATATAATAGTATTGGTTTGATCAGTGTATTATATAGCTTTAGTTTTGTTTTCAGTGATATTTGTTTGTCTTTCCATATCTTCTGAAGTTTTCCAAATGCTGCACTTGCTAGTCCAATTCTCCTTATTATGTCTTCTTCACTTAGGCCATCTTCTGTCAGTACTGATCCTAGGTATACGAATTTTGGTACCTGTTCTATTACTTCCTCTTTTAGTTTTAGATTAACTTTCCCCTTCTTGTTCCCCGTGACCATTGCTTTAGTTTTCTGTATATTTATTTTTAGCCCCACTTCTTCTCCGGCCTTGCTTATTTCATTGGTTAATATTTGTAGGTGATCTGCTTTTGTTGTTATCACATCTATGTCATCTGCAAACCTTAAGTTATTTATTGTTTGTCCATATACTTTTACTCCAGCATCTTCTTCTTTTGTGTTTTGTATTGCTTTTTGCATTACCACATCTAGTATTATATTGAATAGCAGTGGAGATAAGCCACATCCTTGTCTCGTTCCAATTGTTATCTCAAACCATTCTGTTAGTTCCCCATTAATTTTCACTCTGCTCATTGTTTTACTGTATAAGTTTTTTATGAGATTCACTAGCTTCTCTGGAATACCATAGTGCTTCAGTGCTTGCCATAGATCTTCATGCTGTATGCTGTCAAATGCTTGTTTGAAGTCAATGAAATTGTGGTATATTTTCTTATTTGTTTCGCAATATTTTTCTACTACCCTTCTGATTGTATGTATTTGATCAATTATACTCCTTCCCATTCTGAAGCCTGCTTGTTCCTTTGTCAATATTTCTTCTGAGTAGTGTTTGAGTCTTTGTTGTAGCACATTTGTATATATTTTCCCTGGTATACTGAGTAAGCTTATTCCTCTATAATTATTGCAGTTTGTTTTATCCCCTTTTTTATGTATTGGTACTATTATGGCTTTTCCCCATTCCTCTGGTGATTTTTCTTCTTCGAATATTTTATTGCATAGGTTGTGGAATATATTCACTGTAATTTCCTCTCCTGCTTGTAGCATTTCTGTTGTTATCATATCTGTTCCTGGAGATTTTCTAACTTTCAATCTTTTTATGGCTTCTTTTATTTCCTCTTCTGTAAAGTTTGCTATTTCTTCTTCATCATTCTCTTCTCTGTTCTCCTTCCTTATGTTGGTGTCTTCATTATTTATTTCCTGCTGTGTTGTATAATTCTTCAAAATAGTCTTTCCATCTTGTTATTATGTCATTTTTGTTTTCTAATACTTTACCATTCTTGTCTGTTATTGTGGTTGTCTTCAATTGGATTTGTCCACATAATTCTTTGATCGTCTGGTACAATTTCCTTGAGTCGTTGAGTATGTTTGACCGTTCTATTTCTGCGCATTTTCCAAGTATCCAGTTTTCCTTGCACTCTTTACATTTCCTTTTTATTTCTTTTGTTATCCTATTGTATTCCTTTTTGGCTACTTTATCCCCTTTTTCTTTCTTCGCTTTTAGGTTTTTCTTTCATCACTCAGTTGCAGTACTATTTGTGTTATTCATGGCTTTTTCTTGTTCCTCTCTATATATCCTATTTGTTCTTCAGCAGTTTTAATGTATATTTCTTTTATTTCTTCCATAGTTGGTCTATCTCTTTTTGTCTTTTAGCAGATTTTTCTTTTCCATTTCCTCTTTCAATTTGCTCTTATATTGTTCTTTAGTCGCTTCATCCTTGAGTTTGTCTATATTAAATTTCTTTTGTGGCTTTGGTGTTTTTATTCTTTAACCTCAGTCTTAGTTTTGCTATAACTAGCTGGTGGTCGCTTCCTATATCTGCACTGGGAATGACCTGCAAGCAAGTATGCTTGATTTCCATTTCTTATTTATGATTATATAGTCTATCATATTTTTCACTTTACCATCTGGTGATTCCCATGTGTATTTATGCTTCTTTTTTTCCTGCTTTGAAAAAGTGTTGCTTATTGCTAAGTCATATGTCAGGCAGAAGTTCAATAATCTTCGTCCTCTTTCGTTTTCTTCTCCATATCCAAATTTTCCAATTGCTCCCATCCAATTTTCCCATGAATGCCCTACTTTGGCATTATATTCTCCCATTATAATTAATAAGTCATGTCTTGGTATTTGTTTGATTTCGTCCTGTAACATTTCATAGAATTTTTCTAGTTCTTCGTCTTTTGCTGTTGATGCTGGTGCATATACTTGAAAGATTGTCATTTTCCCGTAGTTTATGTGAAATCTTGCTTTTATTATTCTTTCCGATATTGCCTTGTATCCAATTAAAGCTTTTGTTGCTTCTTTTCTGATCATAATACCTACTCCTTCCTGGTGTTTATTATCGTCTCTTCCTGCGTATATGATTTTGACGTCGTCTTTGTTTATTTCTCCATTCCCTGTCCATCTTGTTTCACATAATCCCAGTATTGTCCATGTCCATTGGAAATGGCTTAAGTTAATTATATGGCATATTAACAAATAGAATGTAGAATTATTATTTAGTTGAGATTGCATAAGTATGACTAGATTGTGATTAATTATTAAGAATTGATCATAATAGTATCAATTATTGTTAGTTTGTGTTTGTTAGGATGACAACATTCATTGGTCAATGTTTTGGTTTATTATTAGGATGTGTGTAAATTAGGAAGTTGACATATACGAGTTATGTTAGGTTGAATCATTGTGATGTTTTACAGAATGGTATTCATGTAATGCATAATAAAATTTATTTTGGACGATTAGATAAGATATGTTGTATATTACTGTAAATAAACTGAAGATGGTTACAAATTTTAAGTTTACAAATGTATGACAATAATTTGTAAACTTGGGAAAGGAAAAAGGTAATGTCAGGGCGATTTATTTAATGGGCTATATAATGGTTGAAATAAGGAAAAAGTTAAAAGGTCAAAATGGGTCACGGGTCATCTTCAGTTCTCTTCTAGATAGTGCTAGCATTAGCCACGTTGAAGGCTAGTCGTTTTATTTGATGATTTTAATTAAATGGATGAAAACTTACGGTGTCGTCGAAATGTGATGAACATTAGTCAGGACAGGAACTGGTTAAGAGTTTGAAAAGATATTACACAGACAAAAAAAGGTCATCATTGTATTTTTCCTCTCCAAATACCCTGACAAGCAAAAAAGGTCACTTAAAAATTTTACGTTGCGTTACGTCACATTTATGGAACCACACTTCGTAACAAATGCCCGGACCTCTCCTCCTCCCCTAGGCGCGTTACGTCATTTGTGGACGACTCATAACATGCAACATTGGAATGAAATCTAGACACTTTTTCGACTATTTTTCATTCTCAAGTCGCTTGTGGTCCAGCGTGCGCCAACACGAAATTCTTTAAAAGTGTGCCATAGACTTCTCTCCTCGTTGGTTTCTGATTTCGCGACCATTCTTCCTCTATTGAATTTGTTGGTCTTCCTACATGGAATATTTTGAAATGGATTATTGAACTATTTATGCTCAAGCTTCCACACAAATGTCATGTATATTTATATGTTAATATACTGTAGGCAGTGGCGGCTCCACCGGGGGGCCAGGTGGGCCCGTGCCCCCTACTGAGTGCCTGCCCCCCTAGTGCCCCCCAGTTGGGACCCTATACTTAATGCTACATACATTAAACAACAAATGGTTGGCCCCCACGATTAGAAGTTGCACCCCAACGGCACCCCCACTTGCCAAATCCTAGAGCCGCCACTTACTGTAGGCCTACAATTAGTTAATCTATCAGCAGTTTTAATGGGATCTAATAACAGCTTTTGACACGGCTGATCATTCCATCATCTTACACCGTCTTCAGCGCTGGTTTGGTAGTCTAAATGAAACTTTGCACTGCACAACAACAACAACAACAGTGGTTCTCACACAGGGCAGTCCCTACTGAACCACTTTAAACCTTGTTATATATATATATATATATATATATATATATATATATATATATATACTGGTTTAGAACCTACTTTAGTCCGCACACTCATTATGTATGCACAAATGGCATTTTTTCATCTTCTGCCTATCCTATTTGAATTGTGGGGTCACTCATGGTTCGGTTCTTGGATATTTGTGGCTCACTTTATACACAAATCGTCTGGTTCATTACTGCCAAACCATCATCAAGAGCAGGGATCTCCAAAGTTTTCAGCCGCGGGCAACATTGCTGACTCCTGACAGCTCCGCGGGACACATGCACAAGAAATATTTGTAGTAAAATACAGTATACAGCGAATGAAAAACATACAATAACAGAATTTTCCGAATTATGATGCAGTGTATAATGCTGACTGCAGAATATCACTTGCAATTGAAATGGGATTTTTATCATCGTCATCATCATCATCATCATCATCATCATCATCATCATCGTCATCATTTATTATTTCCAAAGCATAAAAAATCATTGAAAGTTACATAATAACATAATACCATCTGTAGAAGAACTTAATAATAACATTTGTAGAAGAACTTAATTATAATTATTATTGTAATAATAGATTATAATAATATAATAGTATTTGATAAAACATCCATAGAAGAACATAATTATTTTACCATTAAAATGAAATAGATGAAATAGGTAAAATTATATGGAAATAACAAGATACTGAAGGGAACAAAGTTCCCGCAAGAAGGTACCTAAGGTAGAGTAAGAAAAAATGAAATAGTAATAGTAAATAACAAGATCTATTATAGAAAAATGAATAGGTAAACAAATATTATAGAACAAGCAGACATTTGTATTAGTGTATCAAAACCATAAAACATCATAGCAGTTCAAATTCCTCATTTATTAGATATAATAAATTGTTTAACTTTATATTTAAACTCATCTAAGTTTATAGAGTTTCTTAGCTACTTTGGGAGGCTAATCCAGATCCTTGGTCCAAATAATTTAATAGTAAATAGGCGGTTATTAGTTCCAGCAAAGGAGATAGAAAAAAATTGGTTACAAGTTCTTACAAGACTTACATGATAGGTATTTCTAATGCTAACAGTGAAAAAAATTAACAATTATAAAAGATGTGGTGCTAGATTATTTGAGTATTTATACATAAAAATGGCTGTTTGTTGTTTGTGAATTTCAGACAAATTTAATATATTTAACTTTTTATATAGATTAATGGTGTTAGAGTATTGATACGAATTGGAGGCTAATCAAATGGCTTTATTTTGTAAGATATGAATTGGACTAATTTTATATTTGTAATTGATGGCATTCCAGCAGAATTAATAAAAGCAGGTGGACCTCGTATAGCTGAAGAAGTGTGGACAATCTGAAGCGCAATTTGGGACACCGGGAAATGGCCACGAGACTGGTGCAAATCCATCTTAATAGCATTACCGAAAAAAGAGACTTAACAAAACGTGAAAATTATAGAACAATAGCCCTCATCCCCACCTCTGCAAAATAATGTTAAATATCATACAGGAGAGGTTAAGAGGTGAATCGATGAGAACTTGAGTGAAGAATAGGGAGGTTTCAGGAAAGATCGCAGTACAATCCAACAGATACTAACCATTAGATTGATAGCTGAAGAAACGTTAGGCAAATCAAAGGCATTTGATTCGATATGGCATGAAGGTATGTTGGGCTCACTGGCATGTTTAGAAACACCAGAAAAACTTATTAGAACCATAAGAAGTTTATATGGTATGTCAGAAATGGCGGTAAAAACAAAACAAGGACTGAGTGAATGGGTGAAGGCAACTATTGGCAGTCAACAAGGAGACCCGATCTCACCTTTGTTATTTATCGCCATCTTAATTAGAAATCATTATGGAGAAAATGGAGGGCAAAACGCAAGGAGGTGTAATGATTCAGGGACAGCAAATCAAAGATCTACGATTTGCTGATGACATTGATCTAATGGCTGAGAGTGAGGAAAACTCGCAGAAGCAACTCACAGAGATATACCAAACCAGCAAAGAATATGGATTACACATTAACAGAAGCAAAACAAAAGTGATGGTGATGGGAAACAACAAAGGAGTTCAAATACATGTTGATGGTGAAAAGTTGGAATGTGTTGATCAGTTTATTTACTTAGGAAGTCTAATAACCGAAGATAATGACTGCAGCAAGGAGATAGGAAGACGGATTGGAATTGCAAGCAGTACTTTTTCCGATTTGAACACGATCTGGAAAAGTGAAAATATCAGCACAGACACTAAAATGCGAATTATGGACACATGTGTGATATTTACCTTATTGTATGCATGTGGACATGGACCACGAAGAAACAAGAAATATTAAAACTGAACGCATTTGAAATGAAATGTTATAGAAAAATGCTGAAAATAAGTTATAAAGATATGATTAAAAATGATACCATTCGCAAAGACCTGGGACGAACAAAAACTGTTGTGGAGAAGATCAAAAACAGAAAATTATCAATATTTGGACACATCTGCAGAATGAGGGATGAAAGAATAATAAAAAAAGTGATGATGGGCAGATCAGATGGTATGCGAAAAAGTGGAAGACCAAAGAGAAGATGGATCGATGACATTTTTGAATGGACTGGACTTGACACCACCCAAAATGCGATACGCATGGCCAAAGAAAGGAAGGGGCCATGGGCGAGCACTTCTACACCGTTGGCTTCGATGGTCTTTATGGACTATGGAGTGTGATGATGATGATGATGTTGATGATGATGATGAATTGAGACTCCAAATAATGTTACAGTAAGTTAAGCAGGGATGGATTAAAGAGTAGTAGAGGTTTAATATTGCCTTTTTGTTAATAAATTTCGTTACGTGTCTAATAATACTTAGATATTTTGCCACTTTCTTTGTAATAAGCTTATTATGCTCAATCCAGTTTAGGTTTTGATCACTTGTTACTCCAAGAAATTTCGTTGACGTTTTTTGAGTAATTTCAATGCCATTTATTTTAATTTTAGGAATATCATTTGGCAATAACTTGCGTTTTGGTGGAATATAATAAAATTAAATTTATCTATATTTAGAAATAACTTATTATATTGAAACCATTCATTGTAATCATTCAGTTTTAACTACTGATATGACTGTATTGCAAATCAATAATTTTCATTGGCAAATATCATTTTATGATTCATCCTTACTTATCTTACTGCAATATTACATGGAGTGTTACGTATAAATGCATTACTAATAAACTTCAGATTTTGCAAATTAAAGCTATTAAACTAACTAGAAATTACATTGGATATAGCGAAACAAACGAATTAGGCCTATAAGAAAACCTCATTAGACTTAATCTCGCTAGTATACATAAGTATCAAACAGCAATATTTATGTTTAAATATGCTAATAAGCTATTGCAGTTCTTTGAACCAGTTGGTGCATCATTATCATCCCCTCCTCCGTACATGCCACCTGTAGTTCTTCGGCTGTCACGTTATCCACTCCCGGTGCTTTATTGTGCTTGAGCTCGTGTAGGGCTGATTCTACTTCTTCTATCAGTATCTCAGGAGTAGGCGTGGTGTCTGTTGCTATTTGTGGCTTCTCTATCCATTCGTTGTTAACTGGGTTGGGAGCGTTGTATAGTTTGTTGAAGTAGTCGCACCATCTGCTTTGTATTTGCTCTTGTTCTCTGATTATTAGCCCATGCTCATTTTTCACCGCTCTTATTCGTGGCACGTAATCATTTGTTATTTTTCTGATACTTTTGTAGACCTCTCTGGCTTGGTGTGCGTAGTGGCTCCTCTCTACGTAATCACACGTGTCGTTGATGTACTTTTCTTTATCCTCCCAATTATCCAACTGCTTCAAAGAGTTTGGGACACTGAAACAATTCAGAATGACTGGAAAAGAGCCATCATAATACCAATACACAAAAAGAAGGATAAGATGGTATGCGATAACTACAGAGGCATAAGTCTTCTATGTCACGCAAGTAAGATCTTCACCTCAATCGTGCTACAAAGGCTAAGGAAGAGAACGGATGAGATTCTAGCGGAAGAGCAGGCGCGGTTCAGAGTCGGGAGAGGCACAGCAGAGCAAATCTTCATTCTGAGGCAACTGTCCGAGAAGTACATGGAATTAAGCAAGGACCTATACGTGTGCTATGCCGACTTCAGAAAAGACTTCGATAGCATGTGGAGACAAGGTCTGCGGAAAACCATGCGAAAACTGGGTTATTCTGAAAAAATTGTAAGGCTTCTAGAAAGCTGGTACTCTGGCACGCTCAGCTCAGTACGAGTACAGGGAGAGCTCACAGACTGGCTCGAGACAACGGTAGGCACCCTCAAGGGATGTGCACTGTCACCCCTATTATTTAATATCTTCCTCGAACTAATCATGGCAAGAGCGCTGGAAGACGTGGACTTTGGAGCAGTACAGTAATCAGCGGATTCACAATAAACAACCTACGCTTTGCAGACGACACAACCGGAATCGCAGAAACACAACAAGACCTACAGCTCATAATATACAGAATAGACAAAGAAAGTAAAAGAATGGGAATGAAAATAAATGCAGAAAAGACAGAAACACAGCTCATATCCAAAAGGAAAGACAGGATAGAGGTCAAGTTAAACGGAGAGGTAATAAAGCAAAGTGAACATTTTGTAGGCCTATATCTCGGAGGAGTCATAAGCTCTGATGGGTCATCCAAAGCAGACGTTAGCAGAAGAATCCGACTAGCCAGCGATGTAATGAGAAGACTACAGACCATATGGAAGAACAAAAAGATCAAAATACTCACAAAGATTTATGTATATAAGTCTCTGGTGTTGAGTGTACTACTCTACAACTCAGAAACATGGACGCTCACAGCTGAGTTAGAGCGGAAACTAAAGGTATTTGAAATGAACTGCCTTAGAAAAATAGGCGGCATATTCAAGATAGAACATCAAAGAAACAAAGATATTAGAAAAAGACTTAGGAGCAGAAAGATCAGTAATCAACACAATCCAAGAAAGAAGACAGAGATTCTTCGGACTTGTCAACAGAATGAATAACAACAGACTACCCTATAAAGCCCTGTTTGGAAGAGTAACAGGAGTAAGATCAAGAGGACGACAGAGGAACAGATGGCTCGACAACATAAGAGAAGACTGCACTGAAATTGGACTAGATGTAACGGCGGCCACGAGACTTTCACAAGACCGCACTAGATGGAGATCTATACTGAGGCTGTCAAGGCGTGCAGAAGCATCGCCACGGCATTGATGATGATAAGCTATTACCAATTTACTTTTCTCCTCCAAAGTCCGACCCGCACCTCACCGTGGTGGAGGGGTGAACAGCTGGGAGTAGGAGATTGCCTGTTGGGGCTATGCCATCAGTGGTG
This sequence comes from Metaphire vulgaris, assembly GCA_018105865.1. Classification (NCBI taxonomy): domain Eukaryota; kingdom Metazoa; phylum Annelida; class Clitellata; order Crassiclitellata; family Megascolecidae; genus Metaphire; species Metaphire vulgaris. Next base: position 8,910,295 of record CM030854.1, read on the forward strand.
AAAGTCTTCGGACCCAAGAACCACCTAGGGCGTTACGCGAGGTGGACAGGCCCAACAGGAACTCTGAAACCAGCTGGCCAACGCGGGCGGCGAAGACCTGGGCAGCAGCGAGTCTTCATGGATATCCAGGCGGACGATCGCACACGAGCAACAACGGCTGGATAGACACACAGAAGGGATCCAACAGTCGTATCACTCGTATGGTTGGAAGGGTCCCCTCACTGCGAAGTGGAAGGCAATGGGAAACCACCACTTTATCATCCCACACAGCATTATGGACATGGAAAAGAAGAGTAAGAAGAGCAGAAGATCGTAACATCTGGAAGATGACAGTTCATAATGCAACCAAACTTCGGAGCGAAGACGGTTGAAGACAAGACAAGACAAGAATTTACTTTTACAAACCTGAATACTTTTCAATAATAAATAAATTACATACCTATAATATAAGAAAACAAAATAGATTTGCTATCCATAATGCTCATACTAATATGAGATTATTTACTATTACTGTACACTGTAAATGTATTGGACCTCATACTTGGAATGGTCTTCCCGAATGTTTAACCAAAACATCAAATTTATATGCAGTATGTTCAAATTAAGCTTTAAAATGTATATCCTATATGAGAAATCTTATTTTTTTAAATTTAACCCTTCAAGTGGGGATTAAATTTTCAGACGCCGTCACCGTACTGGGGATTTAATTTTTGGAAAAGCGTTCTTCAGAAATGATTGCTGTAACGTTTTATTGTATTCTGGGCTATTCATATAGCGCCATAAGCATCGCATAACCAGAAACAATGGAGCTTTGTGACTTTCTAGAAGGTGGCGAATTTCTGTTTAGTGGTATTGAGTAGCAACGATGGGGCACCGGTGGTCATCGTCTCAGTGCGAACTTTATCGGCTTTCGCTTCGATATGAACGTGAGAGATCTCGCAGAGATGGCCATGTGGTGGGTTAACCCATGGGTCGGGTTTGGCTGGGTCAGAAATTTAGGCAGTTATGGTGGGTTGCGCTGGGAAACATTGCGTTGCACGCGGCACAGTACACACACAATAAATAATATCTATAGGATGAGCGGTGGAGCAGTGGTTAGAGCACTGGTTTGTCAATCTTAAGGTCCGTGGTTCAACTCCCGGCCAGGCAGAAACTTTTCGGTTGTTTCTGTCCAAAGCGCCCCCAGTCGACTCAGCTGCGAATGAGTACATCGGGTGTTAACTCGGTGGAAGGAAAGGCGGCGAGGGAAAGGCTGGCAACCGCCCTCATTCAGCCGTTGCTATGTAAAACTGAAGGCACTAACCTTTCGGTTCTCCGTACGGGCGCTGAGACTATGGAGTGTATGTACCTTTACCTATAAGCGACTAATGAATGAATTTGTAAATCTATAGTAATTGAGCAGCATAGGATGTCGTCCTCATTACTGACGCAGTCTGCCTAGGTGTGATCTCTCAGCTACCTTCTCATTTTCATGAAATAATCTGTACTGGATTTTGGAATTCTTTATACTGCTGCATCATGCACTGACATTATGCACTGAATCGAGACACTTTTAACTCAAACAGAAATATAAATCGGGAGACCTTGTATATACATTTCGGGGTACTGCTACCGAATCCTGGCATTCGCTACTTAAAGACTTATCGACAATAGAATTGCTATAAATTTATAATTAAACTAGGTGTTTACCTGTCAAAAATGACGGAGGAGATTGGCTGTTTTACCACCCGATTTTGCGCAAATGCAATAGCATTTTGCGCAATTAATTTCCCTAACTCGCCGCCTTTTCCTTCAACCGAGTTAACGCCCATTCGCGTGAATTTTCTAAAACTTGATAGTCAACGTAAGTGTAATGATTTGGCAGTGTCGAACGACATGCAGTGCTTGATCCTCTTGTTTGCTGTGCTGTTTTATCACGCCGAGCAACAGCCTGCTCCTCATTCTCACTTGATTGTCGGAAAGCTCGTAAACGCTGGACTTTATTGTTTTGCACGGACGGTTAGAAAGAGGAATAAAAAAGCTAAACAATGGTGCAAACCTCATCTCCTTAGCTTTTATATAGACTGAGATATAGCAAATCCAAAAAATTTGGAAACTTTCTCAGAATTCAAAACTTTCGCGAAATTCACCGATAATACTTATGTTCAAACAGTGGGTCATCAGGTTAGAATTGGTAGATCTTTGCCAAATATCAACCGATTTTCAAAATTTTTGGTTTATTTTGTTCCTCTGACATCCCTTTACAAATTTGCCGCTGACCAAAGTGGGGTTACCGCTGAAAATATTTTGATAGGGGGCTTTAAAAAAATTTTTGGGGAAGAGGGTGATATTTTAGGCCGTAAAGTGGACTCTTCCCCCAATTTTTTTGTTTTGCACGGACGGTTAGAAAGAGGAATAAACAATCTAAACAATGGTGCAAGCCTCATTTTTTTAGCTTCTATATAGCCTGAGATATAGCAAATTTAAAACGTTACAGCAATCATTTCTGAAGAACGCTTTTCCAAAAATAAAATTTCCAGTACGGTGACGGGGTCTGAAAATTTAATCCCCACTTGAGGGGCTACATTTAAAAAAATAGGTATTGAAGCTAGGAAGGAATTAAATATATATAATAACGGGGGGCAGGGCATTGGGAGAGGGATGAGAGGTTTGGGAGGAGGAAAGTGGGTTGTTCGGGTTTTCGGAGCAGCGTTGTGTAGGTTTGGGAAACAGGGTTTGGGGCCAGTGGGGTAGAGCGGAGCAGTGATGGGTTGGGGCCAGGACGATTGGGAGAGGGATGGAGAGAGGTACGGGGTTGGGAGAGGTGGTGGTGAGAGAAAGGAACGGGGTTTGGGGCCTGTCGGGCAGGGCGGGTATGGGTTGGCGCCTGGGGCGTTTGGGAGAGGTTGGTGAGAGAAGGGGATGGGAGATGGAAGGGGAACGGGGGTTTGGGGCCGTGGCCGGAATGGGTTGGGGCTGGGGTGATTGGGAGAGGATGGGTGAGGAAAAAAGGGATGAGGAGAGGGAGGGGAACGGGGTTTGGGGCCGAGGCCGGAATGGGTTGGGGCCTGGGCGATTGGGAGAGGGATGGGGAGAGGGGAAGGGGATGGGGAAAAGGAAGGGGAAAGGGGGTTTGGGGTCAGGGGCAGGAATGGGTTGGGGCCTGGGCGATTTGGAGAGGGATGGGGAGAGGAAGGGGACGGGGAAAGGAGGGAAGGGAAAAGGGGGTTTGGGGCTGAGGCCAGGAATGGGTTGGGGCCTAGGCGATTGGGAGAGGAATGGGGAGAGGAAGGAGATGGGAAAAAGGAAGGGGAAAGGGGGTTTGGGGTGGGAATGGGTTGGGGCCTGGGCGATTGGGAGACGGATGGGGTGAGAAAAGAGGGACGGGGGTTTAAGCTGCAATTAAGACGCTTCGTTAAACGCTCGGTTGATTATAATACATTTTTGATTAAACAATATTTGGTTGTCAATGACAACAGCGTCTTGCAATACCCGCCGTGTTGCCGTCGGACAGACATCGAGAATTATATAATAAGATACGGTGAATATATATCTACCTTAGTACCACCAATCGTGCGTTTTAGGAATAAAATCAGGCCGTGTAAGATCTTCTGCTGAATGTGAAACAGATTCAAGAGTGAAGTATGGGTTGTCTTTCCAGTTTTTAAGCTGCTCAGTAAACAATTCGAGATATTCAAGATTGATGTCTCCCAGAGAAGAACCGGTTGGGTTTGCATCTAGAAAGCCTTCGCGAAGAAATTCAATGCCTGATCGCAAGATCAGGTATTCGCTGCCACGGTCTGAATTGAACTCTAGTCCAAGTGCGAACACACAGTCATCGATTGCAGATCGAATTTCTTCAACTCTTTTGACGACTTGAGATATATGGTACGCTGTCAGCTTCTGTCCGCTTTTTTCGATTTCATAAAAGGATTCAAATAATTGCTCACCCAAGTATTGTCTTTCTCTCGGTTGGGTTTCTTTCTTTAGTTCGTTTGCGACAAACAGCAGATGATTAAATAACTGCGTGAAAGAATTTCTGTTTTGAAGAGCATCCGTTGGAACGTTTGGAACGACGCTGCCAAAGTCAGGTGCTTTTTTGGACTCCAGTTGCTGCTGTTTGCTTACCTCTTGAAAATCAGAAGACCTTCGTTCCAAAGGTTTTCCTCTCCCAACGTCTGTCGTTGGCTTTGACAAATAATTGATATAAATTGTACTTAAATTGACATTTTCATTGACAGTTTAACACGACTAACTTGCTAAACAGAATTTACCGATTTAGGATACTATATTTAAGACAATATTGATTTTAGAACTGTGTTGAATTAAGAAGTATTACAATCTAAATCAGTGGCGTAGCCAAGGGGAGGCATGGAGTCAAAACCCCTTGGTTGTCCGACGAAAATTTGTTCATTGCGAATTAACATAGCTGCAGAGTTATACGCTCTCAAGCGGCTCTCATATACCTATGTAATTCCCTTAATCAATGAAAATAATAAAAATAATAGTTGCCTGTCAGGATGTTTCTTAGGCATAACATCGGAAAGCATAATCATGGCCTTTTTCATTTTTTGGCTTGTTAAAAGTTTTCTTCGGGAAATCCTGGCTAAGCCACTGTACTAAATATATCAATTTGCAAGATTATCCAGAGTTAAGATGATGTGTCCTGGGTGATTGTTGTGAGGGTCACCTGGGGCATTCTTCTCATTGCCTGACTATGCGTGATAATTTGAATATAATTAATTTTCATTATTAATTTTTTCCATGGTGCGCTTTGATTTAGCTTCAAAGTGTGCTTAGACCGCGAACCAACAACTTATAAGTATGCGACAAAGGGACGACTATAAACAAGAACAGTAGTATAATAGAATGGCAGCGTTTTATCAAGATCAAGAAGATCCAAAGAGAACATAAGAACAGGAATTATTGGTAAGACGCAAACCGCTTTCTTGCTGATGAATAATCTGAGAAAAACTACAGAAGTGATCCTCAGAACTAAAGTAAGGATCTCCAACTTGAACGTAAAATCAGTTGTTCTCTAAGGCTCTCGTGGTTATCGCATTTCCTTTCCCTTGTTGTCTCTCGTTGGCACGGAAATTTCCACTTTGACCTCTGGTCGTCGATTCGACATTCTTCTGCTGTGTCTGCTCTCGGTCTCTGTTGTCTTCTCCCTTTCGCTTCGATTCATGTTCATGTGCATTTAGGAATGCATCTGCTTGCTGCATCATTTCGTTCAATTTCATTTTATCTCGTTCTTTAAGAAATACTCTCAAATTTTCTGAACACGTTATGAAAAGTTGATCACGTAAAAACATCTCTTCTAAATCATCGTAGCTCTGATTGTAACCAGCCATGCTAATCCATTGTCTCTGATAACGCCTTAATCGGTCCACAAATTGGAAAATTGATACCCCCTCCTCCATTCTTGAATTTTTTGAATTTTCCCCGATAGCCGCTTTCAGTCAGCTTGAATCTGCGAAACAATCTTTGTTTCAAAATGTCGTAGTCGTTTGCTTCTTCTGAGCTGAGTCTTTGATATTCGTCCAGCGCCCTCCCTTGTAAAAATCGTGCTAGGGTTACAGACCAAATTCCCCGATCGACTTGAAACGTTTCACAGGGCCTCTCGAATCTCGACAAATATGCGTCCATATCGTCCTTTCCTTCGTCAAAATTGGGCAACTTTACATATTTTTATGCACACAGCCCACTTCTATGATCTCGGCCATTCTGTTGTTCGTTGTTTCCATTTTCAAACTCGATCTGCAGTCTTTGCAATTCGTCTTGTCTTTTCTCTCTCTCCTCTGCAATGCTCCTCACTTTCCTTTCATCTTCGAATCTCTCTTTCTCTTCCTCTTTCTCCATAGAAGTTCTTACAAATGTGTGTAGAGATTATCCTTTTAATGCGATCTCATTGCCCAGCTTTAGCCATTCTCTGTAGGCTGACGTCATTGTTGTCTTATAACAATCCACTTAATCTCGATCTCCATTCATTATAGCAGTGGTGCTATATAAAATCTCTTTCAATCTTTACGACAACTCTGTTAACTATACAGTGGCGCTATATTCTCGTATGTTGCGCTTCGGCGTGTGAGGAGTAGCTGCTGCGAGATTGCGAGAGTTCTCGATTTGGCGACGGTTCTAGTCCATTTTGGACGTTCATATTACATCGGACGGTTGGATTAATAGTCAGGATTTCTCTGGAGATTTTTGCGTCCGTACAATTAGGTGTTTTGGTAACTTTCGACCGAGTTTCGTGCGTGTTATAAGGCGATGGAGACTAGACTAGCCTACGAGAAGGAGTGCCTCTGTTTACTCAGTGGCGGCTCTAGGATTTGGCAAGTGGGGGCCGTTGGGGTGGCAACTTCTAATCATGGGGCCAACCATTTGTTGCTTAATGTATGTAGCATTAAGTATAGGGTCCCAACTGGGGGCCCCTTGGGGGGCAGGCACTCAATAGGGGCACGGGCCCCCTGTCTCCCCCGGTGGAGCCGCCACTGTGTTTACTTAACCATGAGAGGCCGCCTGTGCCGGCGATCAGAAAAGTACTGTTTCAGTTCAATCTATGGAAACCAGCGAAGCAGCGTACAGCAAAAGTGAACACAAGGTTCGGCAGACGGGAGTCCCGCTGTACGCCTACGTCAGCGTTTAGTGTGAAAGAAGGACCGCCCCCAGACGTAGTCCACAGGGTCTAGCTATAGGTTGGTTGAATGTGCGGTCTCTGACGAAGAAAGCAGAGATGGTTCGTGAACTAATCGTTGATCGGTGTTTTGATCTATTTATAGCCACTGAGACGTGGCCCCTCAACGGAGAGGATCTTTGCATAAAGCAAGTATGTTGTGGTGACTACTTAGTGGCAGAGCTTAGTCGCGATACTGGAAAAGGTGGTGGTATTGCCATCTTTTATCGATCATTTTTCAAGCGGAAGCAAATTGTGCTACCTCCAGTTACGTCTTTTGAGTAAAGTAAAGTAAAGTAAAATCTCGTGGATTTCTATAGCGCCTCGGTAAACAGCACAACAGTGGCTGCTTATTCTTAGGCGCTCAGCCTCTCCTAAAATAGCTATGGGGAAGGTATGTGATCCACCAGGCAATTGTCAACATCCAAAGTACAGTGATGCTAGGTTGTTACAGTTATGGAGGATATGATTTTAGAAAAAGGAATGATTTAAGCTTCGACCTGAAGACTCGAGGAGATAATGCAGGAATTATAGGAAATGAGGATTCAGATTTTATTGTTTGAAAGTGTCCCAGTCTGCGGAGGGAAGCTGGGATCGAGTTCCAAAGTTCAGGTGAGGCGTATGAGAAGGCACGGTTGCAAATTTTCAGGGATGGCTGATTGAGTGGACGTGACAGAGTGAGGTAAGATGATGAACGTGTGGGTCGAGGAGGCTGAGGGGTTAATAGTGATCTAAGGTAGACAGGTTTTGATGACTTAAGTGAGCTATATGTAAGTGATATTATCTTATATTGGATACGTTCAGTAATTTTAAGCCAATGTAATGATTTTAGTATGGGTGAAATATGAGAAAATTTAGGTGACTTAGTAACAGCACGAGCATTTTGTATTGATTGCAATTTGTTGATGGAGGCTTTGGGAAGGTTATAGTAGAGGGAGTTACAATAATCTAATTTGGACGTACGTACGTCTGCAATCGGTTCGTTATCGGCTCGAATGCAGTGGTTATACCAGCTGTGTACCGGCCGGGATCTAAGCGACCAACAAGTCTTTTCTACGAGGAGTTTTCGGCCTTACTCGAGTTGCTCGTACCGGAAGCTAGTACTATCATCATCGGCGGCGATTTCAATATACGCGTCCAGATGCAGATGACCCTGATGTGAAACATTTCTCTGAGCTGCTCGGCACTTTCTCGCTGATTCAGCACGTTGCTGAAGAAACGCATCGGGAACACGGAACTCTCGACCTGGTGTTCACTTTCAGTGACGATAGGACGACCGTTGAAGTGGAGGTGGACCCGACTGGCGTCATCTCGGATCATGCGTGCGTCTCGTCGACACTTGGTCTTCCGAAGGCATCAGAGACGTCAAACCATAGGCTGGTGCGCAGCTGGACGAAAGTGAGTCGTGATCAGCTCACATTGGCGATAAAGGAGAGCCCACTGCGGACGATACCGGAAAACAGAAGCGCTGAAGAGCTGTTTGACACCTACAACTCGACGCTCATGCAGGAACATCGCCGATCGCTTCGCTCCTCTACATATAGTCCGTGCTAACAACAGAACACTCCCCCCGTGGATTGATGACGAGTGCAGGCGCGCGAGGCGCACGTGCCGTCGACTGGAGCGAAAGTATAAACGAACACGAATTGCTGCAGATCGATGTCAGTGGGTAAGAGAAATGAGGAGGAAGCATGAGCTCTTCCGCCTAAAGCAGGATGTTTACTGGATCAATCATGACCGCAAAGGATCAATCATGACCGCTGATCGTCAGCGAAGCTCTGGCGGTCATTGAGGAAACTGCTCAAGTCGGATGAGCAGGCCGTTCTTGAGGATGAAAATCTGAACGCAGAATGGTTCGCGAACTTCTTTCAGAGCAAGGTCGAGCAGATTCGTGACACTCTTGACGATTCGATTTTGCCGTCCATGGACGATAGGAACTTGAGCGATAATTTACTATCGTTCACCCCTATGACGGAGGAGGAAATACGGAAGATTATCCTCGAATCTGAAACAAAGACTTCCAGTTTAGACCCGATTCCAACGTTCCTGCTGAAGGAACTCGTCGACGTGCTGCTCGGCTACATAACTGTCATGATCAACGCGTTGCTGAAACAAGCACAGTTCCCAGGGTCAGAGAAGTTGTCGATTATCACTCCGAAGCTGAAGAATAGTACTCTTGACAGAAACGAAGTATCTAACTATCGTTCTATATCCAATCTCTCTTTCATGTCGAAGATCACGGAGCGTATAGTGGCAAATCAGCTTAAGATTCATCTCATAAAGAACGATCTGTTCCCCAAATTCCAATCGGCGTATCGTCGTTATCATTCCACGGAGACGGCGCTACTCCGCATCCTGTCCGACGTCCTCGATGCTGCCGACACTGGAAAGGTTACAACCATGATACTACTAGATTTATCAGCGGCTTTCGACTGCGTAGATCATGGCATTCTACTACGCAGACTCGAGCAGAGACTGGGAGTCCGAGAAAATGCCCTACTCTGGATTAAATCGTACCTGTCCGATCGCACTTCGCGGGTAGTGTATGGCGGGAGGATGTCTGCCATTAGGAATGTGCCCTGGGGCGTCCCTCAAGGATCCATACTGGGCCCGTTGCTGTTCGTCCTGTTCCTAAGTGACCTCGAGGATGTAATCAAACGGCACTGGCTCAGAAATCATTTCTACACAGATGATATACAACTATACTGCAGTCACGACCCAGTCGAACCGAGGGAGCAACCCAAGCACTAACTGAGTGCATTACAGACATACAGAAATGGCTACACTTGAATCGGTTAAAGCTAAACCTAAAAAAGTCAGAGCTGATTTGTCTAGGAAGCAGAGCACAGGTAGCCAAGACGATGCTCAACAAGATAACCATCGGTCCTGTGGAAATAATCCGGTCCAGCGTCGTACGTAACCTCGGGGTTATGCTGGATGAGGGCCTAACTTTCGCTCACCATGTGGCGAAGACAGCTGCCAGTTGCCTTTTCGAGCTGAAGCAACTTCGTTTGGTAACCGGCTCTCTGACCCAAGAGGCGGGTAAGACACTGGTACATGCCATGATTACTTCCAAGATCGACTACTGTAACAGCCTGCTGGCCTTGGCACTGGACACCACGATTCGCAGACTTCAGGCTGTCCAGAACTCAGCCGCCCGCCTCATAACGGATTCGCGACGCAGAGATCATATCACCCCGATACTGAATAGACTACAGTGGCTCCCAGTCAGGCAGAGGATCAATTTCAAGATCATCTCGCTGGTCGACAAATGCCTTCGGGGAGAAGCACCCGGATACCTCGCCGAAGACTGCAAACTCTTGCGCCATGTTCGTCGGCCGACAGGCCTACGCTCAAATGACACGAAACTACTAGATACCCATTGCACTCGGAGCAAAATGGGTGATAGGTCTTTCAGGGCAATTGGACCGAATCTCTGGAACTCTCTCCCGTCAGAACTACGTGACGTTGCCATTTCTAGAACGGTGTTTCTAACTAGGCTCAAGACATGGTTGTTTATGTAGCAGCGGCGCATTTGTCCTCTAAGTGCGCCTAGGAAATTAACTGTCATATCATATCATATCATATCATATCATATCATATCATATATCATATCATATCACATCACATCACATCACATCACATCACATCATATCATATCATATATACAATCTCTTTCCTTGTAGCTATGATGCTATAAAACTTACCTCAATTCTCCTTATTAGCGATGCGCTAAATAAATCTCTTTTTAACCTGTTGTATAGCCTGTTGCTACTTTATTCAACAATTCTACTTTAACACTTAGCTTGATGCTTATTAATTCAATGCACTAGTGATAGCACTCAACAACTCAACACTTATAATTATTCTGCGCTGTGTTACTTTCTTCAAGGCGTTGGGATTTTTTTCTCTTTTCACTTATAGAGCGTTTTACCAAATGCTTACGATGAACTTGTAATAATCCACGGCCGGGCCCCCAAATGTCAAGGATGCGGGACAGATTCACTTATCCTATCTGAGACCTCAAATCGTTAATGCAATGATTGTCTACACTAATGCGAATAAGAGTAAAATCTTCCAAGAAATGTGAGAGTAACACAGATATAAGTATTTTCTAGCATTATTATTCATCAATCTGTCTCTCCATTAACACAATAATAAAAAGTACAAAAATCTCGTATTATTATTATTATTATTATTATTATTATTATTATTATTATTATTATTATTATTATTATTATTATTATTATTATTATTATTATTATTTACAGGGCTTTTTGTGACGGTACGCGCCGGTAAGGCGTACCGGAACCTTTTTCAAGGTGTGAAAAAAAATTTTTCTTGTGACTTTGCAGTTGTGATTTAGCTAAAAACTTTAAATACTTAATAAATGATATGCATCATTATGCTTCCAAAATCGCTTCTATGTTAAATTCTAGCCACAGACCACATAATCGTAATGGAAAAGTTAGGCAATCCACCGTGAGTACCGGCACCTATTTTTTTTACAAAAAAGCACTGATTATTTAGACAATTTATATAGCGCCGTACGCATGGCCTATACCAAAGTCAAAGGCGCTGTACATATTAACATTCATAAGAAGTCGCAAATAAATGTGTCTTCAAGTTATTCGCGAATTGATCGTAGGAGTTCGACGAGGTTACACTGTCCGGTAGAGCATTCCACAGCCGCGGATTTCCCCTTACAACCGAACGCTCGCCAAACTTTGACGTCTTCGCAGGAGGTGGAACCGCCAGAAGAACACGGCTGCTCTAACGTAATTGACGACGTCTTTCAGTCAGCGATTGTCTGTGAAGAAGTGTGGAAAGGTATTCAGGACACGTTGGGTCGTGAAGCGCACGGAACGACAGCATGCACCGCTTGTATGTAATCCTCCCGGGTACTTTCAGCCAGTGTAGTTCGTTTTTCAGGAGCGGAGTGACATGTTCCCTCGTTCTGAGTCTGTATATCAGCCTGACTAACGCGTTTATCACCCTCTGCAAACGCCCGAGCTGTGTTTCAGGTAGACCAAGGAGTACACTGTTGCAATAATCGATTCTCTGCAACATCATTGCCCGAACAAGCATTGTCGTCGTGCTTGTCGGAAGATATCTCCGTACCTCCTTGATTCGTCGCAGTTGGTAATAACATGACGCAGTCAGCTGACCAATATGTCCGACAAACGAGAGTGTCTCGTCGAACCGGACTCCGAGGAGGCGAAGCGTAAGTGGCATTTAAACAATTTATCTTTTCCCTACACTGTAAATGAAAAAAGTGGAATATTCCACTTAGGGGTGGAAATATTCCACCCTGGGGTGGAAATGCCCAAAATTTACACCCTATCTATGTGAAAGGTGGAACGGAGGTCTTTGATGGTGGAATGTCACCACCCTGGGGTGGATTTTCGTCACTCTAAAGGTAGATGCTCACAGAACCTTCGCACTATTGTATCACATTGTAGCCGCCCCAACTATGACCGCCCCAGCTATACATATATTTACATATACATATATATACATATATATTTATATATATATACACATTCATGTGTATATATGTATATGTATATATATATGCATGCACATAAATATATATACGTATATGTACATATAAATACATATGCATACATAAACACACACACACACACATATATAAATGCATATATGCATATGAATATATACATATCTATGTATATGTATATATGTATTTATGTTTATACGTGTATCTACCTATCTATGTATGTATATGTACAGTATATACAGTATGTACGCATGCATGAATATTGATGTATAATATATATATATATATATATATATACATACACACACATATATATATATATATATATATATATATATATATATGTACATGTATACACGTATATACATATATATGCATATATATGTATATATGCATATATGTGTATATATGCATTTAGATGTGTATATCTGTATGTATGTATTGTATAGATGCAGGATTATATATGTAAATGCATGTATTTATTTATGTATATATGTGTATATATGTATATGCATATGTGTACATGAATGTATATATATGTATATATGCATATATATGTGTAAATTTGTAAATATTTGTATATATATGTTATGAGGTCAAACAATAAACAAATAGTACATTTTATTAATAATAAGATAACTATATATTTTTTCGTGTTTTTGTTGGGCTTTTTTTGGACTTGTTTTGCAGTAATTATTACTTGCGATAACTACCTGAATGGTAACGCTGAGTACTTCCGGTAATCATTTGAATTTCGAATTGTATTAACTGTAAGTCGGCGAAAATTTTCGTATCTGTTCATCTTCCGGAGAAAACTGGATGGTAACTAATCTTTCACTTGAAATAGATTGAAGATTTGGCAGTTGTTTAGACGAGAGCCCCGCTTTTAGTAGTCCGTAAAGGTCAACTATAACTACACGGAGACAGCGCGAACTAACAAAAAAAATTTATAATGCGCAATTTAAACATCAAATACGATTATAATAATAATTACTATGATGTGTAGTGCAACGCCCCATCCACTTGGTGCTTTGCTTCAAGTCTGAAAAAAAGTCAAAATTAATGTTGATTTTTCACCACGTGTAGTCAGAGCTCCAGACATTTGAGGCTAGTTTACTGTGCTCGAGGAAAATTTCTAAAATTTGGTGATTGATTTAATTTCGTGTAACTATTATTCACATTTTCAGAGATTATTACTGTATTTGCTGTATAAAAATAATACCATATTGCTTTGCAGTGAAACGTTTCCAGATCACAACGATTAGGCTATCGTCTGTCTCTTATAACATCCTATCCATGTCTTGAAGACAAACAGTTGTTTGGTCTCAGAAGATCTCTTGTTTATACTGGTACGAGAATGCAAGATGTTCTTGATCAATATCCAGCTTCGCTATCCTGAAATCTTGGAAACATTTAATATTCGATCAAAAGCCCTTTTGATTTAGATTGAAAGGTGATTTTCTGCATGTCGCTCTGTTCACTAATAGTGTGCAATGAATATGATTCAAATTTTGTGCGCACTTACGATTTTTATAGGGTTTGCCTCAATTGTAACATCCCAACCCTCGGAACCTATGACAAGAAACCAAAGTATGGTGATCTGTCACCTCAGGTATTTACTTTTAGTGATCTGTATGTGTGTACTTTGGTAAAGGCAAAAAGCCAGTTAACAAATAAAAAGAGATCGTTGTGTAAGCATTTTTTTAAAGTGTGCTTTGCTATCTGACAAGGTGTTCTTGTGAAAGGTAGTGACTTGTTGGAATGTTCATGAAGAAGACGATTGACTTAACTGCAATTTGGTGTTATAAGTTCTAACCATGTTGTGACGTACGAGTTTTAATATAGCCTCAATGGGGAAGTCAGAGAGAATTTTTATATTTGGATTCCAGCCTATGTTACAGTCCATCAAGAAAGTTATTGAACTGGATTGTGTGAACTTCAAGCATGACGATTGATCCTATATGTTTTAAAGTGGAAATTTGGTTAAAGATGAAGTGGGATTCATCTTCAGGTCGACGTCTAGCAGTTTGTTTTGTCTCGGCACAAAATGGGAATGTCGCTGACTTGTAAAGTTTGGAATGAGATTAAGAAATGCGGTCAGGTGAGAATGGAAAGCTCTGGATTTAGCTTTTTATGGTGATATTTTCAGTTTATTGGCCTCGAATTTGATGTGCAATTTTAATTTTGTTGATTTATTCCTCAGTATCTGGCATGCTGGACATCAAATCAGATGGTGACTTGTTTCTTGTAAATACTAAGCTTTAGAGTCAGAAACTTTAAGATATTTGGATAGAAATTTCTGCTGAATTTTTTTATGACTTCTACACCACAGCAGATGATACCAACTATAGCGAGAACTCTGGCATTTGAAGCATTTTATAATTAATTTATTGACCAATTGGCTGGCTAACTGGTTATTTGACTGACTGACTGACTGACTGACTGACTGAAGTGCATTTAAGTGGTTGCTGCAATTTCTTATTGAAGGCAAATGTTTTTGTTTTAGGATTTTTGTCGTTATGATGACTACAACTGGGATTGGTCGATAAATTACGTTGGTCAATCGTGCACCGAGTCAAAGTTGAAGGTCATAGTCATGAAATCACCAAGAGTCTATCACATTGGAGAATGGTACGTGCTTTCGCAATCTATCATTTCCAGATATCCATTATCAGTAAAGCATATATTGAAATATACTGAAATGGCAAGTTGATGATGTTGATTTTAATAATTTGGCAGGTTTCATAGCCAAGAAATGTTATTTTTAGTGTTGTCCTTTAATCACGATTAATGCGCAATCAACACGCCAATCTGTTAATCGCGATTAAATAATTAATCGCATCAGAATTAATCGCTTCACATTTCCCTAAAGAAACTTTTAAAAACAGCTTGAAAGTGATGTTTGTAGGCCTACTAGTTGCAATTCTGAAAGTCTGTTCTGCAACTGGTGCATTGTTTATTTCAATTTAATTACTACTTTGGAACCATTGTAAATTATTTCTATGATAATTGTCTGCAAATCAAATTGTATAATGTTGTCTTCAAAGAACACTATCACTTTATTGAAAGCCATTCATAAGTGAATTTTACTGCATTTTTGTGAATGTAATGTTGCTTATTTTGCTATCTGTAGTTTAAACTTTGTTTGTGCAGTCGAAGAAATCTGTACCTGAACACAGCATCTACCTATGCATTGCAATGGACACAAAGAATGATTGTCTGTTAGATCCAGCATCCACGGTGTCAGTTTTGATTGACAACCAAGTGCTGACCGACTGCACCGACACATTTGCAGCTGTGGTTGTTTTGTTTGCATGTTATTATGTTTTTTGACATTCAGTACCCGTCTTCACTTGAAAATACTATGATCTTTTTAGATAGTCATGTTGTTGCCACAGAAAAAAGGCGGCACGGAATATCTTTCGGTGTTGATACGCAGGCCGGTGATGACCGACTGTCGGAAATAGCTGAGCTCTAGCAAACGATCTCACCTCTACGTTCCCCCTCCGTCCAAGACCGTGAAGCTTGGAGAAAGATCTGTGACTCGGGGCAATCCTCTCCTTTGGAACGCACTTCCAGTTTCAGTAACCATGACAACCAACTTCGAGTCGTTCTTATCGAACCTTAAAATGCATTTATTTCGTATATCGTATGACTGCCTTTTGTAAAACGCTCTTGCATTTGGCCTTGGCCAGGCTATAGCGCTACGTAAATTATCAAGTAGAATAGAATAGATAGAATAGAATAAATCAATAAAACCAGCGACAGAGCCGAATTGAGATTATAAAAGACATTACGGGTAAGCGCTTTGGTACCATAGAGGTCCATGGAGACGAAATTACGTAATTTCTAGCCCAGGCTGCCTGAGGCCAGTAGCCCGTAGGCTAAAAGTGTTAGCGGCCATTTTGGTTGACTCGGCCATGGACTCGAACGGATACAGGAGTAGTGTTAAGTCCATGGAGTTATTATGGTTAAGTCTGAGTTATATATTATTCCTTTTTGAAATTTTCCGTGGAAATTCATTTAGAGTAATGCCAACCTGTTCAGCCGATGGGTGTACGCAGCGAGATCGCACCGTAGGTGTAACATTTAACCGGTAAGGGTCCAATATAAATACAGGTTAAATAGTTGTGTAATAAGTTACATCGTTAATCGCTGGCGACTACATTTTGCTGTTATGGGTCGCTTTAAGTAATTCCATTACCCTTAATGTGTAGGTCTTTATGTCATGTATATGACAACATTTGTTTTCCGTCCTCCCTGTGTAGTGGTGCAGTCTAACCATGCTGTGCATGTCAAATCCTAAAGGTAATTTTATGGCACTATATCAAGTGATACAATTTTTCTGTGCTCATCTTGCCAATAGGTAGGTGTAAAATTGGAAATCAGGGCAGTGTAAAGTTCACTTCAACCACTCCCTAGCCATTTTACCTCTTCACTGGTGACATTAATGCAAGATCGGAGTCCAAAAGAAAGTGATTTGATGCTTGATGAAAACCTATGTAATTGTGTTTAATTTTTGAAGAGCTCTGATGAATAGTAATGGTGTAGTATTTTATTAAGCGTAAGCGCACAAACATTTATTATTGGGGCAACAATGTTGATGTTTCGTTTGCAGATTTTCATCTAGACCGTAATTGCGTATGCTGTGGATCAAAGCTGTACGTCGTGATCATTTCATTCTGTGGCGAAATTGATAATAGCCCATAGGAAGCCTGAGATCCAATATATAGAAGATAGTTCATAGTGTAATCGCTAGGTGGCGCTGATGGCTATTTAGGTAGTTGAATAAGTAA
Source organism: Metaphire vulgaris (assembly GCA_018105865.1). Taxonomy (NCBI): domain Eukaryota; kingdom Metazoa; phylum Annelida; class Clitellata; order Crassiclitellata; family Megascolecidae; genus Metaphire; species Metaphire vulgaris. Next base: position 8,927,267 of record CM030854.1, read on the forward strand.
TATATTAATAATGATAATAATTAAGGACCTTTAGCAATAATAACTGATTAATAATTAGGTAAGAGACCTATGGAGGTTAAGTATAGAATATCCAGTACAGGCGCTAGACATTGCTGAGTTATAGCCGATAGATAGTTGCAGTTTAGCACACCTCATTAAAGGTAGTATAAAAGTCCTATAAATACAGGTCCCATTGACAGTCTAAAGGCTGGTATATTGAGTTTTCACTTGGAATGCCGAATAGGTGGAAAGTACCGTTGAGATACTACGTTTCCGCTAGGGAAGTGGCAATCCACCGCGGAAGCGGTCTCCAAGGAGCAGGGTTGTGTCCCGTCAAAAGATAAGACCGCGGCGCGATAGGAGAGGGAAGGAGCCCGGAGAAGGCCCGGTGGATCCTTAGGTAGTACCTGAGGTAATACCTGAAGTAAGAGACAGAGAGGTAGTATCTGAAGTAGAAGATAGCGAGGTAGTACCTGGCAGAAGAGCGAGGTAGTACCTGACAGAAGAAATAGTGAGGTAGTACCTGCGAGAAGAGATAGCAAGGTAGTACCTGAGAGATATCGAGGTAGTACCTGAGCAAAGAGACTGAGGTAATACACGAGAGATAGAAAGATAGAGAGAAGGAATCAGCCAAATAATAATAAAACATTAGCCAAAAAGCTAAGTCGAACACCCACCCGCCTTAATTAATAGAGTAAGATAATCCTGTTAGCGGCCGACGTCAGTCATACTGGTAGATTAGCATAAAGGGCGGTTCCACATTCCGTCCAAATCAGCAGTTTTATGTTCGCAACACTTTTGTGAAGACGACTTTGACAGGACCAGTTTGTCATGCGTAAGGTTGCGGCTGGATGTGGTGCCCTAGTCTTCTCTGCATTTCCACCACACTTACAGGGCAAGCAAGCACGAAAAGGCAAATCTCCCAAAGACCGCGTCACACTGATCAAACAACCATCGGTTTCTATATGTGCAACTGCTGACGTCGAAAAAGATCCACGTGCTATTTTTAAAACGCAAAAGTCAAAAATATGGTATCAGTTGTCATCTCTTGCAGGGACATTTCTAGGATTGTGAATTGGAGGAGGTGTTCGTAAATTTTGGGGGTGCAGGAAAAAAACTTTACAAGTCTAAAGTCTTGCAAACAAAAAAATCTCATCATGTCTCGAAAGTCTGACAAGCAAAAAGGTCGTCCAAGGATAAAAGTTAGAGGGTGTCGACCTCAAGCTGGGGTGTTCGGGGCTAATTAGTATACATTTTGTATGCATACCATTGCCACATTAGGAAAACTTGGGGTGGTGTTGACCTAAAATGGGGGGGGGGGTGTTAGAGGGGTGTAAAAATATTCCTGATCTCTTCCGTTTTGATACGGTCCATTCAAGGTTTTCTGGAGTCAATTAAAGTGGGCAAAGTATCAATTTCCAGAGGCGAATTTCCTACTGGAAACCTGCCTAGATAAAACACTGTCAATGTCACTTGCAACAACAGTATTTACTTAGAAGTTACTTTAAATTACATGTAACAACACTGTCAAACAATGGCATCTGAATCATCATTTCCAATACATACTACCAAGAAGTTCTTAGAACATTGGTAAAACATTCCCGCAGCTATTCGCCATGGCTTAGCTGATGATGTTTTGAGTCTACCAATGTGGCTGCCGTATGGGAATTTCCCAGCTAGTCGGCTTCAGCAAAATGACGTAATGCCTTCTCCAGGGATAATACCTCTTTGGTTGGTACCCATTCACAGCGTCTTAGCAGGTCAGCTTCCTATCACCTTAACCTGATCTGAGACCCGTTTTTTTATAGAATGCAGCGGTCAAATGGTAAAGCAACACAATCAATGTCCCTTGCAATTTTTGACATGAGCTGAGATCTTGTAACTATGGTCCTTGCAGAAATAAAACATATATATATATCCGTATAATTATTTTCGATTGCAAATTTTAACAGTTAATGTTAAGCTTATGTGACGCGATGCTAGAGTTATTACTTAGTCGATAAAACAAGTAAATTCCTGTGCTACCAGTCACTTCGTGATGCGTTTCTAAAGATACCGAGTTAGCGTCATAATGGGATGAATAAAAATCGCCAATCTATACACAGTATAGAATCTTCATCATTCATCATTCTTCTCCATGGGCGCAATACCCTTTGGTGTCTATTGCAATTTGAGTTCACCTCCAACATTCGTCTGTCTTGTATGGCTTTGTAAGCTTCATTTATGTCCATGTTGCACCAACCTTAATATTGTCTATCCATTCTTTTCGTGGTCCTTCTCTAATGTTTTCGACTTCCATTTCTCCGAGCATGATTATTTTATCAGCCTTTCGCCATTCATTCTGCAGATATGGCCATTTCTAAAGCGATATGTTCAAATTATTAAGCATTTAAATTTTACATTAGCAAATCAGGGGTCTCAATTTCCAGATCTAAAATCGATTTGTAGATTTATAGATGGATTAGCTTTCAACTCAAAACCCGTCAATCATTATATATTTAATGCAAATAATTTTGAATATGAAGTATTGTGTAGCCTATATACGCCTATTCAATGTGTATGGAAAAAGGGAACCCCTAATTATATAGCCATAACTACCTCGAATCCGCACCCATGTTACCATGTAGACAAAACTTTAAATACATAAATGTGACCTGCTGAGAGAAAAGGTACCATAGGTTGAATTACAGATTAGCGAGAAAAATGCATGTTTGTGTTAAAAACTGAAAATTTTCAAAAACACTTTTTAAAATTTTAGACAGTATGATGTGTAAACAATTAAATGACGATGTTTTTTTATTATATCTGCATGATTTAGGAAAAAACTTGTTCTAACATTGAAATAGGTAAAAGGTACCACAAGTGCGGCTGCTGGGCGTGATCTTCGATAGTACTCTATCGTTCGCGGATCATGTGAGTGCTGTATCTCGGGCCTGCCACTGTCAACTTCGCAGAATCAGGGAGATAGGCCTACGACGTTACATCTCGATCTCAGCAGCGACCGGAGTAGCTCGTGCTTTTGTCGTCTCCAAGCTCGATTACTGCAATATGATCCTTCTAAGTCTTCCCGACTGCCAACTAGATCGGCTGCAATCAGTAATGAACGCTGCAGACAGATTGATTTTGGGGTGAAGTGGCATGGACAATTGGACATGTGACTCCTCTGTTAAAGGGCAATCTGCACTGGCTGAAGATACCTGAGCGGATTGCAAATAAGCGATGTATGCTAACCTATCGGGCCTTGTACGATACCACCTGCCCCGACTACCTATCAGCGCTAATGCACATATCGACCGGGCCAGACTCTGCGAGACAGCTGCGCTCCAGTAAGCGTGTCCGCCTTCTTGTTCCGCCTCCATCGAAGACGGTCATGCTGTGCGAGAGGTCATTGACTCGAGGCAACCCGCTACTGTGGAATGCCCTTCCGGACGAGATAGCAGCGGCGACTTCCGTCGGAGTTTTCGCTTCAAAACTAAAAACGCACTTGTTTCGCATTTCTTACGGTGACTGATTGTAAATCGCTCTTGCCTATGGCCTTAGTCATGTTATAGCGTTGGATAAATTAGCCGGTAATAATAATAATAATAATAATAATAATAATAATAATAATAATAATAATAATAATAATAATAATAATAATAATGTGGGTTTCTGACTTTGATGCTCTTTTAAAGCTTACTTACTCATTTTACAAAACTTTGAACACGTATGAGCGTAGAACCAGCTGACAAATCTGCAATATCCGACCATTTTTGTTTTTACTTTGCTTAAAAGTGATGTTTAATCTTATTTTGTGTTGTTATTTATGAATTATAACATTAGTTTATCGTTCTTTGTTTTAAATAATTCCTTTACATATTTTACATGTATAATCATCTTGATTAATATTATCTTATAAGTTTTATTGTGTTCTATTACAGCTTGTTTGTGTATCATGTTTAGATTGTACATTACAACCCGATTATTATGTCATGCCCTGATCTATCCCACTTTTGGTACCTTTTAAAATTATTACCGTGTTCTAATATTAACAATTATAATTATTTAGATTTTCTACTGATAAATTATGAATAGTTACGGATGAAACTTTAGAGATAGTTTGCATAGGCCTAAATGATAATTAATACGTACTTAGATAAAATTTCAGCTGTAAATCTTTTATAGTTATAAAATTTTGAACGTTTTAATTTAGTCAATAATAAATCTTCATTTGTGTCGAAATTTGAATTTGATAGGCATGATGTTTGGATGTTGATGTCTCTGAAATGACAAGGTATATTTCTTTAAAACTTTGTTGTGGCTGAGCTAATATAACCTCAATACATGCAGTGTATGCAACTGAAGAACCCCACAAATGTCACCTTTTCTCCCAGCGGGTCACATGTATAGATGTCTAATTGTGCAATTAGAGCAAAATTTTATTATAATCCTTTTACTCCTTTGAACGGTTCACTGTAAATGAAAAAGGTGGAATATTCCACTTTGGGGTGGAAATATTCCACCCTGGGGTGGAAAAGTCCAAAATTTCCACCCTATCTATGTGAAAGGTGGAACGGAGGTCTTTGATGGTGGAATGTCACCACCCTGGGGTGGATTTTCGTCACTCTAAACGTACAGTAGATGCCCACAGAACCTTCGCAATATTGTGTCACATTGTAGCAGCCCCAGCTATGACCGCTCCAGCTATACATATACATATATATATATATATATATATATAAGAAAAGATATATACATATACATATATACAGTATATACATGTATATATACATATATGTATATATACTGATACTGAACATGCACATAAATATATATACGTATATATACATATAAATACATACACACACATAAATACATATATATGTATATATACATATGTATATACATATATTTACATATGTATATAATATATATACAAATTTATACATATATATGCATATATATATGTGTGTCTATAGATACATACACACATATATAAACATATATATGCATATATATATGTGTGTATATATATACATGTATCACATGTATATCTATATATGTATATATGTGGATATATATAAATATATATACATATGATATATGTATATATACATATATAATATATACATACATGTATGTACATGTATACACATATATACACATATATATATATATTCATAAATATGTACATATATATACATATGTACATATATATATATATATACATATATATATATATATATATATACATATATATGTCCACGTATATATATGTGTGTGTATAGATATGCATAATTATATATGTATATTTGTGTATATTTATGTACATATATGGATATAGATGTATACATGAATATATGTTCATACATATGTATATATGCATATATATATAGTTTATAAATTATATATATGTATAAATTTATATATATATGCATATATGTATGCATATATATTGATATATGCATATGGATATATATGTAAGATATATGTTATATACATGTACATATATATGTGTATATGTATGTATGTATGTAATTATATGTGTATATATGTATTTATACATAGGCACATATATATGTGTACATGCATATATATGTATATAAAAGTATATATATATTTATGTGTATATGTATGTATGTACATTTATATATGTGCGTATATGCATATATATGCATATATATATATGCATATATATGTGTATATATGCATATATATGTATATATATGCATATATGTTTATACGCATTTACATGTATATATTATTATATATATGTATATATGGATGTATGTATATATATATATATAGGTATATATCTATATGTATATATATGTATGCATATATATTCATATATATAGATGTATACATACACACTATATTTGTATATATATATATATTATATATATAAGATTCTTTCCCGTTATCCGGACCCTGTAGAGGGATGGTGTAGTTGGCGTTAGGGTTAGGGTTAGGATTAGGGTTATGGTTAGGGTCAGGGTTAGGGTTAGGTTTGGGGTTAGGGCTAGGGTCAAGTTACCGACTGAAAAGCCATTACACTTCACTGGGGTCCGGATAACGGGAAAGTACCATTATATTTATATTTATATTTATTTACACTCTATATGTATTTGCTTTTTTTATTACGGTCATTATTGGGGGCGATCATAACTGTTGCGGTCATAGCTGGGGCGGTTATAGCTGGGGCGGTTACCTTATGTAATCATGGACACAACCTTTGCACTTTTGAACTGCAATATTAATGAAACATTTTTAGTAATTTAATAGATTTGCAGTTGCCTTTGTGTTTTATTGAAATTGCAAGCTTTAGATAACATTGAGTCAGTTGTGAAGCAATTTGTTATTTATTTATTATCAGATTTTGTTAGTGCAAATAGCTTTGTATTTTGATGCAAACGTGGGTTATTATGAGGTTAAACAATAAACAAATAGTAACATTTATTAAATAATAAGTTAACTATAAACGTCGTCGCAGTAAAATCTGAAAGCTCAATGTATTTTGTGAACTGTTTTCGCTGGGCTTTTTTGGACTTGTAATTATTCACTTGCGATAATTATCTGCATGGTAACGTCGAGTATTTCCGGTATCCGTTTGAATTTCGCTTGGAGGAATAATAGAATTTCGTTTTGTTTATTTTGTTAACGATTAATGTAAGTCGGCAAAACAAAATTTTATCTGTTAAACGTCCAAATCTTCTGGAGAAAACTGGATCGTAAGTAAATTTTCACTTGAAATAGATTGGAGATTTGGTAGGCCTAGTTGTCTAGACGGGCGCCCCCCTGAAGTAGTCCGTAAAGGTCAAATATAATTACTTTGAGACAGCGCGACCTAACCTAAAAATTTATATAGCGCAATCTTTGAAAGTAGTACACGTTTCTCGCATAACGGATTTTGCATATGGCATGAATAATAGTCTTATTATGTTAATTCATTAAATCTGCTCAGTAAGTCACTGATTAATGCTTAAAACTGAGTTAGCAGACATTGACACCTCTAAGACTAGAGATTCTTCACTAATTGCGAATTATTATTGTGTGAAGTTTTAAAACAGCGCAGCAACGATGACATAGGTTTAAGCAGTCGTCTGATTATTATTATTATTATTATCATCGACAATTTATGAAGCGCAGTAACATAGCCATAGGCCAAAACCAAAAGCCTGTACAGTCAACAGTATGTAATGTCATACGATCTTGTAAACAAGTATGTTTTTAGGTCTTTCGCAAACATCTAGGGAGAGGTGACCCCGACCAGGGCATCAGGGAGCGCATTCCACAGAAGTGGGTTTCCCCGAGTCATTGAACGCTCGCCAAACTTCGGAGTCTTGGCCGGAGGAGGAACATACATACGGTGGCGGGCTGCTGGATCTCAGCTGCAAATGGCACCCAGTCGTCGTTTGTCTCCGTACCAGGTTTGCTGTGATATGTTATTGGCCTTGACCTTGCAAAATTGCTGGACTGTTTTCAGTTTCGTTTGAAATAAGTACTCTTAGTGACATTTTGTAAGAAATTTACCTCCTATTTTGTAACTCTTTTTTCTTTAATCACTGTCAGGGAGTGATAGTGGTAAAATTATAGGAGTGTTATTTCAGATCATGTCCTAACTGAGTTCTTTTACTGTGTATTCATTGAAGGATGGTGTTCCAGTTCGTGTAGTCGAGTGCAACTAAATATGTTATTAGCACGACAAAACGGTGAGTGTTCGATTTAATGATTTAATAATTTATTGTGAGTTTATCTTATTGCGGCTTTCTTAATACCGCTCTCCAGAATTTCCTTTCACCTGCCTGCCTGCGGAACATGTCTGTCGATCTGGGCTACTATAGTTTAAAGTCAGCGTTAATGCCCACGTTTTTAATTCAAATTTTAATTCAGCTTTATAGCCTAACGGCTTTTCTTTGAAACTGCATTTGAAAATTAATTGCGATTATTCTTATCTACATTTTAAATCAGTTGTATCCTGTGCATTTAACAATTATAAAGCAAAATGTGATGCTTGCCTTTTAGAATTTTATTATGTGATTTGACGACAGCCCAATGCATTTCTACACGAAGGCATTTCAGAAATTATTTCATGGCTGGGAGTCGCGGCGTGCTCCTGTAATCCAACTACTTGTAGGCCGGGGTTGGTTAACGGCTTGAGGTCGGGGGTTCTACTAGTCGAGGTTCTATGTCGATCGGGTGTCCGCACTAAGCCTGTTTTTTTTTACAGTGGTTCTCAGACAGGGCAGTCCCTACTGAACCACTTTAAACCTTGTTATATTATATTATATTATTATGTGTGTAGTTGTTATAACTGTCTGGTAACATTTATGCATGAATTTACGGTTTTATTTAGGTCTACACATTGGAATAGAAGTGGAGCCTCGATCTGAGGACGGCTTAACCATTCCGTTGCCTTCTATCACATTCGTCCCATCTCGGGATATTGATGAGTTTGACACTTAATATGTTAAAATGACAGACTTTAACCATAAACTTACTTTTGAATTTGAATTTTTCTTAGTGTTTTAATTTTTCGATTGAATAATGACTTGCTTGATTTTCTAAATGGATTTAACGTTGTGCTTGTTTTTAAATTAATAACAAGCTATTTAATTACTAAGTATAGATTAGCATATATGTAGTATGTGAACACTTAGGGTTAGGGTTACCTCACTCGCCACACTCAGACAGTACGTGTTGGCAGCAAACAGTTGTCGACAGAACGCTGTGACTTTGGAGTCCCACAAGGTTCAGTACTCGGACCGCTGTTATTCACACTGTATGTTGCACCAGTGACACAAATTGCTGCTTCATCCAGAGTGAATATAGCACAGTATGCCAATGACATACAATTATACGTTGCGCTCACTAACAACGAAGCAGTGTCGACTCTGGACAACTGTTTTCATGTTTTAGTTTGATAAACTGCAGATATCTTGCATGCATTCGATTTTATAATAACATTTGCTTTAAACTGAGATTGGTAAAAGGTACCATAAGTGGGCTTCTGACTTTGATGCTCTGTTTAAGCTTACTTACTAATTTTTAAAAAAATTTGAATACGTAGGCTATGAGCTTAGAACCAGCTGACAAATCTGCAATATCGGACGATTTTTATTTCTTTGCTTAAAAGTGAACTTTAATCTTATTTTATGTTGCTATTTATGAATTACAACACTAGTTTCTCGTTCTTTGTTTTTCATCATTCCGTTACATATGTTACATTTATAATCACCTTGATTAATATTATTTATAAGTTTTATTGTATTCTATTACAGCTTGTTTGTATATCTTGTTTAGATTGTACAATACAACCCTATTATTTTGTCCTGCCCTGATCTATCCCACTTTTGGTACTTTTCTCAATTACTGTGTTCTAGTATATTTATTTCAATTTTCTACTGATAAATTATGAATAGTTACGGATGAAACTTTAGAGATAGTTTGCATATATGACAATTAATACAGAGATAAAATTTCATCCGTAACTCTTGTATAGTTTTAAAAATTTGAACAGCTTTAGTTTCATCAATAATAAATGTTAAATTTCTCAGAATTTTGAATTTGATAGGCATGATGTTTGGATGCTGGTATCTCTGAAATGACAAGGTATATTTCTCTAAAACTTTGCTGTGACTGAGCTAATATAACCCCGATATATGCAGCATATGTAACTCAAGAACCCCACATATGGTACCTTTTCTCCCAGCGGGTCACATATATATAGCCCTGAATAGTTATGGTGGATATATATATATATATATATATATATATTTATATATATCCCTGTATATTATGGTCCTATATATATATATATATATATATATATATATATATATATATATATATATATATATAGCCCTGTATAGTTATGTGGTTTATATATATATAGAGCCCTGTATAGTTATATATATATATAACCACCATAACTATACAGGGCTATATATATAACCACCATGACTATACAGGGCTATATATATAGCCCTGTATAGTCATGGTGGTTATATATATATATATAGCCCTGTATAGTTATAGTGGATATATATATATATATATATAGCCCTGTATAGTCATGGTGGTTATATATATATATATATATATAGCCTTGTATAGTTATGGTGGCTATATATATATATATATAGTTATGTGGTTATATATATATATATAGAGCCCTGTATAGTTATGGAGGTTATATATATATATATATATATATATATATATAACCCCATAACTGTATATATATATATATATATATATATATATATATAAAACCACCATAACTATACAGAATAGTATATATAGCCCTGTATAGTTATGGTGGTTATATATATATGTGTATATATATATAACCACCATAACTACAGCGCTATATATATAGCCATGCATAGTTATGGTGTGTGCATATATATATATATACATATATATATATATAGCCTTGTATAGTTATGGTGGCTATATATATATATAGCCTGAATAGTTATGTGTGTTATATATATATACATATAGAGCCCTGTATAGTTATGGAGTATATATATATATATATATATGTATATAACCACCATAACTGTATATATATATATATATATAACCACCATAACTATACAGCTGTATAGTTATGGTGGTTATATATATATATGTATATATATATAACTACAGATATATAGCCATGCATAGTTATGGTGTGTGCATATATATATATATATATATATATATATAGCCCTGTATAGTTATGGTGGCTATATAGTTATGAATAGTTATGTATATATATATACATATAGAGCCCTGTATAGTTATGGAGGTTATATATATATATATGTATATAACCACCATAACTGTATATATATATATATATATATAACCACCATAACTATACAGGGCTATATATATAGCCATATAATTATGGTGGTTATATATATATATGTGTATATATATAACCATAACTAAAATATATTATGCATAGTTATGGTGTGTGCATATATATATATATATATATATATATATATAGCCCTGTATAGTTATGGTGGCTATATATATATATAGCCCTGAATAGTTATGTGGTTATATATATATACATATAGTTATATAGTTATGGAGGTTATATATATATATATATATATATATATATATATAACCACCATAACTGTACAGGGCTATATATATATATATATATATATATAACCACCATAACTATACAGGGCTATATATATATAGCCCTGTATAGTTATGGTGGTTATATATATATATGTGTATATATATAACCACCATAACTATATATATATAGCCATGTATAGTTATGGTATGTTATATATATATATATATATATATTATATATAGCCCTGTATAGTTGTGGTGGTTATATATATATATAGCCCTGTATATTGTGGTGTATATATGTATATATATATATATAGCCCTGTATATTTATGGTGGTTATATTTATATATATATATATATTATATATAGCCTGTATAGTTATAGTGTATATATATATATACAAGGCTATATATATATATATATATCCATGTATATATATATATATATATATATAGCCCTGTATATATATATATCCCTGTATATATATATAGCCTTGTATATATATATATATATATATATATATATATATATATAGCCCTGTATATATATATATATAGCCCTATATTCCCACCTTAGGTCTCAAATATGGTGGGAATTTCCACCGTCTAGGTGTTTTAAGAAGGGTGGAAATGTTCCACCTTAATTTCAGGGTGGAAATTTCCACCCTGAGGGTGTAGATATTGGACCACCTTAAAAGGTGGAAGTTTCCACCTTTTTCGTTTACAGTGTTTATAGCTTTTGCGACCAGCTGTCACAGATTACAGTTTTCTGTCTTTATTGGCTGACGTAATTTTCAAAGTCATTTAGTGTGTTGACAAGCAAACAAAATGCTTTCTAATGAAGATCATATTCAATTTAATGTTATATTCCAACTGAAATACTATCTGGAATAAGAAATTGTAAATAATTGTCATAGGTTTTCATAATTACCCAATGGGTCCCTGACTGGCAAAGGTTCGGTAACGATCCGCGAGAAGAGAAGTTCGTTGCCATCAGTCCATTAGCTCACTATGGTCACTTCCGCGAGAAGAGATGTTCGCTGCCATCAAGTCCATTAGCTCACTATGGTCACTTCTGAAAGATGTATACCATGTACCATGCAAATGCATAATTAAGCTTTCTTTGTTTCGTGAAATATAGTTGCTAAAAATAATACATAACTCAATTATAATTCTGCGAGTATATACAGGTCGCATATATTAATCATCAGTGTTGTAATAAATACTTCACTGAAAGTATTTAAATACTTTCATAAATACTTGGTTCTCATGTAGTATTTAAATAGTATTTAAATACCCAAATACCAGGGTAAGTATTTAAATACTGGCAAATAAGTTTTAAATACTTTTTAAAATACTTGATAATGTATTTGACACGATTCTCCACAACCGTATTTTTGTGTAAAGAAATGTTAGTTAATATTATTTCTAACAATGTCAATGTAGACCTACTTAACTGTTCAACTGTCTAAAACCATCAGTAAAGAAAATGTAAAATTGAACAGTCTTTAAGAAACGTTATAATTATGTGAAAATTGCAATAAATCAAAAGTATTTAAATTTCTTAAATACATCTAAATACTCTATGGTATTTAAATACTATTTAAATACTTAATTTTGGATGAGTATTTAAATACTTTTTAAAATACTGGACAAAGTATTTAAATACTTTACAACACTGCCGGCAGGAAATCGAAGCTTTGTATTAGAGAATGGAACTGCCATTGGAACTGACTTTTTGAGAAAAGCGGAAAACTTTGTGACGAACTCGCGATGATCGACGTCGTTTACGCTGACTCCAACCACTGCGTTCGACATTTTCTCATTCGTGTCGTTTTCAACAAATAGTTTGCGTGTTGATATTGGCAAACAGCCATGTTGACTCTGGGCTAGATTTAAGACTGACAAGACGGCCGCCGATTCGAGTCCCTCTGGGTAATTTTGGGCAATTACTTCTGCTCTCTTTTTATTTTCAGTAGTAATTTCAGATGAGAAATCCAGACTGTTCTCTTGTGATTCTCGTTGCTCGACCAAAGGATCACTAAGGCCTGCGGCGCTGTTGTGGATCGGACGAGACTGATCTCTTTCACATTCTGACGTATCAAGATTTTGCACATGCGTATAACATGCCAATGACTTTACACTGCACAAATCTTCAATTTGATTATCACTACTGTCAACATCCCCGTGACCGAGAAAGTCATCGAGCACAGAACCGCCGTCACCGCATAATTCCGAGTTCGATTGAAATTCCGAGAACGTCCCATGGAAGGCTACAGCGTTGAATCGTTGGATAGTCACTGAAATCAACTGCAGTAAGAATGACGTTTCTCTGTGATCACCTGACAGCTGCGACAAGAGACGGCCGATTCGTCTGATGAAAGTTAGGCCCTCTACGTTTATAGGGCCCAGCGTTTCGAACGCCAAAGGAACGAATGCATAGTTTGGGAGTGCATTGACGTATTTGTCGATTTTTCTTGTGGCAGCTATTTCCGACGGGCCGCCTGGAGATTGAGCAGCCACGGTTCTGTATGAGCTTGCCAGGGTGTCGATGACTGTTACATCCCAAGTTAGACATTTTCCGTTCTCCCACGGGATGAGAGTTTGGCCGTCAGGACGTTTGCCATCGGAACGAGTCAATCCAACCGGTTCTTTTCTAGAAGGGATGCCAGCTTTAGAAAGCGCGCGCCAGATGACGTCGTTTAAGGCGGCGTGTCTGGCTATTCGGCCCGGACCCAGTCGGCATGCTAGGCCATGAGATCCATCGGAGGTCACGGGCATTCCACAGCAGCAGAGATGTGGTGCGCATAGGTCCACTCCTAGGCGTAAGCCAGTCGCTATCCGAACTGCTTCATCGTCGAGTCTCAAGCCTAGGGCTGTGATGGGGAGGCAGAACAGCCAATCTCCTGAATGCGGCGCGGTGATGGCGTTGAGTCTGGCTTGATGAAAGTCCGAGATGATGGTGGATTTTAAGTGAAGAATGTCTCTCTCAACCAATGGACGATCCCAGGCTGATTGTCTGCGAAGGTTTTCGCCCGCGACAATGTCTGGCTCATTGCATTCTAAAGACCAGCGTGTCATAGCGGCGTTCAAGTGAGCGTCCTCAGGAATTGCCGTGTTGGCGAGGATGGAAGTCTGGAGCCTGGCGGTACCTGCAGCTGAAGCCAAAAAGGCAGGAAGTGCTAGCGAGGTTGACCGTCGGATGCCCAAGCCTCCGTCTCTGATTGGCAATGTAGCCTGGAGCCAGTGTTCGGCTGAAAGATTCAGGTTTAGGACTTGTGATAGACCTGTTCGAAGCAGTTCGTCAAATTGGACGAGTGTTGGGTGGTCCATGCACGGAGCGCAACGAAGAGTGTACAGCATTCGCGACGAGTTGATGGAGCAGCGAAGTAGCGTGAGGGCGTCGTGTCTAGGCAGGTCCTTGATCCGTGAGATCCCTAGAGCCAGTTCGTCTCGGCGGTATTCGAGGCATCGAGAGAGAGAGCGATTCCGGTGGACAGTGGCGCCCCGAGGAGACAGGCCTCGTTTCGAGGGACCGGTAGGAACTGGCTTAGGATCCCTGGAAGAGATGAGTGGATGCTGTTTGAAATGATTTCGCATTTATTGACGTTCAGCGAAAGCCCAATTTTGCTGGCTTCATCAGACAAGATTTCGACGTCACGTGCTGCCTCTTGAATTGTACCTCCGATGGTGAGATCGTCTAGAAATCCAATACGCAGTTCTGAAGAGAGACTTTCTAGTAATGGCTGGATGGTCATACAGAACAGGAAAGGTCCCAACGAGTCTCCTTGCTGGGCGCCCGACTGCGACAGTAATTTGTACTGGCCGAACTTGAGTGTTGACGCTTCGGCGTATGCAGCATGGCAGTACGGGTAGATCGATGGCGTGGCGGATAGAACAGCCGTTAGCATTGCCGAGCGACTGAGGCTGTTAAATGCATTTGTGAAGTCCAGTTTCACTAGCACCGAGTCCGGACCCAAGGCGTCTAGGAAGCGTCTGGCCGAGTGGACGGCTGCTTCACATCCGCCTGGTGTGCCGATGCCGAGCTGGAGAGGAGCTAGCCTATCGACCACTTGCGAAATCGCGAACGAATTCGCACATTTTGAGGCTAGACGTCGCCAGTAGTAACCAATGACGATTGGCCGGAGACCGCCGGTTTTCTTTCTTAAGGCCAACAGATTGCCTCCGAAGAGCACAGGTCGTACTACTTCGGGACAATCTCCCCTTAGCAAGAGATTTATAAAATTCGTGAGAGAAGAGAGTAGAACAGGACCCGTATCACTGTGATTGACCAGCTCCAGTATATGTTGGGGCCTTATGCCGTCCGGTCCTCCACTGGATCCAGAGGGGAAGGATCTGATCTCTCTCAGAATTTCTGACGCAGTTACCTGGAGTGGCTGCACATCGTTATCAGGAGACGGCATGCGGTCGTTGTCTGTCGGTTCGGGATGCTTTGAGCGAAGTTCTTCTGCGGAAGTGGGGTCGGCATCTACTAAACTGTCGTCGGAACAGAGGATGCGCAGTGCTGCCCGAACGTTCCCGTCTTCGAGCTTCGAACAAACGGCTCTGAGCCAATGTTGATGCGACACTAAAGGCGACTTCTTCGGGCGTTGACGCGTTATGGTCGTTGGTGGGGGTGTAACAGCACTGGTTAACGCTTTCTGACAGGCGCTGACTCTTTTCTTGATCGTGGATGTTAGGTTGTTCCGCCTGCCGCCTCTTGGAAAAGTGCCCAGAATTTCTTGACCCACATTCAGTAGTGCTATCCAGTTCTCTGTGCGGTTATGGCCAGAGCAAATCCTGTCAAGTAATGATGCCAGGTGGAGTGCTACTGTCGTGCGCGCTCTTTTCGGTATGTGTTTTATCACACCATGATGGAAGTCAGGGTGAGATATTTCTGTAATTTCAATGCGATTCTGTGTCTGTAAAACAGATGAAAGACTTGTATCATCCACGGATTGCAGAGAAGTATAGGAATCATCTGTAACGCTATGAATTGCCAGTGGAGGCTTATTTGATCCTGGGCAAATGTTGTTACGAGGACCGTGTAGATGTATTAAGCCGCTGTTTTTGTAGACATGTCTGGCGGTTTTACAGTGGCTACATATTCCCAGTGGTTTGATAGTATTCTGGGATGAAGGTTGAGAAATAACTAGTGCTGTTACGGTTTCACCTCGAGCAGTCTCGGTCGGTTTCGGTTCGGTTTGGACCGAAAAACCGCGGTTTCGGTTCGGTTCGGTTTTTAACCCTAGGTTAGGGTTAGGGTTAACCCTAACTCTAACCCTAGGGTTAGCGATAGGTTAACCCTAACCGTATGACCTCTTTTTGCTTTCAGGGATTTTGGAGAGGAAAAATGATACAATTATGACCTCTTTTTGCTAGTCAGGGTTTTTCGAGAGGAAAAAATACAAGAATGACCTTTTTGAGGACTTTAATAAAAAATAAAAAATAAAATGACGTTACGAGATTTTTGAAAATGGGGTCGGCCCGTTGTGACGTCATATTTTAGGGGGTCCGACGTTGCGTGACGTAGGGGGGGGGGGGTAAAAAAGTGACAAATTCGCGTGACGTCATTTATGGACGGCCTCTTTATTTAAGTCACCTCTTTTCAGTTGATGCAATTGCCAATATAGGCCTAATTTTAAACTCGTCATGATTTAAAGTGGCTTAGAAGGCATTACTGCACGTGTGAAAGCCACTAGGGGCACTAACAGGGCTTGAACCCGCTCCGTTAGCCTCAGGGATATTTCTAGGATTGTGGATTTGGGGGTGGGGGTGTCTACCTCAATTTTGAAGGTGTCCGGAGCTAATTGGCATTGCACACTAACTGGCACTGCGCGACACTACTAATGCAGCCATTTTAAAATTGTTTTTACTGATTTCAATAATGACGTCAGACTCTGACTCATCGTAGAAATATAGACATGACAGAAGAACAACACTCGTTATTTTAGCGTTTAAAAGCTGTACATTGATTGAACTGCATTCAAAATGCATTAAATGCATTAAATGCATTGAAAAAAGAGATCACAGGATTAGTGTTAACCCTAACCCTAACCTAGGGTTTTAACCCTAGGTTAGGGTTAGCGTTAACCCTAACCTAGGGTTAAAACGGAAGAAAACCGTCCAATTTGCATGGTCAAAACCGCGGTTTCGGTTCGGTTCGGTTTTGACCGAAAAACCGCGGTTTCGGTTCGGTTCGGTTAACCGTAACAGCACTAGAAATAACGGTTTGTGAAGACATAGTCGATTAGCAGAACGGAAGCATCATTCAATCCAACTAATTTCAACTAACGGATGATAAGATAACGTCAAAACTCAACGGCGCAGCTGATTGTACTAATCGTCTCCATGACGACGATCGGCGGTTGATAGGCCTAGTCGACGAAGACGCGTTTTAAGAAATTCAAATATCAGAGTCCGAGTGCAGAGTAAACATACTTTCCTCAAAACAATCCAAGTGGGACATCCACATCTAGAATAACATCGATCGCCATAATCCTGGAGCAAATGTTGACACAAAGATACGAAGCACACTACCGAAATACCGTGAAAATGCAAATTAATCGAGTAAATAATGAACACCGCTTAACTTAGCGTGTGTGGTTGATCGCATCGCATGACGTCATATTATTATTATATTAATAATCTCAAATTTGAATGTTGCTCTTGCGAATTGTTAAAATTTTTACTCTTATTTTTAAGCTGTTTCCTGCAGTTTATGTCGGTATATTTTTCTTTAACCAGTTTTATTTAACCTTGCTGGAATTTATAGACTCAGAATCAACACGACCTATTATCGCTCATTTCATTACCGTTACTATTTGTAATTGAATTGAATTGAGGCCTTCTCTTAGTTTTTACAAATTAAATTTTTACTCCACACTAATATTGGCTGCACTTTTGACCTCGTGCTGAGCTTGTGAGCCGCTGCATGAGCTGAAAGATAATTTGACTTTTCTTCACAACTTTATTTTACTCGTTAATCTCAGCCTGACATCATGACATTATTTCCTCTCTATTTGTTTATTCTAACTGTTCATTTCTTTTCCCCGAAGCTTGATATACGAAAACCGATTAATCATTGGACCTACCGCACTGCCGTTGATCAATACTCACATTTAAACAAAATTCCTATCTCCTTTTCCTTAACCCTCCGTTGTTCACATCTTCGTCTTCGTCGTTCGCATTTCCGTCTCACCCGACGCACAGATATCATTATTATCCTTCTTGCTCTTTCAGGCGATATCCACCCAAATCCCGGACCATCCCAATCACACATGACACTATGCACTCTCAACATCAGATCCCTCACTAATCTTCAACACACACATTCACTACACGAACTTGCTAACATAAAATTAGACCCCTTCTTTCCAATGCACATGCTTCACTCCTCAGCCATAGACATAGTTGCACTAACTGAAACCTGGGTATCTCCATCTACAACTTCATGCCAGTTGATCGAGGCAACCCCACCTGACTTTTCCCTCTTGAGCTTTCCCCGTTTGAAAAAGTTTACCAACTGTTCTTCTAATCTAGGTGGAGGCACTGCTTTTCTCATTCGTGATCATATACAAATTAGCAACTCTCTTCAATGAATTTCTCTTCATTTGAATGCTCATTAGTCACCCTCAATCTTCCTCTCTCAAAACTAACTATTTTTAACATTTACTGTCCCCATTATCATCAAAAATACTCAGCCTCATTTGTGACATTCCTTGATGAATTTACCTCTTTTTGGGCTCTGCAGCTACAACTCCATGAATTCTTAATTACTGGCGACTTTAATTTACACGTGGACAAGAGTGATGATCCGAACTCTACCCAATTCATGCAGCTGCTCACACAGACAAACCTCACGCAACACATATCTCTTCCAACTCACACTTTTGGACATACTTTAGATCTACTTATCACGTCATCTTCTTCATCATTATCTCCAATCTCAGCAATTAGTCAAGTCTCTCCATCTGATCATTTTCCCATCTTCACCATTCTAAGTATCTGCTCACCAACTCCTCCACCTCGTGGCACCTACTCATTCCGCCGTCTCAACAAAATTGACATTGCCTTGTTCTGTGATAACATTAAGTCATCTGACCTAATTACTAACACCCCTACTACCCTGTCATCACTGATCGATAAATACAATTCTGTGCTTTCTGGTCTTCTCAATAAACATGCTCCTATCATCACTAGACCTTTTTCATCTCATAACAGCAAACCCATGGTATAACTCTTTCATTCATGCTTTCAAGTCATTTCGCAGACGTCTTGAGCGAACCTACCATAGAACACATTCTCCATCTGACCTTTTAAATCTTCGTTCCACCACCAACCGCTATCATAATCTCCTTACATCTGCCAAAAAGAAGTACTATTCTAACATCATTTCAACAAATAGCTCAAATCCACGTAAGCTCTGGAAAACTGTAAATGATCTTTTCCATCGCAAAGACTCAAAACCTCTCCCTCAATCCATTTCCCTGTCAGAACTTGCTGAATCGTTTGCTAAGTTTTTCTCTGTAAAAATCTCCAAGATTCACAGTGTCCTTAAGTCTTTCACTATTACTCAAACCACCTCTCCTCATTATCCTCCTACCCATAACCTCCATGCAATTTATCCAGCTTCACTCCTACAACTGAAGAAGAGGTATCCAAATTTCTACTATCCTTGCCAAACAAACAATGCGACCTAGATCCCATACCTACCTCTTTATTCAAACAGTGTGCCACCGTGCTTACGCCTATTATAACTAGAATCATCAACCTCTCTCTTATCTCAGGCACTTTCTCATCCGCATTCAAAAACTCTTTTGTCACTCCTCTCCTAAAAAAGCCTGGTCTTGACAGAGAAGATCTCAATAACTATCGCCCATCTCAAATCTTTCTCTTCTATCAAAACTTACTGAAAAAATTGTGCTTTCCAGACTGAATGAACACCTTTCAAGTAACTCACTATATAATGCTCATCAATCTGCCTACACTAAACATCACTCAACTGAAACTGTCCTCGCCTACATTTATGACAGACTCTTAAGTGCAATTGGTCTCCGACAAGTTACTGGCCTTTGTCTTCTTGATCTCTCTGCTGCATTTGATACCATAGATCACAAAATTCTGCTCGAGCGACTCTCTCTCTGGTTTGGCATATCTGAAAAAGCTCACAACTGGTTTGCATCTTATCTCAAATCTCGGTCTTTTCAAGTGTCCTGTCTTGGCCAAATTTCACTTTCTCGTATTATAAATTATGGAGTGCCTCAAGGATCTGTTCTCGGACCTGTACTGTTCAGCCTTTACACCACACCACTTTCATCTCTAATTAATTCCCTCAAATTAAATCACCAACTCTATGCCGATGACACTCGCTATTCCTGTCCTTCTCACCTCTTTCATTCAATGCTTCTATTTTTGAGCTTGAATCTGCATTCTCATCAATCTCTGCATGGATGTCATCTAATCTCCTTGCTCTCAACCCATCTAAGACAGAGTTTCTTTTAATCGGACTGCCCCGACAGCTCAAAAAAAATGACAATCCTAAACTAGTTTTGGCTCCTGACACCACAATAATCCCTGTTCCAACTGCTAGAAATCTCGGATTCAAATTTGACTCTTTTCTAAACTTCGAATCACAAATCTCCCAACTTTCAAAAGCCTGCTTTATTCATATTTGTGACCTTCGTCGCCTACGTCCTTGTCTCGATATTAAGACTGCGTCCACAATCGCCACCTCTATAGTCCACTCCAAATTAGATTACTGTAACTCCCTCTACTATAACCTTCCCAAAGCCTCCATCAACAAATTGCAATCAATACAAAATGCTTTAGCTCGTGCTGTTACTATGTCACCTAAATTCTCCCATATTTCACCCGTACTAAAATCATTACATTGGCTTAAAATAACAGAACGTATCCAATATAAGATAATAACACTTACACATAGCTCACTTCAGTCATCAAAACCTGTCTATCTTAGATCACTATTAACCCCTCAGACTCCTCGACCCACACGTTCGTCATCTCATCTCACGCTGTCACGCCCGCTAAATCAGTCATCCCTGAAAATTTGCAACCGTGCCTTCTCATACGTTGCACCTGAACTCTGGAACTCGATCCCAGCTTCCCTTCGCACACTTGGACACTTTCAAACAATAAAATCTGAGTGCCTGTTTCCTATAATTCCTGCACTATCTCCTCAAGTCTTCAGGTCTAAGCTTAAATCCTTCCTGTTTCTTAAATCATTTCCGCCATAGCTGTAACAACCTAGCCTCACTGCCCTTCGGATATTGACTATTGCCTGGCTGATCCCACACCTTTCCTATAGCTATTTTAAGAGAGGCTGAGCGCCTAAGAATAAGCAGCTACTGTTGTGCTGTTTACCGAGGCGCTATAGAAATCCACGAGATTTTACTTTACTTTACTTTACTTTATTTTACAAAGAAGTTGAAAAAACCTGTATAAAAAGTCGCTTTAGATGCCGAGTCCGGAGTCAGGAGGGAAACGGATAGGTCAGACGAGGAGAATCGGGATCCTATGTTGAGGACCGATCATCTTCAGCATGTGGCCGCCCGGCAGCCGCGTACACCTCGTTTGAGGGTTGTGAAGTTAAACGTAAAATAAAGAACGCCGATCCGGCAGATTCGAATAGGCGATCGGGAGACTGAGCGGGCGAAATAAGCCATCCGACTCCCGGCCGTGCTACGAGACGGCGAGCCGAGGTCGTCACAGTAGCAGCATGTAATCGGATCGAGGTACTGGTGTCAGAGGCGGTTACACGTTGGGGATGACTGGGGATGTATTCCCCACCGGTCCACCAAAATGCATCTTCAATGAAAGATGATCGTCTAAACGGATTAACCTTGATGTATATCCACACAGATATTATTATTATTATTATTATTATTATTATTATTATTATTATCCAGGACGATTTTTATAGCGCCGCAAGCATAGTTTAAATACTAAAATCAAAAGCGCGTTGACAGCGCTGACGTGTCAATGAAGGTCAAAAGTGGCGATGTTGAAAATCCAATCGGATGATAAAATGAGCTCACTGCCAGGAAAAAAACTGGCGCTGAGTCCATAAGAAGCGGTCCTTCAGTAGCCATCGACAAATTCTCTTCCAGCAATAGAAAACTCGATTTTTTCATTATGACTTTGTACAACCAGACTAAAATGGCTTTTATACATTATCAATTTTGAGCATTATATTTTATAAATCAAATCTACAGATTTCTTCTAAACCGATTACATATAATTCCTTTGACAATTGGCGGGATCTTCCTAGAAATTCATTGCAACTCCCTCCAAACTTCCTAGAAATTCATTGCAACTCCCTCCAAACTTCCTAGAAATTCATCGCATAGCCCCCAACAAGAGTTTTTGGAACCGCCTCTGATTGCGTGTCTTTGTCATAGGTGTATTACATTATCATTGCACGCACTTTGTTGATATAGGCTACACACACATTAAAATAACAAAACCCATATTATTTTGGTAATAATTTTGTCACTTTTTGACCAAATGTTATAAAACTTGGCAGTCAGATGTTCAGTAGCATAGGTAATCTCCAGTGGCGTAGCGTGACTTTTGGGGGCCTGGGGGGCATCTTTGCCATGGAGGCCCCAGAGTTTCGAGCTGACAAGCAAAAAAAGGTCGTCAGCACATCATTTCTAGGGTTAAGTTAGGGTTAACCCTAACCTAACCCTAGCTTAGACCCCTCTTCGGGGGCCCCCTCGCCCGGGGCCAGGAGGGCTGTCAACAAAGTGCCCCCCGCGCCCCCCCCCACGTTACGCCACTGGTAATCTCAACACAACTGTGTACGGATTGCTATATATACTTGTGTATACTTCGAGGACAAAATACCAAAATACACCTTCTGATTTTTAATCTCGGCGAACATATAGTGTATGATTGACAGTGTTGTAAAGTATTTAAATACTTTCAGTATTTAAATACTATTTAAATACTTTGTCCAGTATTTAAAAAAGTATTTAAATACTCATCCAAAATTAAGTATTTAAATAGTATTTAAATACCATAGAGTATTTAGATGTATTTAAGAAATTTAAATACTTTTGATTTATTGCAATTTTCACATAATTATAACGTTTCTTAAAGACTGTTCAATTTTACATTTTCTTTACTAATGGTTTTAGACAGTTGAACAGTTAAGTAGGTCTACATTGACATTGTTAGAAATAATATTAACTAACATTTCTTTACACAAAAATACGGTTGTGGAGAATCGTGTCAAATACATTATCAAGTATTTTAAAACGTATTTAAAACTTATTTGCCAGTATTTAAATACTTACCCTGGTATTTGGGTATTTAAATACTATTTAAATACTACATGAGAACCAAGTATTTATGAAAGTATTTAAATACTTTCAGTGAAGTATTTATTACAACACTGCCTGCCGGATTTCGAATCATTATCGAAGGATTTGCTCGCAAGGTTCTCCGAGATCAGTCAAACAACATCTTTGCCTACAGATCCATTTACTTCGACTGTTCACTGCAGATCAGAGCAGAAAGTGGTTACAATTCCGTTGAAGTCGGCGCAAAAGAAAAGAATTACACATACAACAGTAGCGCTATTAAGAGAGCGAAACCGGAAGCGCAGTCGAGTTCAGACAACGAAGCTGTCGCCCTCAAAATCCAAACCAATTACAGTCTGAATTTCTCTAGAAAGATTACACAGGAGATGATACAGAACAGATCGGCCGTCAAAAATCAATCGGTGTTCCGAGGTCACCGAGACCGGAAGTCTATGGGACTCAAGGAAGAAGCGGAGACAACTCAACGGACACGCTCAACAAGGCTAATTTCATCACGCGAGCAGCATCAACAACCGGAGCAACAGCAACAGCTGGTGCTACAGCAACAGCAGCAGCAGCTACAACAACATGGAATTAGTTTCAACCATTTTCGCCAGAAATCAAGCAAATTGGTCGGATTTTTGGGGCACCGAATGGAACTCTCCGAGATTGGGGAGAAGGTCTTCGAGGCGCAATGCATTCTGAAGCGCAGAACGCGAAAACGAAAATTCGAATACCTGGTGAAATGGAAAGGTTGGAGCAGCAAATATAATTCCTGGGAACCGGAGGAAAACATTTTGGACAGTGTGCTGATTGAAGAATTTCAAGAGAAAGTCACTCCAGTGTCGGGAGCATCATGGCGGCCCTCAGCAGCAAGAGCAAAACACAAAGCGGTCGTTCAGCCCAACAACAACGGAAGCTCCGCTGAACCTCCCGAGGGCGAAAAACCCCGGGGCCAACTGGCCCCACCGTTGGATTAAGGGCAGCAATTTCGCCCTCGTCCCCTAGCGACCGCTGGCTTTGTCTTTGTAGAACTGATATCGAGACGAAATAACAAAATAACGTAGAAGCAAATACTAAACTGTGAAATTTTGAATAGCCCAAATGCACAATCGTTCAAATTTGTCGAGTTAATAAACAAACTGAAGAGAACAAAATCTCAAGCGACTAGTCTGCGTCACTGTCCCACTGACTTCAACTTCGTGCTTCGCCTTTTCAATTTCGTCGAAGGTACAGTACTTGTAATCCGTCCCATTTAGGACAGGCGGCTGCATCTATCTTCTGCTGCGTCTTCGTAAGACGCTTGGCTTCTTCTGTTTTCGCTCTCAGACGGGCAGCGACGTCTGTCTTCCTCTGGCTTTTTGGCACGCTTGATTTCCAGTTCACTTATCCATGGTCGAGCGTCTCTCTCCCTGAACGACTTCATTACTCGCCGGTCTCTTCCGCTACTGAATGGGCAGGGCCTTCCTTCCTTATTCAGCTGCTACTGGATAAGATGGCTCCCGCTCGCTTATAGACAGTACGGTGTTTGTCTCCTTTCTTCAGCTATTTCTCTACAAGATGACTTCCTGTACTTTATAGACGGGCTTCTGTCTCTTATACTTGGCTCAGAGTTGAACTCCTCGTCACTGATATGACCGTACGGAGGCGTTTTTCATTACAGCCAAGCTGCATCGACAACGCGCTAAGACTCCGTAACCAGCAGTGACGTTACGAAGGAAAAACGCAGCTTCATATTTATTCGGTTTATTTATTGATAAATTACTAAGATAACTCTGGACTTTTATTTCTACTAGTTTGTCACATCATTTATGAATAGCTGTCCTGTGAAAAAGTTCCACAATGAGTAGTTGTTATTACAGTATGATCGTATCCATTTGAGCAAAGTTAGTAAGAAATAGTGAGTGATCGTCCTATGAGTATTCATCATGTGAGTAAGAAAGAATCCTGTTGCCGTAATTACATGTTTTAAAATATTAAAGATTTCTTTATCATAAAACATGGTATATTTGACTTTGTCTTTGTCCGATGATCATGACCAGTCATTTAAATTCACGATTTTGTTGATTTCTAGGGTAGCATCGTTTCTACACTATAAGTGTATTTTCAGTTTGTGATATATTGATTTACTTACTTATTAAGAAATATTAGAATTCCAATTGCCGCCCATAGATTGGAAATATATTATTCACTGGAAGCAGTCTCTGTATGGCAAAGAGAGTGAAAATTTGAGGTCAATGTGCCACCACTCTGTAGAAATAACCGTAAAGCTTTTAATTAATATAAATATGTGCCTTCTTCGCGTTTTGTTAAAACAAGTGACTGGATGTTTGACATTTAGGATGCATTTATAATTATGTAAGGGTCGGATAAGTATGTATAGCGATCCGCATCCGCAATTATATTATTCTCAGTTTGTATCTGCAATGACGTCAAAGACACGTGCGTGGGGCACAAGAACAGACCGATGAGGTATGAGAGATCAACAAACCGGATTATGTCTGAAACTGACAGTTATTCGACGAATTAAAAACTCACAGTATGTCCTGTCTATCCACCATTCTATGCATTTTCAGCATTGATACAGTGCAATTTACTTGATATAAAATTGTGACGCCTTACCCCCTGGGTCTCTCTTACTTGCCGGCTAGCCTTCTATCACTTCGCTAGGTCGGCTAAATATGCAGGGGTTCTGGCAAGATATGTCCGCGGGTAAGCCTGCCCTGTGCGAGGGTAGGGATTATAGGTTGCATGGTAATGAAACAACTCAAATAAGCACAACGAGAGACAATAAGAAAATGAATATAATATAATCGAAGTCATAATAAAATGAAAAGAACATATATAATAGAGACTTTAGAACATATGCGGCCCAAAATCTCAATTTCCAGCAGTGTCTTGAGGAATGCTCACCGCAAGCAACTAAACAATACTAATGTACGATTCGACGCATTAATACAGGCTAGATAAGCCTTCCAGTTCCTATATAACATTGCATTTACAAAGTCTCTCAGCGAACTATACTTGCTTCTTCATGACATACACCAGAGCCATTATTCCTGGTCAGTTATAGCGACATAATTAATAGCATACACATAAAATATAAGTGGCGATCAATAATATGCAGCAATAAATCAATATAAGCAGGACAACGTTATTCTAAGAATAAATCAAGCAACTTTCCTGATGAGTGCGTTGAGCTTAGAGCTTACAGCCGATGCTCACGAGTCAAAGCCCTTTTCTGTTACCCTTCGGCTCGCATCATTCACGAATCAAGGTCCTTCTGTTACCCTTGGATTCGCATCGTTCACGAATTAAGGTCTTCTTTGTTACCCTTACATTCGCGTTGCACTCCTTTATTCCTGGCTTCTCCTCTCCAATTCCTCCTGAGTTGCCACTCAGTATCTTTTCCTCGAGCGAGAGCCGCGAAGATTGCTCTCACCCATATTTATAGCTTTCCGCCGCTCTCCCGGCTTCCCGCCCATGCTCTCCGCACGGCTGGGTCTTAGCGCCCAGAGCCTGACTCCTCAGCGGCTACTGTGGCAAGATACAGCGCGAAGCTAAGTAAGTACATACAGAGACAAATACAGGGACAGTATGTCACACACACGTCTCCTTAAAATAAAAAAAATTCATTTTTTTGTACCTATAGGCTATATATATACACACTAATATGCATGAATGAATTGCACACGTCTCCTTAAAATTGGACACGTCTCCTTGGAATAAAAAATGTCTATTTACCCTAATTCCTCCATGTTATAAAACTGTAGCCATGGAAAAATGAAAAAAAGGAAAAACATACACGCAGAGTTAAATCTAAACAACGACAATAAACGCGGCACATTGAAATTGCCACACGAAGTCAATGCAGGCGACAATAAAACGAGTCACAATGCTAAACAACGATGTCCATTCCGTAATGTTTCTTAAAATGGGCAATACAATTAATAAAACATAATACTAGAAATAAGCAGCGCAAAAGTGCTGTCTGCAAAGTCACGGGAGTGAAATAAATATAGAAATTATCGCTCAAGGAAAGATGATGCATCCAACGACAGATGGCCACAGCCGCACACTCCAGGAGAAGATAGCCATCTGTGATTGGTAGCTCTGCAGCTGATGCCTGCAGGAAAGGGGGGTGAACATGAACATGATGTGGACGCTGCTCCGATCGTGGAAGGATTTTCCACGTCGCGTAGTGGTAGATTTAGATGCGAGTAAGGATTCGAGTTGAGTGTCCGTTTCGCTAGATCTGATGCGCGGGCGTTCATCCTGATGGGTGGAGGGAGGGAGGGTATGAAACGGATGTCGAGGGCGCGAATGGCCCGACTGTGGGACGTGCAGGTGGCATCGAAGCGGCCATGACTAAAGTATCTGCCATTAGCCTGGTGTCCTGACCGTCGCCCTCTGGAAGAGGGAGAGGGTAACGTGAGGAGTGATA
This sequence comes from Metaphire vulgaris, assembly GCA_018105865.1. Classification (NCBI taxonomy): domain Eukaryota; kingdom Metazoa; phylum Annelida; class Clitellata; order Crassiclitellata; family Megascolecidae; genus Metaphire; species Metaphire vulgaris. The sequence continues at coordinate 8,955,112 of CM030854.1, forward strand.
TCTGGAGGAGCAGACGATCCAATTGCGCCGAGCCCAAGGGCTCCTCGCAGTTCTCCTCGCAGTTTCCGGCCATAAGCAGGCCTATTTTCCATCTGAATGTCCATCAGAGACAATTACGGCAGTAGGTGGCTGCTGAGCATTCCTGGAGTGGATTTCTCCCGGAGCTGCTCGGCTATCGGAGACGTTCCCAGAATATTCATTCTTAGAAGACATGTTTTTCCGTATATCGAAATGTAGCAGTGATTCAGTAATTCGAGTTCAGAAATGTCGCACTTAGCGTTTCTATGTCGCTCTATCGCCGAGATTTGTCACTCTTAGGATCCTAATTTCACTTCTCTTTTACAGGGGGTGGAAGCATTGGGTCTACAAGTTTTTAGGCCTACCCCTCAGGATGTCTGCATCAGTGGTCGATTGATGCATGGTCAAAATAATGGATTTAAAGTGCGAGTTGTCATGTAGATTGAAACATCAACGAATTCAATATAATCGTAATTTTCTAGTGGTTTCTAAGTGAATTCTAATATATGGACGAATGGTCATGGCTAAACATTATTATGCAGTTTCAAACTGATATATAGACTATAGGCCTATGCCTGACGCACCTGCATGCATCTATGTGGGGATTTTTGTCTATAATGGATCTATCAGCAGTAGTAGTCGATTGATACATAGTCAAAGTAATGCATTCAAAGTGCAGGTGATCATGTTCGTCAAAACATCAACAGATTAGATATAACCGTCATTTCTTGGTAATAACTTCCATGCTCTTCAGTTCTCCTAAGCTGAGGGGTGAGGGTGCACAAAGTATAAAGGGCAGATATTTAAACGTTAATTAACTAAAAGGGGCAGCGAATGGCCTCAAGGCTTCATAGATCAGTTAACAAACGTCAACTCCACAGCAGGAAATGGGTCTCATTCAAAGAGTTGGTCGTTTATATGCAATGCAGCAAATTGTTAATTCAAATATAACGTCACGATAATCATTCTGCAGTGAATGGGCAAATAATTCTAACATTCTAACATATACAGCGGGGAAGAGGGGGTAGAATTTCTTTTGGCGGGTCTTCAAATGCATTAGGAACCTAAACTTGATCGAAGCGACAGAATGAGGGGTATCAAATTCGAATGCGAAACGCAAACGCTGCACCGCGTTAAATGAGAATAATGGCAATGTACGAATATAGGTTTTATGACAAGGTTCTAAGCGGCGTCATAAAATTAAGATGGTAGAGATGAGAGTTTATGAAATGAACGCATGAATATGAGGGCGATGAGGATGATAAGGACTATTAATGCTTACAGGGCGAACACTTTCATAATAAAGGGGGCGACGGTTTATATACAATCCATTTGAATTTAATTTGCAATACAACAGCACAAAGGCGCCTATGTAATGAGTGGGGGCAATTAACTCCAACGTATGGATGAGCAAGGGCAGGAATGTGATAATTAATATGGAATGGTGTGTAATTATGAATATACAGTTCAAAATGGCTTGCCTAATAGGTGGGGCATTCTGGCTATCTATGCGGTGCAAAACAAGGTCAGAATGGCCTAATTCTAACTCATGGAGCGAAAATATATCTCGATATCTTAATAATATGGATTTATTTGTTTTTTTTACCAAGTAACTTCAGATGGGACTTCTGAGATGATTTTCTGGATTCTTTCTTCCCAAGCTGGGTTGGGTGGAGATGGGGTGTTGGGGGTGGGGGTGGAAACAGAGACCAGTTCACCAACTACACTATTGGCCTGGGGTGGGGTTCAAATTTGTAATATGAATGGGGATCTGACTCCATTTTCTCTCATAACCTGAGCGGGCTAAGTGGATAGAGGTGGGAGGTTGATGGTTTGGTTTAGGGTTTGAATTCGTCTGCACCAACGGTTAGCTTTTATGGGGATGAGGGGAATGAGGGGATGAGGAATGAGGGGATGAGGAGAATTTCATTGTAATCTCATGTGGTATTGGAGGGCATAGAGGGTTTTTCTGGGTGGATAGTGGGACGTGGGTTCTGGGGCCGTTTTTCGATGTGCTTTCGGAGGGCATAGGGGATTTTTTGGGGTGGATAGTTTCTGGGGCCGTTTCGATGTGCTTTCAGGGGGCATATGGGGGATTTTGTTTGAGTGGATAGTTTCATAGGGCCGTTTTAGATGTGCTTTCTGGGGAGCATAGTGGTTTTTCTCTGGGTGGATGGGTTCTTGGGCCGTTTTCGATGTGGTTTCGGGGTATAGGGGTTTTTGGGTGGATTGGTTCTGGGGGTTCTGGGGCCGTTTTTTCTGATGTTCTGCTTTCATGGGGGGCATAGGGAGGTTTTTCTGTGGATGGGTTTTCTGGGGGTGGGTGGGTGCTGGGGTATGTTCTGGATCACAGGGGGACGTGGGGTTCATTTCGGGTGAGGGCATGGGGGTTTCAATGCAATCTTGGGTGGCATTGGAGGGGGGCTTTCTCTGGGTGGGTGGGTGGGTTAGTAGGTGGGTGCTGGGGTGTGTTCTTGATTATAGGGAATGCCCTCGAGGGTGAGGAACAGGAAAGTCTAACGGGCATATGCTGAAAACATTTTAACACAGTAAAAATAATGCAATAAAATCAAACAATTGATGAAGAGCTGAAAATAAAATAAGCAGTTAATGCAACCTATAACCACTTCTGGTACCAATGTGACGCCTTACCCCCTGGGTCTCTCTTACTTGCCGGCTAGCCTTCGATCACTTCGCTAGGTCGGCTAAATATGCAGGGGTTCTGGCAAGATATGTCCGCGGGTAAGCCTGCCCTGTGCGAGGGTAGGGATTATAGGTTGCATGGTAATGAAACAACTCAAATAAGCACAACGAGAGACAATAAGAAAATGAATATAATATAATCGAAGTCATAATAAAATGAAAAGAACATATATAATAGAGACTTTAGAACATATGCGGCCCAAAATCTCAATTTCCAGCAGTGTCTTGAGGAATGCTCACCGCAAGCAACTAAACAATACTAATGTACGATTCGACGCATTAATACAGGCTAGATAAGCCTTCCAGTTCCTATATAACATTGCATTTACAAAGTCTCTCAGCGAACTATACTTGCTTCTTCATGACATACACCAGAGCCATTATTCCTGGTCAGTTATAGCGACATAATTAATAGCATACACATAAAATATAAGTGGCGATCAATAATATGCAGCAATAAATCAATATAAGCAGGACAACGTTATTCTAAGAATAAATCAAGCAACTTTCCTGATGAGTGCGTTGAGCTTAGAGCTTACAGCCGATGCTCACGAGTCAAAGCCCTTTTCTGTTACCCTTCGGCTCGCATCATTCACGAATCAAGGTCCTTCTGTTACCCTTGGATTCGCATCGTTCACGAATTAAGGTCTTCTTTGTTACCCTTACATTCGCGTTGCACTCCTTTATTCCTGGCTTCTCCTCTCCAATTCCTCCTGAGTTGCCACTCAGTATCTTTTCCTCGAGCGAGAGCCGCGAAGATTGCTCTCACCCATATTTATAGCTTTCCGCCGCTCTCCCGGCTTCCCGCCCATGCTCTCCGCACGGCTGGGTCTTAGCGCCCAGAGCCTGACTCCTCAGCGGCTACTGTGGCAAGATACAGCGCGAAGCTAAGTAAGTACATACAGAGACAAATACAGGGACAGTATGTCACAAAATCAGATAAGGTGAATAATGTTAATTTTTCTTTAATCATGTATAAATAAAAAAATAAAAATAAAATTTATATATATATAGAGAGCATATATATGTATATATATACATTATATATATATATATATATATATATATATATATATATGTGTGTGTGTGTGTGTGTGTGTGTAGACTGGGAGGTTGAAGATAGACCTGCATATTTCTGTCATGTGAAAAGTTTAGGCTTTATTAAATATTCTACGATACACCACTTTTTGCAAGTAAAACTAGCAACTAATCAAGTAAGTAAGTAAAATCTCGTTAGTTTCTATAGCGCTTTCAAAAGCAGCGCCGAAGTAGCTCCTTATTCCTAGGCGCTTAATGTCAAAATGATATAGCTATAGCCAAAGGTGGGGTCATTCATACAGGGTAATTTATTCCAAAAGGTCAGTGATTGGGACGCTACAGCTATGGAGGAAATGATTTTTTAAAGAGAAACGATTTCATTTTAAAAAGAAAAACTTGAGGAGATGTTGCAGGAATGAAAGGAAATTGTGACTCAGAATTTGTTATTTGACCATGGTGTAAACAGTGGAGGAATGCTGGAATTGAGTTCCAAAGTTTTGGTGCAGCATACGAAAAAGCACGGTTGCAAATTTTTAGAGATGATTGATTCAGGGGACGAAGAAGAGTTACGTGAGAGGAAGATCGAGTAGATCGAGGATTTTGTGGGATTATCAGATTTCATAGGTATACTGGTATTTATTAGACCTGTGCGCCGCCGCCGCCGACGTTTTGCATGACGCCGCCGCCGGTAAAACAGAATCGGCGCGCCACCGCCGCCGCCGCCGCCGCCGCCGCCGCCGCCGCCGCCGCCGCCGCCGCCGCCGCCGAGAGAATATCGGCGTGACGCCGACGTCCCTATGGTGAAATTATTTTTCTCATGCAACCAGAGTACACCAACACTGTTGTAATACGTGGATAAAAATGTCTTCTTTTTGGGAGCGGTATCAGCGATATATAACTGAACTGAAATAGAAATTAAAAGTAAAATTATTTGCATTTAGTTCAGTAAAACTGAAATGCGAAGTAAAATATAGTTTAGAACTGAAATAGAAAGTATAAGTAAAATAAGGACACCAAAATGGATTAAACTAAAAGTAGTAATTATGCGGTGAAGTAAAATTGTTAACTTTTACTCCCATTTTATTTCAGATTTATGTTCATGTCTGAATGTTGTTAAGGCAGACCGTACTGTTTGTACTTCCGCCGTCTTCCGGTTTATTCTTTATTTCGACTCTCGAGTGTCTAAATAGAAAAGTACGAGCTTATCTAGACAGTTTGCTGGTAGAAAAAGGGAGAGTGATATTTGGCAGTTTTTTTAAGTATGACCAGGGCACCAACAAGAGTGTTCGTAAAGCGGCATTTGCAAAAAAGCGACACACGTGGCTTCCAACTTGCGGGAAAATACGTTTAACCTAAAGTTTAGTCATTCGATTGTCACGGTATTATTGTAATAATAAATTTAGACATTTTAGGCGCTAACTGAGAAGTTCACCGCAGAGCCGTAGCTAGGGTATTCGGCGCCCGGCAACAATGAAATAGTAATAGTAAAAATAAATTCTAGTACTTAGGAATCAGGATAATCCACTTGGAAAATAGTAGGCCCGGGTTCTGAAGTCTCGAGTCTGGACTACTGGTTGGTAACATTATGTAATACAACTAGTCAGCTAGCCTAAGCCTACATGAATGTCGGACATGGATTAGAACTTTTAGAAGACTCGATGGGCTTGTTTAAAATATTTAGTAGATATAATTTATCTATGAACGGATACGGTTATACGGGTCCGTGTACAGGTCCTTGTAGATTTGTACGCGTACACGCACCCGCGGGTACGGGTCCAACTCCAAAAAACTCCAAATTCCAACCAATGTCGGGTACGGGTCCGGGTACGGGTAGGGTACACAGCTTACGGGTACTTGTCGGGTCGGGTATAGCGCTAGCGGGTACGGGTAGGGTAGGGCAAAAAAGTTTTTTCACGGGTACGGGTAGGGTAGGCATTTTGCTGTATCCGCACATCTCTTCTTCTTTAGGTACCTTGTTTTACAACGTTGGCGACCATGGACTTCCACTCCTCTCTGTCGTATGTCGCTTGTAGCAGTTCTACTTCTGATATTTTGTCTTTCACGTCGCATAGCAGGTTTTCGATGAACGTCAATCTTTGTCTCCCTCTTGCTCTTTTCCCCATCACTTTACCTGTTGTGACTAAGTTTGCCAGGCCTTTTTTCCTCATTATGTGTCCGAAGAATTCTAGTTGTCTTTTCTTTATAGTCTTTAGCAATTTCCTTCTTGAGTTTGCCTTTTCCAAAATTTCCTGGTTTGATGTTTTCTCTGTCCAAGAAACCTTCATCATTCTCCTTAAAAACCACATTTCCACTGCCTCTAATTTTTTCTTCATCTGTTTGGAGATTGACCACGTTTCTGCGCCGTATAGCAATACCGACCATACATAAGTTTCCAAGACCCTTATCCTTGTTTCCATTGATATTCTCTTATTTGTTAAGATGTGTTTTAATTCCACAAATGCTGATTTTGCCATGGCAATCCTTGTTATTATATCCTTTTCACATTTCCCATTGCTGGATATCCAGCTTCCTAAATATTTGAAGTCATTTACTTGCTCTATCAGTTGTCCATTTATGTATAGTTGGCATCTTGGTGTATCTTTTTGTTTGGAGATCACCATGCAGTATGTTTTCTTTGTATTTATTTTTAGCCCCTTTCTTTCGCCTTCCTTAACTACTTCGTCCACTAATTCCTGTAGCTTCTTTTGTGTGTACGCCATTAATGCTGCGTCGTCCGCGAATCTCAGGTTGTTAATGTTCTGCCCTCCAATTATGATTCCTTCCATGTTCTCTATTTTTTTCATGATTTCCTCTCCATAAGCGTTGAAGAATTCTGGTGATAAACCACAACCTTGTCTTGCTCCTTTCTGTATTTTGATCCAGTTTCCCTCTTTCCCTTTCCCTCTTTGCACATCTCTACAAGGTACGATAAGGAACAGTAAGTCGGGCAGTGTTTATTGTAGCCACCTAGACATTTAGGGGAGGAGCTTAAAATGTTTGGGGGACAAAGTTCGGCCTGTTTTTGATAATCAAAAAAAGGTCAGCATTATATTTTTTATTTTTCCCTCTCAGAAAAAGTCGAAAAACCTGACAAGCAAAAAAGGTCATCTTGTATAGTTTCCTTTTTCCCTCTCAAAATACCTGACAACCAAAAAGGTAATTCTTATAGCCCTTATATTTTTCCCTCCCCAAGTACCAAAAAACCCTCATCAAATTATTTGAGGGGAATTTCAACCCCAAGCCAAAATACCTATAAAAAATTATTTGTAGAGGGGGAATTCTCCCAGAGAAGGCCTAGAATAAACACTGTATGTCGGGTGTTGAGACAGCAAAAACTACATCTTCAGTTCATTCAGAGTTCAAGATCGTTCTAAACCAGTTGGACCAGTAGGTCTATGTAGCTGTTCGGCAGTCAAGATCATTGGCCTATGCTGATCAAAATCCACTGAAGTTTTGGGTCAATCGTCGAGCTTCATTTTCCCTACTATCACCCATTGCGGAAGATTTACTTTCAGCGCCAGCAACTCAGGCTTACGTAGAGCGTATTTTCTCAGTGTGCGGCTGGCTTACTGCAGAACGACGAAACAGGCTCATAAAAAGTCCTGAGATGCGTGTCTTCATGACTCTCACCAAAAGCATCGCATATTGAATCATTTGCATTTGATTGCAGACTTGCAGTTATTGTACTCATATTGATATTGTTCCTGTTTGACAGTGACAGCTTAAGTATTACGCTAAATGTTTCTGTGCATGCAATGAAAGTGGCAGTCGTTCGTATTTGTTATATGTTGCACTGTAATGCTGTGCATTCAGCGTACTAGCCCAGTGACTGACTATTACTGCTGTTAAATGAAGCGGAAGCCTGAAAGTTATGATATGTAAAACTGTAAGTAAAACTAAAAGTGACAGTAATTTTATTTTGGAAAATTAAAAGTAAAATAGCAATTATTTACAAAGTAAAATTATAACTGAAATAGAAATTAAATTAAATTGAAAACTGCAATTGAAAATGAAGGTAAAATAAGGAAGCCAAAAATAAATTAGAAGTAAAAGTAGTAATTATTTTTTGAGGTAAAACGCCACTGAGCACTATAAAATGTAGCTTTTTCCAGTCGTCTTGCCACTCCCCAGTAGTAGTAGTAGTAGTAGCAGTGATGGGCACTAACTAATTTTTAAAAGTTAAACTTTAACTAAACTTTTTTGGAAATCAAGCAGTTTAACTTTTTAAGTAACTAACTTTTCACTGTAGTAGTTTAACTTTAACTGATATCTAATTAAAAGCAGTTTAACTTATGACTTTAACTTTTTAACTTTGATATGAGCTACTGAGCTAGTAAAACTAGGCTACAAGCTGCAACGAACATGATATACGATTATAATTTCATATAGCACAATTTTAACAATAAATATAATAATAATAATAGTAATAATAATAATAATAATGGTAATAATAATAATAATTCATAATTGAAACAGGTAATTATGCGGTTGACATGAAAAAGTAGAGCCTACGCATGAATTAGCCTGTGCTGAAAGTGGCATAGAATCTCAATAACTCCAGTTTAACTATTTGCCAGTTAACTAAAAAAAATCAGTTTAACTAATGCCTTAACTAAACTTTTACCCAACCAGTTTAACTTTTGATGCAACTGAAAAAAAGTAGTTTAACTAAAAGTTAACTAATTTTTAGTTAACTTTTGCCCATCACTGAGTAGTAGTAGTAGTAGTAGTAGTAGTAGTAATAGTAGTAGTAGTAGTAGTAGGTAGTAGTAGTAGTAGTAGTAGTAGCTTGTAGTAGTAGTAGTAGTAGTAGTAGTAGTAGTAGTAGTAGTAGTAGTAGTAGTAGTAGTAGTAGTGCTAGTAGTAGTAGACTTCTTTAGCGCCATTGTAGTAGTACGTCAGCACCAGTTGATGGTCGCTTCGGTAAAATAGTATTTTACAAGAATCGTAGTCATGAATCATTGTCCGTGGTGAATCGAGGTTGCTGTGATGGGCACTAACTAATTTTTTAAGTTAAACTTTAACTAAACTTTTTTAGCAATCAAGCAGTTTAACTTTTTAAGTAACTAACTTTTCACTGTAGTAGTTTAACTGTAACTGATAACTAATTAAAAGCAGTTTAACTTATAACATTAACTTTTTCACTTTGACATGAGCTACTGAGCTAGTAAAACTAGGCTACAAGCTGCAACGAACACGATTTACAATTATAATTTCATATAGCACAATTTTAACAATAAATATATAATAATAATAATACACGATTTACAATTATAATTTCATATAACACAATTTTAACAATAAATATAATAATAATAACGGTAATAATAATTCATAATTGAAACATGTAATTATGCGGTTGACATGAAAAAGTAGAGCCTACGCGTGACTTAGCCTGTGCTGAAAGTGGCATAGATTCTGAATAACTCAAGTTCAAGTTTAGCCAGTTAACTAAAATAAATTCAGTTTGACTAATGCCTTAACTAAACTTTTACCCAACCAGTTTAACTTTTGATGCAACTAAAAAAAGTAGTTTAACTAAAAGTTAACTAATGTTTAGTTAACTTTTGCCCATCACTGCGAGGTTGTAATCCAGAGGTCAGTCCGTACTTCAAGATTTCAGGCTAAGGCAGATATGTAGTCAGGAATAGATGTGTTTTAAGTCTAGACCTGAAGGTAGCAAGACATTCAGTTTGGCGGACCTGTGCCGGCAGAGAATTCCAAAGACTGGGTCCAGCAACAGAAAGAGCCCGTTTTCCAGTAGCGGTCTTGCTATAGGGTATGTAAAGAGTAGTAGCATCAGACGACCTCGTTGAATGCTGGCTGTCTTGAACGGTCAGTAATGATCGGGAATACATTGGTTGATTTGTGTGGAGCGTCTTATGCGCAATTAGACTTATCTTGAATTCGATCCTTTGTTTGACAGGCAGCCAATGAAGTGATTTTAAGATTGGTGTGATGTGCTCATATTTGGCAGTTCCAGTGATAGCCCTGGCTAATGAATTTTGAATCTTTTGCAGGCGGTTTAAGTTAGATTTTGAAATCCCAGTATACAGCGAATTGCAATAGTCAAGACGACTCGATATCAAAGCGTTGGCCAGAGGAATCAGTGCAGAGGAAGGTATGAGGTGTCTGATCCTCCTTACATCTCGTTTGTTATTATTAATTCTGACAATTTCATATAGCGCAATATGCATAGCGAAGGCTAAAGTCAAGAGCGCTTTACAGGTGTCCCTAATAGGAGATGTTAAATAAATATGTTTTAAGGTTCCTAGTGAACAGTTCAGGAGATGTCGCCCTAGTCACGTCCGCCGGCAGTGAGTTCCAAAGCAAAGGGTTGCCCCTCGAAACAGACCGGTCCCCGAATTTTGCTGTCGTAGACGGGGGTGGAACCACCAATTGAGAACGGCTGCTTGATCGAAGCTGCGAGCGCCGATCAGACGACTTGGGCTTACAGACCAGAGCCGTTAAGTACTCGGGGCAGAAAGGGTCATTTAACGTCCTAAATGTAAACCAGCAACGTTTAAAGGCTATACGCTCCGGAATCCGGAGCCAGTGAAGGTTGTCTCGTAATGGCGGTGTCACATGCTCATTCCATCTAGCGCCGAAAATCAGACGTGCTGAAACATTTAGCACCATTTGAAGACGGTTTAGCTGGCTGACAGGAAGTCCGAATAAGATACTATTACAATAATCCACTCGTGATAGAATGAGGGATCGAACCAGTTTAATCACGTCCGGTAATGGCAGGTAGCGGCGAATCTCCCGGATCCTGCGTAACTGATAGTAACAGGTGCGAGTCACATTGTTTAAGTGACTGACAAACGAAAGTGACTCATCCAAAAGAACGCCTAAAAGACGTAGTTCGGTACAAGGAACAATGTCTACATCTTCAATTGAAAACGGATTTCGTGGTATGAGATGTTTCCTTCTAGGTGCACTTAACCAGAGGAACTCAGTCTTTGCTGGATTCAGGGATAATCGATTTTCATCCGTCCACTGTTCGATCGAGGAAATACAGTCCGTGATAGAGGACCGTTGTCGTTCGACATCGGATGGATTACACGAGGAGTAGACCTGAACGTCATCGGCATAAGCGTGTGAAGTAAGCCCGCACGATTTGATGATTCGCCCTATATCTGCCACATATAGGACGAACAGTAGTGGGCCTAGTACTGATCCTTGCGGCACCCCACTGAGAACACGGCGCGAGTCGGACGGTCGACCATTCCAGCAAACCGATTGAGATCTAGCTGTCAGGTAGTCTCGAATCCAGGATAGCGCAACTCCATTTAAACCGTAGGTAAGTTCAAGGCGACGAACGAGAATGTCATGGTCTACTGTATCAAAAGCCGCAGAGAGGTCCAGGAGGCAAAGAAGGGCTAACTGACCATTAGCGATCGCATCAACAATATCATTGTAAATACGCAAGACCGCTGTTTCCGTAGAGTGGCCCTTTCGATAGGCCGACGGATCTTTAGACATTAGACCATTTGACGTCAAGTAGTTTACAAGTTGGTTATTGACCACTCTCTCCAGCAGCTTTGACAAGACGGGTAGATTAGAGACTGGCCGATAGTTGCTTATTTCATCTTGATTCAGACTTGGCCCCTTAAGGTGCGGGTATACGACCGCATGTTTCCAAGACGATGGAAATTCACCGCTACTCAAAGACGTCGACAGAAGAGTCGTGAGAAACGGAGCGAGCGTCTCGATAGACTCTTTGAGGAGCCACATAGGCAGTGGATCCGCTTGACATTGTTTGCAAGGTAATGACCTCACAATCGAAATGTCGTCGGTTTCTGAAGGAGCAGCGAACGACACAAGACCAGGCCCTGAATGCACCGTGAACGAGGCAGGACCAGCCTTAGACGTTCTTTCTCTTACGCCATTGATTTTGTTATCCAAAAACTGGTGGTAGTCGTCAGCTGTGAAACAGGAAGGCGGACGAGGGCTTTTATCACTGTTTCCCAGCAGCGTATTCAAATGCTTCCAGGTCTGCCCGGTGTCTCCTTTAGCAGAGTCTAAAGCTCCGCGCCAGTATTTCCTGCCCTTCTGCCTCACCAGATGCCTACTAGACCTGAGAGCAGAGCGCCAAGCACAATGAGCTGCTGGTTCTCCATCCGACCCTCTGAGTCTCCGGAAAGACCTCTCAAGGCGTCGCACTTCTCGTCGTGCCTGTCTGCAATCGACATCGTAGAATGGCCGGTGTGGTCGGGTGTGCACCGACATCTCAGTCACTGGCGCCAAGTCATCCAGAATTTTCATTATTTCAGAGGAGTAGCATTCAGCAAGATCAGTCGCATTTCTGCAGGAGTCGACAGGTTGGCAGAGCGGTGACGCCTCGAGCCTAATTTTGAACTGCTCCGAGTCAAAGCACTTCCAACTCCTACGAAGTATTTTAGTGTAGACTGGAGACGGACATGCCGTCGAGATCGACCAATAAATCATCTTATGATCTGACAGGCCTGACTCCGACACCATGACATCATCCGGACAATCGTCGGCGGATGATAAGATGACATCCAGCAGTCCGCCATGGTCGTGCGTCGGCTCTCCGACAAGTTGACGCAGCCCGAACGCATCCGTAAGTTGGTGGAATTTCTGTTATAGTGAGCAGAACGGCAGACAAAATCGATGTGTTCTGAGAATGAGAGGTGATTGTCAAAGATAATACTAAGATTGCGAGCAGACTGAGTAGGACGAATCAGTGAAGTGCCAAAAGAAAGACATGCTGATGAAAAGTCGATCTTTTTAATTAAGCTGAGCTGGTGTTCCTACTAGCAGAAATTTGGGTTTTCCTGTGTTTAGGAGAAGTTTGTTTTTAGTCATCCACCTGTGAACCGAAGCCAAAATTTCTTAATTTTAGTCTTGACTAAAATTAAGACGAAATTGACGTCGTTCCGGCGACGGTGAGGTAGATGGTTGGTCGTAGCTCAAGAAAATTTGGGTATCATTCGCGTACAAAAGATAAGCAGCATTTTGCATGGTGAGAAGGTGACTAAGAGGGGCAATGTAGAGTGTAAAAAGAAGAGGCCCTAGAACAGTGCCTTGTAGGACACCACAATCAAGCTTTCTAGATTATGACATGCAGCTCTTGACACACACTGATTGTGTACGATTTTGAAGATAAGACTTGAACCAATTACCACCCCCCCCCCAATTGTCCCCAGTTACCAGATTCCAACAAACAGCCTACATACAGTACGCACAATGCACGATATAACATTATAAAGAAGCCGTGTATCTAAGAAGAATACTCATTGATCTAGTATCAATATTTAATTCAAGCAAGCAATGTTACTGTATACGGATCTTTTATTTAAATGACGTAAAATGTCGTTCATTGTATTACACGCCATTTAGCGGAACTGCAGATCATCATCTTACAAACCAGGGGCGTCATTTGGGGCCGTACCCCCAAAAAATAAAAATTAAAAATTATAATGTATTAAATAAATAAATGTGAAATGTGCAACAGATCGCAAAAAGTGCCAAAAAAATTGCCAAACACGGAAAATGCTAATTTACCAAAATGTGCCCAAAAATTTGCCAAATTTGCCAAAATTTGGACAAGAATTGCCAAAAATTTGCCTAAAATTGTTATAAATGTCAAAATTTGCCAAAAATTATCTCGCCCTCAAGAAAAGTATGAAATGACGCTACTGTTGCCAACATCGAAAAATGCATTAAAAATTATCGCAGAATGACGCTGTGTCATCCACATTAAATGATAAAATTCTTAAGCAAATTATTTATATAGTTACCTGTTAATGCGCTTCCGACATCGGCACTAGACTTTCATCTTCAACTCACCGTCATGGACGAGATCTGCTCCTAATACTGAAAAGCAAGCAACCTTAAAATCTGAATCGCAAATAAAAATTGATTTAGGGTTCATCTAACAGCCTGTTTTGATTTCAGATTACCGTTGCGATGATGATGAAGAAGATGAGGATGATGAGGATAATTAAGAAGATAAGGATGGTTGATGATGGTGATGATGATGACGAGGATTAATAGAACTTTGCTCGCCTATCCAGTCGTTCAGCAAAGGTGTTTAGCTTTTCAATATCCAATGTACGATTCTTGTGAACAAACAAACGCAACGCCAACCTTGTAGATAAAGAAGATATATAGGGAACGCTTGATACTTAGACTAGTAAACCGATCCTAAATCATTCCCTACCTTCCCCCCGACTCACAAAAAATTTCTCTGAAATTTTGCAAGAATCTCACGGGTGGCCCTGATGGCAAGTGGGGGGTTCAAATCTCCCCAACCTCCCCCCGTGGCCCCGCCACTGAGGATGATCAGGATTAAAAATGGTGGTTATAATGATGACGACGATGATGATAAATGATAATAGTGATGATGAGGAGGAGGAAGATGAGGATGACATGGATGATGATGATGATGACGACAACGACGACGATGCTGATGATGACGATGATTATTAGCATGAGGATGAGGATGTTGAGGAAAATCAATGGGTCGAATATTTTAAGACCGACAACAGGACTTCGAAACGGGGAACGACGCACCTCTCTCTGTCTGTCTGTCTTCTCTCGCTGTCCTCACTGGCCGCCTGAGCGTCTGCTTTTTATATAGGCCTACTCTATTGGGGAGCGTACGGCGCCATAGTCGGCGGCATCGCCTAACTAGTGCACGCATTATGGTTATTCAAGCACAACTCATGGTTATAAAACCACCAACTAGAGAAGTGCACGGTAATGGCTACCGCGGTTTCACCGCGGTAATCCGCGGATTTACCGCGGTAACGGGGTTAAAGCCTGTAATTTTACCGAAATATTAATGGGGACGGTAAAATTATGGCGGTAGTACCGCGGTAACGGGATCCAGGCTGACGGTAGTACCGCGGATGCGGTTTCAAAAATGCCGTAAATACTGCGGGAATGGGGACGATTAATCTCGTAAATCAATAATCATACGTTCGGCCGATTTTAGCATAGCTACTAACTATAGGCATACGCCTTTCAGTTTCAAATTAAAAGGCCATTAAATTGGACTGTTAGGTTCAGGCAAGATTGGATTGGATCACTTGACCATGGACATCTAAAGTTGCTATTAAAAAGTCCTTGACTTGACTTCCATTGTTAGTTCGCCGTTGGTAAACAATAAGGACTGAGTGCTGAAGTAAGAGCTTGAATGCTGTAGAGACTAGAAAAGTTATTTGGGAACTTGAGGGTAATTGATAATTAAGCACAGCAGGTAGTAATAGAAAACAGACGAACTGAATTGAGCTCTAGTTCTGTTGATGGCCAATTGTTTTGGAATGGTCTTTAAAAATGCTCGCTATGGTTGTTAAATAATGCTGACACTATGATTGTTATTGATTAGTTACACTTGACTTGAAGTACTATATTTCATTTCATGTTCTAAATTTTACATAAGAAGTCTACTATAGTATAGCAACAAGCATGTTGCTAGTTTATTTCCGTTGAAGTAATAATACACTTGGTTGGCATGGTGTCCAGAAGGATATAAAATTGTGGGGATAGGGATGGGAATTGATATAAAACTGCACCGGGGACGAGGATGGGCACCTAAATGCGGGGACGGGGACGGGGATGGGTTCCAATATGCGGAAACGGAGGATGGGCAAAGAGATTAGGGGATGGGGTGGGGATGGATTTTAGGTCAATGGGAATGGAGAAAAGCTTTGCGGAGACGGGAGGGGATGGGGACAACAGTCAGCCCCGTGCACACCTCTACCACCAACACGTAATTTTGTGCTTCTCCATGCTTCCCCGTGCTTCAGTATCATGGAGGTATTATCTCAGGAGACAGCATTACGTCATATCTAGCCCAGGTTGCGTGAAGTCAGTAGCGCGTAGGCTAAAAATAGTACCTCCATGTAGCGCGTAGGCTGTTAGCGGACATCTTGGTAGACCCAAACCATGGCTGCTGTCTAGGAATTTCCCAGCTAGTCGGCTTCACCGAAATGAAGTAATGCCGTCTCCAGGGATAATACCTACATGTTCAGTGTGCATCAAAATGTGTATTTAGTAACCTCATCATGGTTGTTGAATCGAAACCCCCGGGAAAACCCCACAGCATTACGCCACACAGCAGCTTCACCATTCAACGCAGTAATTGAATCAACAACCTGGGAAAACCCCACAGTTGCATGCCTATGCGTCAGCGCTAGTCTGCAGCTCAACAAGCGGTTGGGGAGAGAAAATCTTCTATTGGCTCCAGCCAATCACGGCAACCCGCTGGCTGCTCACTATTTTTAAATCGACGTAAAACCCCGTAGCCTATATCACCATTTATAATGCAAGTCAGACAGACAGACACGCAGGCAGACATTCAATCGCTGGTACTTCAAATCCGGCAGTGTTTGCGTATAGTCACGTAATTGTGGCTTTTGTCAAATTGCAATGGATGTTTTGCATTTTTAATCCTCAATAAAACCATCCATGCACAATGTAAGAAATTGGGGTGAGGGTCCAACCCTGCCTAATATACAGCCCCCCTCCAAAAATATATTTAAAATTTAAACCAAGCTGCCAAAGATACTTGAACGTGTTGCTGTTTGGGCAATTTTGTTGTTATTTCGTAGCAGTGGTGGCTACACGGGGGGTGCCCGTGCCCCCTATTGAGTGCCTGCCCCCCAAGTTTGGACCCTATACTTAATGCTACATACATCCCGTCTGGAAGATGACATTCACCATGACTGTTTTTTACGTGTTTACGCAAACCTTTATTGTTGACAAATGCCTTACTAGTTACTACATAACTTACAGGCGAACTTTCCTTCACTTATCTCCGCCATTTTAAAACACAGTATAAGATAATACTATGGGGTTTCCCCAGTGTTGCAAATATAAATATTGCTTGCCGTGATTGGCTGGAGCCAATAGAAGGTTTTCTCTCCCCAACCGCTTGTGCAGCTCATACTGTTACAACTAAACGATAATAACACGCATACAAATTACAAACGCACTCGTTCATGATTGCACACGAGTAAGTAAGTAAGTAAGTAACAGCGTTCTTATATAGCGCTTCTTAAGTCTTAATATAAAAAAGGCCAGTCCGAAGCGCTCCCGCTGCGGTAAGTACTGTCGACATGGCAAAGCCAAAGTCAGACGCACTGTTAACAGCGTTGACGTCTCTGCGGATCGGAAGATGATCTTTAATATCCACTCGTATGGTAAACGGGAGTTCGCCGTCATCACGCAATCCGGCGGTGAATTCCTTAAGAGAGCGACCTTCCACAGGATGCTCCCAACACAGAGACGCCGATGAATGACGGAAAAAGAAGTTGATAGACCGCTGGACGGTAGACAGAATTCGCGACGTGGAAAAGTCCGGCGTTGAATTTCCATAGACGGTCTTCCGTAAGAATAATCAGCCACCGAGTAGATTCCCGTCACCGAACTCGTCAGATCCAACGAAGATGGAAAATTCCGGCGAAAACATGGAGAAAACAGTCGATCGAGTCAAACAATTGCCAAGAAGGGCGACATTCCAGACGCGCAAACACGCGCTGGCGATGTCAGCCATAGTGGCGGACAAGATGGCGGACTTGGCTTGAGAAGAGACTCTGTATCAGACATGGGTCAATTACGTTTTAAGCAATTACAATTACATTACAATTATACGGATTTTTGTCAATTACAATTACAATTACAATTACAGCCAATTACATTGGGACCAGTTACAATTACAATTACAAACGTGTCAATTACAATTACAATTACGATTACTTTTCATTCCTTTCTGCTTCTTTTAAAAAACTTAAGTGTCTAAAATAATTAACATAAATTAGTTCAACAAATTCATATGCTACGGCCTATTTAAAAACCGTAACACAAAAGTTTCACAAACCCGCAAATGAGTCAACAAATTCGAAGTAGCCTTTTTCGAGCATGACACAAATTCACCACACAACCGGCACTTCACTTTAATTAGCATTTGCATTGGAAACAGCATTGTTAAAGTCATCAGACTTTTCAAATAATTCCATATTACTCCTGCTTGATTTACGCTCATCTTTACTGGTAGCTGGCATTAAACTTTTATTCACAAAAAAGCGCAGCCGCAGAACACAGGAAGTAGACATATGATAAGCTGGTTCCCTTCCAATTTGAAAGGCAGTAAAAAGCAGTGATGTTAACAAGGACCGACCCCCCAAGGACGAGGATAAGGACAAGGATCGACTCCCCAAGGACGAGGATAAGGACAAGGACCGGCCCTCCAAGGACGAGGACAAGGACGAGGACTTACCCCGCAAGCACAAGGACCGCAAGGACTGACCCCCAAGGACAAGGATCAAGGACAAGGACCAACTTCTGTCAGGCAAAAAAGTCAGAAAGGAAAAACCAAACACAATTTCAATTCGAATCACAAAATTAGGAAAGGAAAAAAAGAACGTTGTAAAACATAGTCTAGTCAACAGCAATGCTGCATTTCAAATGCGCCTTTGACTTTAGCCACCTAGCTATGTTACTGCGCTTAAGAAATTGTCAAGTTTAATAATAATAATAATAATAATAATAATAATAATAATAATAATAATAATAAATGAACAAGTGTTTGCAGAAAAAAAAGAATGTTGTAAAACATAGTCTAGTCAACAGCAATGCTGCATTTCAAATGCGCCTTTGACTTTAGCCACCTAGCTATGTTACTGCGCTTAAGAAATTGTCAAGTGTAATAATAATAATAATAATAATAATAATAATAATAATAATAATAATAATAATATTAATAAATGAACAAGTGTTTCCAGCAGCTGATCAGTCATGCACACACGGTGAGGTCTAATTATGAGACCACTTTGCGAACACTCGTTCAACTGGAGCCGACGTCACTGGGCAACAAAGAATTCTGCTAAAGAATCAACTCCTCAACTGGTATTATAAAGGAAACAATGACTAAACATTTTAGAGTAACTCAAATCAAGTATGTAGCCTAAATATAAATCCACACACTACTCTTACCTTGGAACATAATTATCAGTACAATTGAAAATGGTATACAAGTAATTTGGTCCTTATAAGGACTTTTCAAGGACTAAGTTACAAGGACCAGGACAAGGACCGATCTGCAAGGACGAGGATAAGGACGAGGACTGACTCCCCAAGGACGAGGACAAGGACAAGGACTTCAAATTGGTCCTTAAGGAGTCCTTAAGGACAAGGACCAGGACAAGGATTAACATCACTGGTAAAAAGTAAATGCCGGTAAGTAAATGCTTGCATGGCAACTGACCAGAGCAGTGAGTCCATTTACCAATAACCGTTGTGCTTTGACAATTCACTAACCATCCAATGTATTCACTGCCATGCATTCATAGACTGACAAGACTTCGACTCATACATGCTAATACGCTATTAGAACTTATAAAACTCATATTCCTGTAATTGGATAAATCAATTACACTAGCTCAATTACAATTACAATTACACACATGACAATTACAATTACAATTACATGTAATTGAACTTCCCATAGATCAATTACAATTACAATTACATTGGCAAAATGTAATTAATTACAATTGAATTACAATTATAATTGTAATTGACCCATGTCTGCTCTGTATCAACCCACGAGTTGAATGAATCAGGATAGCCGAGCCATTTAACCAATGATTTCTTCCCCCGCTTACGAATTACTTTCTCAATTCTAAATATTTTTTGTTTAGTCTTTAGTAGCTCTTGCTCATAAAATGTTCCTTTTATTTCTTCACCGTTTAGGGTTACCATATGTCCTCTTTTTGGACCCCTGTCCGGGCGTCCGGGCGGCTTTTCAGACAAAGTCCGGGTTTGTCCGGGTTTTGGTCCTCCCGATATTTAGCGCATGGAATACTATATAATAACTGTATTAACACGGCGTTTTTGTCCGTCGCCAAACCTCAGACCCGGGCGCAATCTGACGATATTGACAATAATTACTCAGAATGAGATAGCCCTACTTTTGTATTTTAAATTTGTTAGTATTTGTACAGCACCCAATATTGGTACGATTTGACGATTTTATAGCAGAGTTATTTCTAGGATTGTGAATTTGGGGGGATGGTGTCGAGAAAATTTGGGGGTGTCGGAATTTGAAAAAAGTCTGACAAGCAAAAAACCTTATCAAGCTCTAAAAAAGTCTGACAAGCAAAAACCTTATGAAGTATCCAAAAAGCCTGAAAAAGGTCATCCCTTGCTCAGATTGGGAGGGGTGTCGGTCTCAAGTTCAGGGGGCGTGTTGGGGTGTTAGGGGTTTCAAAATATCCCTCGATTGGGGGTGTCGGTCTCAGATTTGGAGGTTTGGCGGGTGTTAGGGAGTCAAAATATCCCTGGTTTCAGGGACACAGCGTGTCCGCGACTACTCTGTCCAGGGGCCCGGAAAGTGTCCTCTTTTTCCATCTGACAATTATGGTAACCCTATCACCGTTATAGTCACTGTTAGTCAGTTATCTTATAATATTATGTCGGAGGATCTGTGTATTGAACTTGTGATATAGTAAACAGAATTTCTCTTAATTGTTCTGCCACAACAACTGAAAAATTGAAAATCCCTCACGTAGTTATCCCTTAACACAATAATAACCCCTGTTTCAAGTGCAAACAATCTTGGATTTACTTTTGACTCCTCCCTAAATTTTGAAGCTCACATAATATCTCAACTATCAAAAACCTGTTATGCTCACATTCGTGATCTACGTCGCCATCGTCCCTATCTTGATATTAAAACTGCTTCTACTATTGCCACTTCAATAGTTCAATAGTTCACTCTAAGTTAGACTGCTGCAACTCACTGTTTCATAATCTTCCAAGGGCTTCCATATGTAAACTCCAATCGATTCAAAATGCCTTTGCTCGTGCAGTAACTAAATCACCTTAATTCTGTCACATTACGTCATTACTCAAATCTCTCCACTGGCTCAAAATAGCAGAACGCATTGAATATAAAATAATATTGATGACTTATAACTTACCCCATACATCAAAACCAGTCTACCTAAGAAATCTGATAATTCCACAACAACCTCGATCTACTAGATCTTCTTCTCATGTAACTCTCCTTCGACCTCTGAATCAATCATCTCTCAAAATTTGCAATCGAGCTTTTTCATACGCTTCACCAGAGCTTTGGAACTCAATTCCAAGATCCCTCCGCTGTCTACATCAAAGCCAAATAACAAACTCTGAGTCACAATTTTCTCCACTTCTTACAAAATCTCCTCGTGTTTTTCATTCTAAACTAAAAACATTTCTCTTCAAAATATCATTTCCTCCATAGCTGCACCGTCCCACCCACTCGCCCTTTTGATTAACTGACCCGGCATGAATGACCCCACCTTTGGCTATAGCTACTTCATTTTTGAGAGTAAGAGCATAGGAATAAGGAGCTATTTCAGTGCTTATTTTGAAAGCGCTATAGAAGTTTACGAGATTTTACTTACTTAAATATTTATTCACTCCATCGTGGTGTATAACCTTTCTTAAATGTTGCCTTCTTTTTAGTTATTCTGACTTCATCACCAACAGAAAACTTAGGATTTACAGGTTCTGAGCTTATTTGTCCATACAGAGTCATAAATACAATGCGTTCATTCCTCTTATCACTAGCCAACACAGGCGTCATTTTTATTGATGAATGTCTAGTATTGTTATAGTGACTAACCAGTAACCATGTCATCTAAAACAGAAGAATTAGCTGAGAAATATTTAAACATCTTTTCCTTCATTGTTCTATTCCATCTCTCAACTACACACCATTTTTCTTCGTTCTCCGTTGAGTACAACTTGACACCCAAAGACTTTACATCCTTATTATAAAATTCTTTTCCTTTGTCAACCCACAACTTCTCAGGTTTTCTTCCTTCACGGAATATTTTCTCGGATGCTTTAGCAACTGCTGCTCCGGTTTTATTTTTTAATGGAACTATTCAGCAGTATTTTGAAAGCAAGTCAATGACGCATAACAAGTATTTACTCCGTCGTTGTACTCAGCAAATGACTGCATGTCGACTACGGTAAATCATCTGCCCAAATTTCATTAATTCCTCTAAAAATAACCTGTCTTTTTCTAAAGTGTTTTATTGCTGGTTTATGTAATTCGTCTGCAAGCTGGTCAGACCATTTTGCTAAGTCTTTAACCTCGCTTTTTTGATCGCTTGGAGTTTTTTAGAGTTATCCCAAGACCGAAATTAGCTTTAGCGTTTAATATTGGCTTCATTACAGCTCTTTCAGGACGCTCTCTCAAAGTTGGATTGAGCATTTCATTCAATTCACTAACCATAACTCTATCAGCTACGTTACGTGTTTTGGTATCAGAAAAAGCATCATAAGCCAAGTCATGACGATAAGCGGCATCATCCTACTCTATCAATTGGCTTGCTAGATTCTATAGGAGTTCCGTTTGGATTTAATCTTAGATCTAATCTTGTACCAGGCCCAGCAAAGTTATACCAGGCAAATGCATTTCACCTGGGTATTTAGCTCAAGGAAGCTTTATTTTACTTGTAACAGATTTCAACGAGCTTACTAGCTTTATTTTACTTGTAACAGATTTCAACGAGCTTACTAAATCTCCACTCTGTTTTGTAGACACAGACTGAGTCTTTGTATGTTAATTAGACAACTTATATAGCGCTGTAGCATAGTAGCATAGTTAAAAATACCAAAGTCAAAAGCGCTTTGACAGCGCTGGCGTGTCAATGAAGGTAAAAAGGTGGCGATGCTAAAAGATCCACTTGGATGGTAAAAAGAACTTTGCTGCCATTAGGAATCCGGTATTGAGTCCTTGAGAAGCGGTCCTTCAAGAAATAGTTCAGCAACATTGACGCGTCAACGTGTTGAGAATCCGCAAGTTGAAAGTAGGAATTCTCCGTTCGGTTGCATCCGCCAGTTGCATCCGCCAGTTCCGTTGCATCCGCCAGTGAAATCCTGAGAGCGGTCTTCCGCAAGAAAATAGTTCGTTCCCGAGATCGACAAGACCGACGAAGACGGAGATTCCAACGATGTCCAGAGCGACAGACAAACGCTGTTCCATTGAATTTCATGCATCAGCCGATTAAAGGCTGACGTTGGCATATTCTCAACGGGCAACGATCGACTGAAAACTCCAGAACCACGTGGAAAAGTACTGGACGGCAAGATACTCCTTAAAAATCCGGTGAGCGATCGCAGTTCTCACGAAGATGGAAGTGACATCCAGAACGACCGTCTGAGTTTCTCAACGTGAAATCACTGGCGGATCATAGTTGTCATCATCAGGAGAATTACTATCTGAAGTACATGAATGCTCATTACTGATGACTTCAGCAGGAACATCTGCTTGCCTACTAGTGGATGGTTGTGATGCAGAAATCTTGAAGAGCTCTGAGTGTCTTCTTGTCAGTCTCTTCAGAATATTCCGACATTCCGTGATGTCAATCCCTCCCATGGCCATTTGACGAGCACCTCGCTGATCCAATAGGAATTCACGCTCCTTTACAGACACATTGTTGTCCTTCACACAGAAATGCTGGCTGAGATCTGAGTACTTACATGCAGATCTATAGACAAATTTGTTTTTGCTGTGCATACAGTATACACATTACGCAATTGCACAGGTACTCGCTTTTTACGCAGAAACATACCCAATTGCGCATTACCAATATTATTGGAACTTGAGGAATGAGGATGCTTGGGGAGGCTCTAGACATTAATCTTTGCACGGTTTCTATCTACGTCATAACACAACTTTTCCAAAAAAAATTCACTCTACCTTACTGTAGTTCTTCACGAATACAATCGCTATGTTGATTCTGAGGCTTCTCCAACATCCCTATTTGAGCAATTTTTTGATGACAAAGTCATTGATTAACTGATTTAAAACACGACAACAAAAATATGCAAATACCACAGGTTTTGATGACTTAAATCAGAAAATTGTCATTAAATCAGCTCAGTATATATCAAATATCTTATCTGAAATAATAAACTCATCTTTTGGAACTGGATTAGTCCCAGATGAATTGAAAATTGCAAAGGTAATACCAATCTATAAAACAGGGGATAAATCCCAACTATCTAATTATAGACCAATCTCTATTTTACCAATATTCTCTAAAAAATTTTAAAAGGCAATGTTTGACAGAATACTTAAATATATGAACAAATTCGAAATGCTCTCTAACTCCCAATTTTGATTCAGCCTATTCACTCCACTTACATGCCACTATTATATTTAGTAGACAGTTTCTTCAAATTTCGATGAAAATAAATTTACAATTGGACTATTTTTAGATCTCGCTAAAGCTTTTGATGTAATAGACCACACATTTCTCCTAAATAAATTAAGTTACTATGAAATAAAAGAAATAGCACTTAAATAGTTTTCATGTTATCTAGACAATAAAACGCAATTTACTCAAATAAACTCCACTATGTCTAGAAAAATTAAAAATAAATTATGGAGTGCCTCAAGGTTCTATTCTAGGCCCATTACTATTCATTATTTTTATAAATGACTTACCTAATAGCTCTAATTTATTTAATTTTTTTATTATTTGCAGAAGATACAAATTTAATAACAAGTAGTAATAACATAAAGGATTTAATATCTCAAATAAATGATGAATTAATAAAAGTATCAGCTTGGTTCCATAAAAATAATTTGGTAATAAATATTGAAAAACCTAACTTTATCATTTTCCATACTAGCAAAAAAATTATACCATTAAATATTCCGAAGCTAAAAATAAATAATATTGAAATACAACAAAAAACTGTGACTAAATTTCTTGGAGTAATGGTAGACCAAAATCTTAGTTGGAAAATCAAACTGATCAAATTGCCTCTAAAATATCTAAAAACATAAATATCATTAGACATAATAAAATTTATAATTAAAAAACTCTACTGAAATTATATTTCACTCTGATACATCCCTACTTAACCTATTGCAATATAGTATGGAATCATACTTATAAATATTTAACAGAAAAAATCTAAACTCTGCAAAATAAAGCAATTAGGTTAATAACATTTTCAAATAGATATTCAAATGCTAGTCATCTTTATAATAATCTAAATATTTTAAATGTCACTAATATTTATAAACATCAAAATGCAATATTCATGTACAAATACATAAATAATCTGCTACCCAAAATATTTTATCTTGAGGAGTATTTTAAACAGTAAATAAAAGAAACATATACAATGTAAGAAATATGATAAAATATCTATTCCATTTTCAAGGACTAATACTAGACTTTTCACAATAAAAATAAATGGCCCACACATATGGAACAATCACCCTACTCAGACTAAAAATATACCAAACCTAATCTCTCTCTCTCTCTCTCTCTCTCTCTCTCTCTCTCTCTCTCTCTCTCTCTCTCTCTCTCTCTCTGTCATCTTTGACTGTGTCCAGTCGTTGATTCCGAAACGATTTCTCTCCACTTGTCTCTGTTGCTCGCCAGTTCTCCAGAGTCGTCCTATTTCTTCCGGTTGTTTTCCCTTCCAGCTTGAGCCCCACCGTGTTGAGGTCTTTGCTTATGCAGTCCGTCCATCTTGTTCTCTGTCGTCCTTGACTTCTTTTACCCTCCTGTTTATGATAGTATGCTATTTTTGGCAGTCTTTCGTTTTCCATTCGCAATATATGCCCCAGCCATTCCATTCTTTTCTTTCTTACGATGTTACTGACGAAGGGTTGTTGCGTCCTGTCTCTGATTTCTTTGTTTGTTACATTCTCTTTATAGCCAACTCTCATGATCCTTCTTAGCAATTTGTTTTCACATGCGTCTATTCTTTTTTCCATGCTGCCGGTTATATTCCACGTTTCTGCTCCGTATGTAAGTACTGGAACGACGCTGGCGTTTAATATTCGCAATTTCAATTTCCCAAACCTAATACTGTTTAAAAAGAGACTTAAACAAATAATTCTACAGGATTAGACATAATTTTATCGTTAATAGTTAGTCTTCCTTGATACAGACACTTATATGCTATGTTTATTATTTTACTTAAATACAAATAATTAACTAATTCTTAACTTATGTCTGCTATCATTATAAAATTTCATATGTACTGGTTACTTTCTTGCGGGATCCATGATCCCTCCAGTAACCATTTATTTATTTATTTATCAATTTGATTTGCATCATGTTATTATTGGACAAGTACATAGGTTTATGTACCTGCTATGTTTTGTTTATATGTTATGTAAATTGCTGATTAATTATGGAGAAATAAATAAAATCATCATCAAAAAAGCAGAACTGACTATCATCATCATCATCATCCTCCTCATCATCATCATCATAATTGCTTTCTGCCAGCTCATTAGCGGCAATAGCTACTGTAGACACAAAACTTTTCCATTTATCTTTTTCCGTTGTTAATCTCATTCCATCTATTATTGTAATTTGATATCTTTCTAAGTCTTCTTTGATGTTATCCATCCACTTTTTCCTGGGTCTTCCTCTTCCTCTTTTACCTTCTTTGTATGTGTAGAGTGCTTTGTATGGGAGTCTGTTGCTTTTCATTCTATTTACGTGACCATACCATCTAAGTCTTTTTGTTCTGATTTTATCTATTATTGTCTCTTTCATCCCCAGTCTTTTCCTGATGTCTTCATTTCTTATTCTTTGTAATCTACTTACTCCCAATATCTTTCTCATACAACTCATTTCTGCCACCAACAGTCTGTTTTCATCTGCTCTTTTTAATATCCATGTTTCTGATCCATACGCCATTTGTGGGATAATGATGGTGTTGTATATTTGAATTTTTGTGTAGATCTTTATTTCTTTTGCATTCCAAATATGTCGAAGTCTTCCCATTGTCTGTAGACCCTTTGCTGCTCTCTTTTTAATATCTTGTTCGTGTTTTTTGCATCGCTTGTAATTCTCCTCCCACGTATGTAAATTCTTTACTTGTTCTATGTTATTTCCTTCTAATGATATGTGCATCATTTTCTCTCTCTTTTTGTTGACTGCCATGACTTTAGTTTTGCTGGATTAATCCGGAGTCAAAATCTTCTGCTTGTTTGATTTACTTGGTCTGTAAGCCTTTCTACTTCTCTAGCTTTTTCCACCAGTAAGCTTACATCGTCTGCAAATTTAAGGTTTGATATATTTTCTCCACTACAATTCACTCCATCGTTTACATGTAGATTCTCAGTTGCTATTTTAAAGATTACTTCTAGGATTATTATGAAGAGAGATGGAGATAGCATGCATCCCTGTCTATTCCCGACTTCTGTTTTAAACCATTCTGATAGGTCTTTATCAACTTTTATCGCACTTTCCATTTTCTTGTATATTGCTTGTATTAGATTTATTAGTTTCTCTTCTATGCCCATATTTCTCATAGCCTGCCATAAGCCTTTATGCCATACTGAGTTAAAAGCCTGTTTGTAGTCGATGAAATTGATGTATACAGTTTTATTTGCCTCTGCATATTTTTCTATCAGTTGTCTTAAGGTAAAGAGTTGGTCTATGGTACTTCTTCCAGTTCTGAATCCTGCTTGTTCTTCTTCCGTCACGTTTTCTATGTAACTACTGATTCTTTTTTGTATAATCTTTGTGAAGACTTTTTCTGGTTTACTGAGCAGAGTTATTCCTCTATAGTTATTGCATATTTCTTTGTCTCATTTTCCTTTGTATATTGGTATGATAATTCCTTTTGTCCAGTCATCTGGCACTGTCTCGTTGTAGTATATCTTGTTAATTAGCTCATACAGGGTGTCTATAAGTGTTTCACCTCCTGCTTTCACTAGCTCAGTTGGTATATTATCAATGCCAGGGGCTTTATTTTTCTTGAGTTCTTTCACTGTTCGTTGTGCCTCCTCTTTCAAGATGTTGGATGATGTCCCCTGGATATTCGTGCTTGGTATTTCTTGGAGCACTGTTGAGTCCGTCTAATTTTGGTGTGTATATAGTTCTTTATAATACTCTCTCCATCTGCCTGTTATTTCCATGTTATTTGGTAAGATTCTCCCGTTTTGATCTTTTATGGTTGATAATTTCATGTTATAGTCATTACTTAGTTTTTTATTTCTTTATACATTTCCTGAATTCTGTTGGCACTGTAGTTGCTCTGTATTTCTTTTCATGTGTTTTGTAGCCAATTCTCTTTGTCTCGTTTTAATTTTCTTTTAATTTCTCTAGTATTCCAGTTTATTTTATGTTTATCTGTTCCTTCTATTCTAATTTCCCTTCTTTCCTTACACAGTTGTAATACTTCTTGACTAACCCATTCCTTTTGAGGTTTGTTATCTTTTTCCCCAATTACCTCCATTGCTGTTTTCTGTACTGCTTCTTTCATTTTATTCCAGTGTCTCTCAACCGTGTCACTTGGTTCTATGCTTGCTATTTTCGTTTGTAATCTTTGTTCATATATTCTTCTTGTTTCCTCGTCTTCTAGTTTGGCGACATCAAATACTATTCAGTTTTGTATTTTCTATTCCACTTGTAGTCTCATTCTAATCTTGGCCATTACTAGCTTGTGATCAGACCCAATTGTCGCTGCACATGTTTTCACATCCAATACATTTGATTTCCATCGCTTGCTAATTATGATGTAGTCTATTAGGGTTTTCTTTTGCTGTCTGGTGACATCCATGTCCACTTCTTGTCTTCCCTCTTTTCAAAGCATGCGTTCATTATTGTAAGTTTATTTGCTGCGCAGAAGTTTAATAATCGTTCTCCTCTCTCATTTTGCTGTCCTGTTCCCCATATTCCGATGGTTACTTTCCATGTTTCATAGTCTACTCCAACTTTAGCATTCCAATCTCCTGTTATAATTATTATATCGTGCTTTGGGTTTGCACTTATTGTACACTGTAGGTTGTAATAGGTTATAAAAGTTGTCTATCGTCTCTTCTGAGCTATCGGATATGGGAGCATACACTTGAATTATTGTCATTTTACCAAACTCTGTTAGAAATCTTGCTGTTATTATCCTTGATGATATTGCATTGTATCCGATGAGAGATCTTGTTGCTTCTCTGTCATCAGTATGGCTAATCCTTTTTGTGAGCTGCTATCGTCTTTACCTGAACATATTATCTTGTATTTTAATTCGTCTACTGATTTGTAAACTCTCTTTTTCCTTTCCATCTTGTTTCTGATATTCTCAGTATGTCTCACTGATACTTTTTTCATTTCTTGTACAAGTATATTCAGACCTCCCGTGTATTTCAGTGTTCTTACATTCAAGGTGCCTACTCCTATGCACTCTTTTGTTCCTAGTCTTGATTTTGGTTTAGGTTGACCATACGTAGCACTTAAGTAGGCCTATTCTTAGCCGTGTTTCTTTTGAAATTTTCTTGCTTGTGGTTGCATTAGCATTCATTATAATTTGTAATATATTTCAGTATAATAAGGGATAAATAGTATAACCATTCCATGCTTGTGGTTGCATTAGCATTCGTTACAATTTATAATAATTATATTTCAGTATAATAAGGGATCAATAGTATAACCATTCCATGCTTGTGGTTGCATTAGCATTCGTTATAATTTATAATAATTATATTTCAGTATAATAAGGGATCAATAATATAACCATTCCATGCTTGTGGTTGCATTATCATTCATTATGATAAGGGATCAATAGTATAGGCCTAACCATTCTATGCTTGTGGCTGCATTAGCAATTTAGCATTCATTATAATTTATAATATATTTCATTATAATAAGGGATCAATAGTATAACCATTCCATGCTTGTGGTTGCATTAGCATTCATTATAATTCGGCCTTAAGAAAAGTGTAAAATGACGCTACTGCGCGAATTTTACTTGTTTCCTTGAGGGAACATTTTTTAAAATGGCTGGGAAGCGCTCCAATAAATCCTTCAGGTTGATCAGGTTCAATAGTTCCCGTTATTGACATCTAGCGTCAAA
The DNA here is from genome assembly GCA_018105865.1 of Metaphire vulgaris. Taxonomy (NCBI): domain Eukaryota; kingdom Metazoa; phylum Annelida; class Clitellata; order Crassiclitellata; family Megascolecidae; genus Metaphire; species Metaphire vulgaris. Next base: position 8,984,734 of record CM030854.1, read on the forward strand.
AAATTTCGCTTGCTCGCTCCATTTTGTCTCCGATAAGTCACATAGGCCTATTTGGCGTTGTGCGACCGGTTCTCGTCAGAACACCGAAGTTAAGCAACGTCGAGCGCGGTTAGTACTTAGATGGGCGACCATCCCAGGATCTAATCGCGGTGCCGGCGGCCAACCAAGCCGTTCATCGCTTAGGCGTCGATAAATTGGTAGCAGCGCTAAGCTGCGAAGGTAAAACGCAGGTCTAGAGAAAGTAATGACAACCTACTCTAGATTAATGGCGTAAGCCACCTGCGTCGCTGCTTGCCTAGTACCGGAGATCAGCGCCGGAAACCCTACGCTCGTTCGAGTACGGGACTACCTTTACCTTTAAGTCACATAGGCCTATACAGTACTTGAAAATGTACTCTTTCCAATTCTATGCGAAAGAACAATGTTTGGCCTACTTCATCGTCGTATGTCGACTCTATACTGTATATGTTGTATGCAGGGCATTGCAGGTCTACTAGTAATATGACCTATACATCCTGACAGCAGCCTAAAGTAACAGTTTAACCAATAAATAATAATAATAATAATTATTATTATAATCTCATTGCTCGCAGAATTTGGCGACAAAACACCATTAATTTTGCTGCTTATCAAAACATTTGACTCCGATTCTGATCTAAGGCTTTAAGGCAATCGAATAGTATAATCATTCCATGCTTGTGCTTGCATTATCATTCATTATAATTTATAACATATTTCATTATAATAAGGGATCAATAGTATAACCATTCCATGTTTGTGGTTGCATTAGCATTCATTATAATTTATAATATACTTTAGTATAATAAGGGATCAATAGTATAACCATTACATGCTTGTTGTTGCATTAGCATTCATTATAATTTATAATATATTTAATTATAATAAGGGATCAATAGTATAACCATTCCATGCTTGTGGTTGCATTAGAATTCATTATAATTTATAATATACTTTAGTATAATAAGGGATCAATAGTATAACCATTCCATGCTTGTGGTTGCATTAGCATTCATTATAATTTATACTATATTTCATTATAATAAAGGATCAATAGTAACCCTTCCATCTCGTGCTGACCGTGTCTTCAGCCTAAACATATACACGCATCAACCCAGCAATATTCCAGCCGTCGTTCCTACAGACTTCCACCTTATCGCTCAGCCGTCGCTGACCAGCGCGGTCAGACCTCGGGCTGGGGACGGTGTCGCTGCTCTGTATACGCATCGATCAGCTCCTGGTCAATCCGGCTGCCCTGGGAATTTGGTTACAGGAACCCTTAACACAGCGATGCTTCAGAATTATGTCAGTGAAGTGTCGCTTTAAGAAAAATAGGACTTTTACTATGGGGCAAGCAGAAACCTATTCATATAATTATATAAATTTGTAGGCTTACCTATGATACTTATATGTGGCTATAATGCAAGAAAATAATATGGCTGTCACCCATACAATAATACAAACGTGACGTGATAGAACGTCGCAAATAAATGGTACGTGACAAAAGTATTATTGAAAATTAGAGCGAACATGCATTCAAACATGCATTTTCTCTGTTCCCCACTACTCGCCATCATGTCTCCCAACCAAATGCTTGCCATGCCCAACCACTCACCATACCCCCCTTCTTCAGGTCACAAATTGGTGTGTAGTGTAACAGTCAATGAGTGTGAGGGGAAAATTTGAGCGAAAATAGGATAATATACTGGGCAGACATCGCGTAATTGTAGCAAGTCTGTGGGGAAGAAGTTAAGCAGTGGTGGTTTCAGGATTTCTTGGTGGAGGGGATGAATAAATTCATAGAAAGTTGGTGGAGGGGATGATGGAAATAGAAGGGAAAATCAATAAACTTTGCCTGAAAAGGCTGAAAAGGGGAATTTTACCCCTAATTTTACTACGCTTTTTACCGAAAAAATTAGAAAAATAGGGTTTGACAAGCAAAAAAGGTAATCCCCAGTTAGTTTTACTAGAGTAACTAGACTTTTACCCAAAAATAGGTTTTCACAAGCAAAAAAAGTAACTTTGAAAGTCCGGTGGGGAGGGATGCATCCCCACTCATCCTCCACGTGGAACCGCCACTGGAGTTAAGCATTACAGAGAAGCAAAAAATATCGTCGCACTTTTTAGAGAAAGCGTGGAGTGATTTTCAATTTTAAAAAGACAATATAAAAAAGACAGCATGAAAAAGTAAGAAGTTATTTTTAATTTTGTATGTTACGTAAACTGTACATGCCTATGGGTCCACGCAAATTTAGGGGCGTCATTTGGGGGTAGAAGGCACCGTGCCCAAAGGAAATGAAGAAATAGTGTATAATATATGAAATAAATAAATATATGTGAAAGGTGCATAAAATCGCCAAAAATTCGCCAAAAACTGCCAAAATGCCAAAAGTTTACAAATTGGCCCAAAAATTGCCCAAAAATTGCCCAAAAGTTGCCAAAAATTATCTCCCCCCAAGAAAAGTGTAAAATGACGCTACTGCACGAATTATACTTGTTTCCTTGGGGGAACATTTTAAAAATGGCCGGGAAGCATGGGCGTCGGCAGGGGAATGCAAGAGGGTGCAGTTGCACCCCCCTGGAAAATTGGAATATTGTGAAATTAGTAAAAGAGAAATATATAATATTGAAATGAATTTGCCGTGACTTTCATCATTTTTTCGAAATGAATGCAAAATGTCATTCAGGACTTAGAAATAAATAGCTACAAATCAATGTTCCATAAACATGGCAACGATGTGTCGAACGTTGACTTAACTCTTGGGAGTCTTGGCCCCACACAGTTATTATTACACTTGGCACTAATACTGTATTTCAAATGAAGGCGTCGACACAGAAGCTCGAATAACACTCCTCATAATATATATCTGGTTTAGTGTACCCGGTAATTCAAATGACCTTGTCTAAATACTGTACTGCCGTGTATAGGCTTATTACATCAAACCGTTAGTAAGCAATCATCTAACTCAGTGTTCCCCCAACTCTGGATCGCGACCCAAAAGTGTATAGTCGGGATCAATCTAGTGGGTCGCAAGGTAGGGCTTAGACAGGGCCGGAGCTAGCCAATCCGGCGCCCCCCTGCAGCTTCGTATTTGGAGCCCCCGGCACTGACAGACTTAACTCGCGGATACACCTTAACTTCTATGACAATATGTAAACTCAATATAAGCAATCTTCGAAACGATCTGCACATATAACGAACTTCTTCGTTATAATACAATATAATAATGCTTTCTCGTTCTTTGTCAGAATGACGTTTAGTCATAAAAAGACAGTATCCATTGTTGTAAGCAATGTTACTACATCTTTTGTTTAATTACAGGCTTTTACATTTACAGCAGGCCAATCACTTCTTCTAAATATTTTCAAAAAGCTTACAGGTACCATGGGCGTATCCAGTTGTCTTTTTGAATGCCAATACGCCATCCAAAAGTACAGACCGCGTTAAAAGGATGACTATAATTTCGGCATTTTCGCATTCATGATTCAATTTGCCTTAAAATTAAAATCAATAAAATACCGCATCTATGAATCGCTAAACCCACTGAAACATTTCAGATTAACCACCCCACGACTAAACAATTCTGGCTACCCTCAGACTGTGTCGTCATATTTATAGCAGGCTCCGCCGTGAAAATGACTGTCTTTTCTGAACAATCAGATTTTCTATGAGACATTTTAAAAATTTTTTGAAGAATAATAGCGGATGTCAAAACGAAAGCCATTATTTGGTCACCGTCTCTTTGAGACAAAGCAGTTTTAATCTACCCAGACCGCTTTTGGCAACCGACAGGAAAGAGTCCTCTAATCGCTTAGGCGGATGGGTCTTCTAGTTATCCACGCTTTGGACTCTCTATCGCCTCAAGTATAGGACACAGCCAATTGGCGACTAATAGCGGAGACGACCACGCTGTAGTCTTTAGAAGGGACTCGCCATAGGTAAAGGTAAAGGTTCGCCCATACTCGATTTCGAACGTCGGGCCCGGCGCTGATCTACGGTGTCAGGCAAGCAGCGACGCAGGTGGCTAAAGCCATTAATCTAGAGTAGTTTGCCATTGCTTTCTCTAGACCCGCGTTTTACCTTCGCAGCCACAGCTGCTACTCAGTTATCACCGCCCTCTAGCGAATGAAGGCTGAGTCGACTTTAGGGCTCCTGCGGGGATCGAACCCGCGACCTTCTGCTCCATCGTCCAACGCTGTTACCACTCTGCTAACTCGCCATAAATAATCGCCATAGATAATAACTAATATCCTCAAAGCAAATTTTGATGGCTTGTATAGTAACCTATGATGCTAGACTGAATAGTTTTAGATTCTTAAGGAACTAGATCTGGTACTCTCACTCACTCACTCACTCCCCTCTCTATCTCACTTGAGTCAAGTTTGAGCCCTAAGCCTGAGTGCTGTGTATTTTTGCATTAGCGATTATGACGGTGTTGTCCTGCCCGTGTTTAAATCGACCAGATTATTGTTCCACAACGACGGACCTAATATTCTAATCTTCTATTCCACATTCAATTTCGGATTTTACTTATTTGACATATAAACTTCATGTATTACTGTAATAACTTCAATAAAGTAAATAAATAAATATTAATATTAATTGGTATTATACTGCAGATGCGGGAAGTTAGAAGAGTGGTAACGGCGCTGGACGATGGAGTAGAAAGGTCGCGGGTTCAATTCCCGCAGGAGCCCTAAGGTCTACGCAGCCTTACTCGCTAGAGGGCAGTGGTAAATTGAGGAGCAGTGTTGAGCTACGAGGTAAAACGTGAGTCAGAGGAAAGTAATGGCAACCCACCCCAGATTAATGGCTTATACCACCCACGTCGCTGATTGCCAAGACCGGAGATAAGCGCCGGAACCCAACGCTCGGGCTCGAGTACGGGTCCTACCTTTACCTTTTTTTGGTTTTAAAATACAATCAATGTGTTTGCTAAAATGGACGAAAGAATATGATTGGTTAATGCCAGCACCTGATAGTGGTAATCACCGTTGAATTTGCTTAATTTCTGTAATTAATGGTTGCATAATGTTATAAGGCAGTGGTTCCCAAACGGTGGTACGCGTACTCCCAGGGGTACAAAATGGACTTTCTAGGGGTACGCGGCCGAAAGTGGAAAGTCAGTGGAATTTCTTATCCACTGATGTTTGATAGTAAGAAATTTCACAATATTTGCAAAAGTTATAAAAATTGTGATTGGATTTGATTTTATCAAACTGCAGTGATAGATGTAGACCTTTTGACTCCTCTAACCCGTCACCCCTCGCTATAAGTTTAAAGTTTAACCTGTCCTATCACCTTGTGGCATTGGACTCTTCCTTGGTCAGCGCGACAAATTCAAAAATCGCCCTGTGTGGATCACATAGATGCAAGCTCATCCATCTCATTGATTCATTTTATTGTTTTCATAAGTACAAGTACTATATTTTTATCCTAATAAGCTTTAATAAAACCTAGTAGGTCTAGTATCTAGTTATTGATTATGGCTAATTCAGTCCGATTACATGTAGGTTTGAAGACATTATTAAATTTCATGATTCAGATACCATGTTATGCTTTTAAAAATCTAAAGTGTGCTTCCTTAAATTTACTTTGATAATTAGGTACAGGGATTTTCAAAAAATGTCTGAAGAGGTACGCCGACCAAAAAGTTTTGGGAACCACTGTTATAAGGTTTGTTATATAATGAACTGTATTTCTGATCTACGAATATTCATTCCCATCCAGCTAAGTCAACCCCTCAAAGACGTGGAGTCTGGATAAAACACCGGATGAAGACATTAACAATGACAAGTGCAGCCAGCTGAAGAATGAAAATTCTATCTAGCGGAAGTTCGGAGTGGGTAAGGCGTTTCTCGAAACCTCAGCGGAAAAGTGGATATTTTCATCTATTACGACAATATCGCTTCAACTATAATAATAATAATAATAATAATAATAATAATAATAATAATAATAATAATAATAATAATAAATAATAATAAATAATAATAATAATTATGACGGCACGAAATCAATCAATTACGACAATCGATCCGATTGTTTAATTCGAATTTCATTTCGCGTTTATTAAGTATCGAGATACGTTTTCCGTTCAACATTCTCAGCCAGTGGCGTAGCGTGAGAGGCCGAATGGGGGCACTTTGGAGACAGCCCCCGGCCCCATGAGAGGGGGCCCCCGAAGAGTGATATTTTAACTTTTTTTGCCCGTCAACACTATAAAGGATGTGACGACCTTTTTTTGCTCGTCAACACTGTAAACGATGTGTTTTTTGCTCGCCAACACTATAGTCATTGAGGACCTTTTTTGCTCGTCAGCCATATCAAGGATGCCCCTCAGGCCCACTGCTCCCCCCAAAAGTCACGCTACACCACTGTTCTCAGCTTCAATTAATCTAGTTAGCAAGTTTTCCACTAGATTTCGCAGCCTAATCTTTTACACAGGGTATTCTAATTTTCCCGAAGCAAAAGTCGTATTAAAGTAATTATTTGGTAATTTCGCGTAATGTCTCCATTCGATCAATTCGTCGTTTAAGATATTCTCAATTGGAATCCATCTCACTTCGTCACTGTTATCTCCGCATCCGATGACGAATAACTTGTCGTCATTAACAATTACATCAGCACAGATATTTTCCAACTTGAATCTATCTCTCACTTTCCAGGTTTGTGTGTCAAAATTGTATATAAAGCATCCATCTTTACCAAGTAAAATAACAGAATTTGTCCACAATTCACCACGAAGCCAACCACATGCTCTGGGCATTTGCTGTGTGAGCAAAGTGCAAGTTTTTAGCTTCGTGTCATACACTTGTACTGTGCTGATAGCTTTCCTACGTGCATCACATCCACCAAAGATATAGAGTGAAGTCTGAAATGTCACACAATTGCCAGACCTGGAGACAGCGTAGGCCAGTTTTCCAACCTTAGAACACGCATCATCATATGTATTGTATGCTTCGACATTATCAAGTGGTTTCCAAAGAGAAAACGACCTTCCACCGCAGATATACAGAACATGATCAACAAACGATACTCTATGACATTGTCTGCCTTCAATCATAGAAGCACATTTGCTCCATTTAGAAGATGTTACATCTAATCTCCAAATGTCTTCATTTTTATTTCCCAATCCACACACGAAGAGTGAATTGCGATAGACAGCTGCTGCTCCAAACTCAAATATATCAGGTAATGGCTCAATGTCAATGACATCATCCGGTCGATTCAAACTCATTATAAGAGCGACATTGCGATTTGCAATGATAACGGCGCACCGATTAAATTCTTTAGTGGTTTCTACAAATGACAACAAGACTAGTGAATAAGACGATACTTCCAGAATTCCGATAGAATAACGCGCACAGATCGTCATTATCGTCATTGTTAATGTAAATGCAGAATAACACTGGTCAACAAATTTTATGCAAGTTTTTGTTCCTCTACAAATTTTGGTGAAACTAATAGATTTTGACTTGCTGAACACAAATATGTAATTAAATTTCTCTGTATCACGCGGTTTTTAAGAAATCGACAATTTAGCATTTAGTATTGTAACGTCTTCTGCAACATAATCCTACAGAAGGATCTAGGCAATAATGACAAGACATGAAAATTAGAAATGTTTTTGCTGTAGATTTTCGTTTGTAGTCACTGTCCTGTGCTTCACGTATCAGTGACCAACAGTAGTCTCGAGCATAGACGGACTCCACTTTCCCTGCTGGTAGCGTTTCTCGATGCTGACAATGTCTTTGTGAAATCTTTCACCATGTTCATCACTGACGGCGCCTAGATTGTCCGGGAAGAAGTCAAGTGAGAATGAAGGGAAGTGTATCTTCAGTGACATGTTGCATTTTATTGCCTTGTAAACTTGTAGCGGATTTCCAACTTTGTTCAACATAGTTTGGCGCCTTGTAGTTGCCCAGAAAGTTAGCAACAACATCCTGAAGGCTGTCAGGCAACATGCTCGGCACCCTGCAGAAGGCCCTCAAAGTGCCTATCCTTGAGCATCTCTCGAATCTGTGGGCCAACAAAACGCCTTCTTTTATTTTAGCATCACTGGTGCGTGGAAACCTCTGTCGTAAGTATGTAAAGGCTTCACTTTCTTTGTTCATTGGTTTGACAAAGTTTTTCATTAACCCAAGTTTGATGTGCAAAGATGGGAGATAAATGTTCTTCGGATCAACGAGAGGATCATGTTTAACGTTCTTCTGTCCTGGAACCAAGTCCTGCGAGGTGGCCAGACCTTTCTCACATAATGTGAATCTCTAGCTCGGCTGTCCCACTCGCAAAGAAAGCAGCAGTACTTGGTGTAGCCTAGCTGCAGACCGAGTAGAATTGCAACAACTTTCAGATCTCCACATATATTCCAGTTGTATCTCGAGTATTCTATGTGTTTCAATAGCAGCTGCATGTTCTCATATGTTTTCTTCATGTAAGCAGCATGTCAATGGGTACTGAAGGGTATGAATTGCCATTGTGCAGCAAAACAGCCTTTAAACTTAACAGCGAAGAGTCAGCAAAAGTCGCCATTCGGATGGATTGTGCTTACAGCCAAAGCAGAAAGCAATCCATCAATGTCAATGCAAAAGTAAGACTGTCGATTTTTTGAAGAATCGAGTCAAGTCTTCATGCCGTTTACAAAATACTGAAATTTTTGTACCTGGAAAGAGCAGATTCCATCCTTGCAACCTAGATCCAAGCAATTCTGCTTGATTTTTTGACAAATCTAAGTCTCTGACCAGATCATTGAGCTCTGCCTGAGAAATCAAATGAGGATTGCTGGATGTCGATGGCTCAAACTCTGGGTCTTCCGTAGCTGAATCATCAACTATCCGCAGCATTTCATCTGTCTCTGCATTCTCGTCCTCGTCCTCCAGTGTCCAAAACTTGGGGTTGGAACAGGAAGACTCTCGTCGTGTGGAACTGGTCTCATTGCCGAGGCAAGGTTAGGATACTCAATAGACTTTCTATTCTTTGAAGAAAATCCTGTAACATTTCGTCATGCAGAAATAGCAATCCGTTACATGATTATTCTGCTCCCTCCATATCATTGGTATGGCGAATGGCATGGATGGACGCTTACCTGCAAGCCAAGCTCGCAGACTGGTAGCACAAGATGAACAACATATATGAGGTGCCCATACTTTGTCCTGGTCGCCAATTTTGCATCAAAGTATAACTCATATCCTTTCTTTATGATTGCTGTCATACTCCGCCTCTGTGATTTCAACGTAAACTCTCCACAGATGTAGCAGAACGTGTCACTGCTATTGCGACATCGACGCGACATTTCAGAAACTTTAATTAAATTAGTTAATATTTTCAATTCACATCCTTTAACTAAACAAATATATCTCATCAAATAGAAGACTGCAGCTGCTTCCTAGTGCTGCTTGGTATTTATATAGGACTGCGTAACCATAGCAACAATACATGCTAGGCATGTAGTCTTGAAGACAGGTTTGGGCGCGTCTGGGCATGTCTGGACATGCCTAATTATACTAATTTTCAAAATCCATGTAGTTAAGTGAGCCAGCAGTGCATATTACATCTGTTATGGCGGTCACATAAGATTCTTGCCTAACCTGAATACCCATAACTCAGATAACTCTCGAAAACCAAGATTTTAAAATTCTTATAATTTTAAAATTTAAAATCAACTTTTCTCAAAAACTTACGTGATAGGAAAATTTCAAAATTATTCCTGTAATCAGCATGACAAAATCTACCTGGAACACCAGAAATTGCACAGGAAACAAAAACCTTGTTGACCAGTGTAATCAACCACGCGAAAACATGAATGCTAAGGATGCAAAAGGTACGCCCCGACTATAAATTCAGCAGTAGATTTCTTTTGCAAACATATTTGAAATGACACCCAGGGATATTTTTACACCCCCGCCCAACCCCTCCCCCAATCTGAGGTCTACACTTTCCCAAAATTTGGCAATGTGACAATGGTATGCATAGAAAATGCAGACTAATTAGCCCTGAACATCCTCCAAATAGAAAAGTACGGATGACCTTTTTTGCTTTTGTCAGACTATTCTGAGACTTGATAACATTTTTGCTTGTCAGCCTTTTTTTGTAGAGACTTCCAAATTCCGACACAACAGATTTTTCGACACCTCCCAATTCAAAAATCCTACAATCCCAAAAATAGCCACACTCCCAGATTTTCCGACAACCCCAAATTCACAATCCTAGAAATAACCTGATGACATCTAAGACACTTCTTTGTAAAGAAAGACTGGCCCCACTGGTGTTTTTGCATGTGAAAAATGTTTTCAAGAACAGAGAAAGATTTTATATTAAAAATTGATATTAGAAAATTCTCCCATCAATCCAGCCTTGCACTTGCCTTCTCAGGAGCGCAATCCACGGGAATAGAATGAGGGCCGTCCCCAATAGTTAGAAAAAGGTCATAACTAGATTTTAAAATACAGTATTTATGGATGGGATACTTTTATAAAATTTCTATTCCCCCAATGCTTATTGCAGGCTTACGCCAATGGCTTTCTGTCCACATTTCATGTCACGAATTTATTCGTTAAGGTCAAATTAGAATGCCCAAAACACGTCCCCTCATCCCAAGACATTCGGTAATAGGGCATGTCAGCGACTAGCCTTTATGCACTTCCTAAGGTTTCTTTGACTGTTTCAAAAGATGTGCTGATGTCAGACTCAAAGATCTCTGTTTGTTAAAGCGATGCGCCACCTATAGACTGTTGCCTACTCAACAAAGCCAAGTATTATTAATGCATCATTACCATTACCATGCATTAATGCATCATGCATCATTACATTTCGCCTAAGCTACAGATTTTACTACACGTTTCTTAACTATACCTGTTTCGCTTCAGTAAGTTGCTTCAATTTGTAAAAAGAATTCTCGATTCTCAAAACTACACCCAGCTGTTTTTCGTAATAAAGTAATAATAAAATCAATACCTGATAACTTTCCAATGATGTTTCCTGCATTTTGTAGTGCATTGTGATCTGTTGTAATGAATTCAAAATCAAATGGTTTACTTGGGGTTCTCAGATATTCATCGCTTTCTTTCCTTAATTCGTTGGCTCTTGCGATCAAACTGTCCACACTGCCACAGACTTCACTGGGAGATCCTTTTGATTTCAATTCAGTGCAAAATGTCACAAAACTCTCCTGAACTGTCACCTTTCTTTCAATTTCTTCAATTTCTGCGTCCATTTTCTTCTTCTGATGTCGCTTCAACAATGAAAGTTCATTCAATAGCTCTTCCGTATGTTGATCGATCAACGCTTTTAGTTCCTCATTTTTCTTTCTAATAGAACTCTCTGTTCCCGAAACTTTTGCCAAGAAATCTCTCTTCTTTTTTTCCAATTCACATTTCCTCGACAACATCTTATCTTTACTGTCATTCATTTTCTGTGAAACTTTGCTGAATTATTTGTCGAAATTCCGTATCAACTGTTGTCACATCTTTGCATTCATGAGCTTTGTGATTTTCTACGAGGCATGAGACGCAAACAACTGTCTTGCAGTCGGAACAATAGTAGTCTAACACTTTACCTGAATGTCTCACACATTTCCTGATTGGAAACGTATTTCTGATCTTATCTTCGTAAACATCAATGTCTAGTTCAACAACTTTATGGTCTTTTGTAGATTTGAGAGCTCTATGTATCTTTGAGCATCGGATACAGTAATATTCACGACAATTCAAACATCTCATCGTGGCTTCTGTAACATCTTTGACTTCTTCGTCTACACTGCACATTTCACATGGTATGGATTTGTTTTCTAAATTTAATGCCCTTGTTGCTTCTATAAGACTTTCGATGAAGAAATTTCTCAGAAGTCCTTTCATTCCATCTGCAGGGATCGAAAACTCGTTCCTGCATAATGGACACGGTAAGAAATCTCCAGGTTTCTTCCCATTCTTCAGCTGGATGTCTTCGAAGCATTTTAGACAGGCGGTGTGGAAGCATGGCAACATTCTGGGATCTGTGTAGGTCGTCAAACAGATGCAACATTCTGACAACGCACGAAGTCGTTTAATCGCTTCATTTTCAGTTGACGCCATTTCCACAGTTGCTTCTATCTGTTGTGAACTAAATCATAAATGCAGGCAGTGCCTTTTATTTAGATATTCAAAATTTTATGCAAACCTTGGCCTTACTGTATCTTTGATGAAATTATGCAAATATCGCCCCTTTAAAATGTGGATGAAACATTTCGTTCGCTGCCACTCAAGTCAGAAATGCCCTTGTAACAGAATTGAAGTAAACATTACTGTACCTTTATATTGTCTGTGTTTTGATCTGTCGTGCAGTTTTCAACTACGATATACTTGTATCTTACATTTACTAAATTCCGTATACTCTTCACCACTTTCTCTTTTAACCTAAATTTATTTACGCGCGTAATGGAATTTTTTGATTGTTGAAGAAAATTGTCCTCTATTTATAGCCTATCCATCTATCGACTTCAAAGTTCGAGCAATGTTCTTTCGGGATTTCCCAGATTATTATAGTAGGCATACTTTCTAAAAATAATTGCCTAGACAGGTTGCGATGTCAATTGATCTAGACGGTCAACAACTCAATGTATCACTTTGTCAGTATTTGCAACTTTGAAGTAATTGTCGTGACTTCGGCTTTGACTGAAATTGGGCAAATTAACCTAATTATAATCTTTGTTTACAGGGCGCTGTAGAAGTTTACGAGATTTTACTTACTTACTTACTTACTTAATTTTATGAAATTTAGTTTCTCTTTCAAAATCACGCGTTGACGCAAACATTGTGTTATTCTTCGCAGACAACTAACGTTATTGTTGGCCTGTAAAGACTTCGAACACGAGTTAATATTAGGCTAACAAATTAAAGAAGTCCACCATCAAAATGGAGCATCATATGGAAATACAGAACAATTCAAATAACAGAACCATTCAAACCAAAGCATTTTTAGGCATTTAGGAATTATATATTGTCAATTGTAGGCCTACAGGGTGTCTCTGAAAAAAACAGCAGAAAAACTATGATTTCTTAAAAATTTCTAAATATAATTGTTTCTATCAAAATTGCTACACGTGTACAGCACATATTTCTCCGCCATTCTACTTATTTTTCATCTCATTTGCATGTAATTTGGCCATATTGTGAGATATCAAATTCAAACTTCGATTTTTACTACTCAGTCGCAGCATGACAGGCCTAAATATCTAGGCTCACATAAATTTGGCTTCGTGTAAGTCTGTTCACTTTTCAAGATGTCATTATTGCCTATTATACCGTATTAAGTTTAGTTTTAATATGTCAGTTTACTTTTGTGAGGCAATGCATTTTAACATAGACCTATGCATTTTTACCCGTTCACCTATACACGCATTTCATCATCGGAAATAAAATATGTGGGCTGGGTCTGTATAATAGGCTACGTATGGTCACATCTTGATTTTGAAATTTTAGCACAAAACTATCGGCCAATTTTGGCGTCGTTTTAATTTTATCTAATTTTAGTGTCAGGTTTAGTTTAAGTTTCAGCTTCATTTTCAGCTTCGGTTTTGGTTTCACTTTACTGTACGTTGAGTATTTGTGCAGTATAACGCAGAAGTCTCCAGAGGACCTGTCTTGGGCGCAGAGGCGTAGAGAGGGTATCCGACGCCCGGGCGAAAAGACAGTGCTCGAATTGTGAGAAAATGAAAGGGGGGTCATGGCGAGCGTGGTGTTTTAAGAATTTACACTTTTGTCATTTTTGCATTTCTCTAGGGAGGGTCTGCCATTTTAAAGGGGGCTGAACCCCCTAACCCCCCAGCAATTCGAGCTCTGCGAAAAGATAATGATGGCGCCCCTTCAACCTCCAAAAATCCCGAGGAGCCAAAAAGGGCATCACTTATTTATTTCACTGTGTCGAGTGATTAATTGATTTTATAACGATTATACGCACAAATTGAAATAGCCTGCTGTAAACTAATTTGTGACTTTGCTATGCCCGTTGCATACTTTCCATATAGGCCTACCAATGGGTATGTTCTGCGAGTGATGATTGAGCGATGCTACATGGTTTTCTGTTGTTTATATTTCAGTGCCGTTGAAATGCATTCTTGATATGTGCGCCTAATTTGGGCATGGTAGGGCCTAAGTGATATCTAATTTGAGCATGCTCAAATTAGGCTCTTATATTTGCCCAAATTAGGAGTACATCAAGTGTAATGACCCAACTTTTAAAATTGTGTTTTTATATTTGTCTGCAAATAGTGAATGGTAGGTTGAAAGCAATGGTATAGGCCTTGTGAAAGTTTTCGCAAACGTGGAAAGTACGGACCGTGGGAAAATCTGCATCTTCAGAAAGCAGTCAAAGCTGTTTTAAATGACAGGGTTTAGACGAAGAAAGCGCATTCCGAGATCTACGCTGCAGCGTTGCCTTAATGAGTGTAAAATTGATGATGTTTTGGCTAAAGAGAATATGGGACGACCAACTACCTGTACCTTCATCAGTGAACAGGGGAAAGAACTGTCATCCGTAATACAGCAATGTGACAAAATTCTTTGAAGTACTTGTACCGAAAAATATTGTCAAATAATTACCAGAAGCTGAGATTTTGAAGCTTTGTGAAAAATTGAAAAAAACAGTATCCGGAGATTATATCTTCTGAATTTAACGTGCAGCTTATGCATGCAATTTCAATTGTGAGGAATGGTTTGAGAGAAAACATGACAATTAAAACATTTGCGGAATTACTTCTTAAAAGTGCAGCTGCTTAGAAACAGAATTTTCGAAAATCTATACTGCTTTCATGTTGTTTTTTACGCTTCCGATTGCAGTAGCTACTGTTGAGAGTACATTAGCAAATTGAAAATTATCAAAGACTACAAGAGAAATTCTATTGGCCAAACTAGGTTACGTAATCTCGCTATTCTAAGTATAAAACATGCAGAGGCAGATAAAATGGATTTAAAAGAACTTATTACTGATCTTGCAAACACGAAAGCGAGGAAAAACAATTCTAAATAAATCATTTTGCTGTGTGCATAAGGCATTGCGCAACAGTGCAAATTGCATTGTTAAATAAGAAGTAAGATAATTGTCATTGTTCTATTATTTTGTTATTGAATTAAATAACATGTCACAATTACTATGATTATTGTTATTAATTACTAACTAGATACGTTTTTCGTTCTACATTCTCAGTTTAGATTAATCTCGTTAACTAGTTTTCCATTTGTTTCTGCAGCCTATACTTTTGCACAGGGCAGAGGCGTAGCGAGGGTATCCGGCGCCCGGGGGCAAAGTGTGCCGTTGGCGCCACAAACACAAAAAGGTCGCCACATAGTTCTCGGCGCCCCTCAACTCTCTACGGCGTGCCTCTCCTTATGCTCTGACGAGCAAAAAGAGCCGCACTTGTTTCTTCCTATTTATTATGTAGTTAACTGTTTAACTTACCCCAAAAACCCGATTTTGGCGCCCCCTCACCTCGGCGCCCGGGGGCTTATGCCCCCACTAGCCCCACCATCGCTACGCCTCTGACACAGGGTATTGTAATTTTCCCAAGACTAATACATGTTCAGAGTTAGTGATTGGCAATTTCGCGTAATGTCTCCATTCAGTCAATTTGTCGTTCAAGATATTCACAATTGGAATCCATCTGACGTCTTCTTTCTTAGCTCCACATCCGATGACAAATAATTTTCCGTCATTAGCAAGCACACCTGAATAGGTAGTTTCCAACTTGAATTTATCTCTCACGCTCCATTTTTGTGTGCCAAAATTGTATATAAACCATCCATCCTTACCAACTAAAATAACAGAATTTCCCCACAATTCACCACGGAGCATATTGCATGCTCTGGGCATTTGTTTTGTGAGCAAAGTGCAAGTATTTAACTTTGTGTCATACACTTGTACAGTGCTGACTTTTTTTAAATGGGCGTCATATCCACCAAAGATATAGAGTGAAGTATGAAATGGCACGCAATGACCAGACCAAAAAACAGCGTATACCAGCTTTCCAACCTTAGAACACTTATCACCATTTGTATCGTATGCTTCGACATCATCGAATACTCTCCGAGGAGAATTCGACCTTCCACCGCATATATACAAAACACGATCAACAAACGCTACGCTGTGATCACCTTTGCCTTGGATCAAAGAAGCGCATTTTCTCCATTTATAAGATGTTGAATCTAATTTCCAAATGTCTTCATGTTTATCTCGCAATCCACACACGAAGATTGAATTGCGATAGACAGCTGCTGCTGCTGCTTCAATATGAAATGTATAAGGCGATGGCTCAATGGCAATAACATCCTCTGGTCGATTTAAACTCAATGTTGTAGCGACGTTGTAATTTGCAATGAGAACGGCACACTGTTTGAATTCCTTCGTTAATTCTACAACCAAAGATAAGAGGCAATGCGATACTTTCGAATGAATAACGCTTAAGGTAATCACCACCTGTCAGTCATAACAGCTGACTAGGAATGTCATAGGCTACGTTGACGCTCTCTTGCAAATAAACGAATGATTACAATTCTATCGGAATGCAAGAAATCAATTATCACTGTTATCGTAAATGCAGAGGATTCAACCACGCGAAAGAAATGAATGCTAAGGATGCAAAAGATACGTCTCGTATATAAAGTCAACAGTTTGAGTTGCTCGACGCCATAGGCCATAGCTAGCTCATTTGGTGTCTTCGCGTGTGATACGTGCTCGAAAAACAGAAAAAATTTGATTTGAAGGGAAATTTTGAGCTCTAAAAATTCTGCCATTCAAATTATGTAAAGAGAATTTTTCTAGAACCGATTTCCGAAATTGTGAACCTTCACAGTTGTTCAACAGAGATTGTGAATTTCGACTTTCGAGCAATAATTGTATTTTTCAAAACAATATATTAATCTAAACGATGACATGACAGCTATTGCAGCGAAATGGGCAGCGACTCTGCTCTAGTCACCTTGATTCACTTCTTTCATGTCACGATGACTCAGTTTCTGCCTTTCAGTGTCAGTTGACTGACAAAGCAACACGACATATGCCCATAGGCTATATGCGTGCTGAGCTATCGCATATTGGTACATCGCCTTATGAATTGATGCACTACTTCCTACCGCGAAGTACTGTGGCGAATTCAGAAATAGCGATATATATGTTACAGTCAAAGTGTGAAATCAGGGAATGTTGACATTGCCTGAAACTTTTAGGAAATGTCGACATAAGCCGTTTCACTCGGGCACTGTCGACATTGACTGAAATGTTTAGGCATTGTTTAACAATGCCTGAAATTTGCCCAATTTTTATACACACATTTCCTGAAATCTTTATCTGTGATGGAATAGCATAATAAGTAACATAAAACAGTTCTGAAACCTTAATAGGTGCCAACAACTTTAATAGGTTCAACTGAAATAAAAAACAGGCAGTAATAGAAAAAAGTTATACACAACTGTAAAAACTTCAAATGCAATAAAGGAATGAATTCCAAAAAACTTTATAAGGTTCTAAATTAACGCAATAAAGAAAAAGCAGTCATATAAAACAGTTCTACAACATTAATGAAGTAAACTAAAACTTTATAAGGTTCTAATGCATTAAAGGAAAAAGCAGTCATATAAAACGGGCTAATATTTAACAGTTCTTATTGCAGCAACTTAAACTTGAATGGCAACGACTATTGCATTTCAGTTTAGCTTTGAAACATCTACAACGATTTGTTTCACACTTTTTTGAACCCTTACAATTGCATTTTGCAAAACCTTGACCGCCACTCTTTGATTCGTACTGAACAGCAGCCCTCAATGAAATCTCGCTGTGTGCTATGACATCATCTTCATTTAGCAGTATCTGGGTGCACAAATCAAATTGATTTCGTGCATACCGGCCTTGTAGAACACCAGCTCTAACAGCTATACGATACATGTCGTTGCAGTTACGATCAAGAATGACACCATTGATATTACGAGGGTCGCCACGTCCTCGATCAACTAATTGTACAGGGACGGTAACATTGTCACCAAGATTTCCAGCTGCAAATTCTATTCTACTACGCAAAAACCATTCGTTTAGCTTGCTTCACTAAACCTTCTCGAGCCCTCTTGCGATGAGACTGTATACTATCATGCAGGTGATCTAAGAAATCTGATGCTTGCTGGTTACTAGTGGTTTCCGCCTGTTCTTCAACCGTTGTTGATCTTCTTAAGTCCAAGTTAAGCTTATTATGCTATTCCATCACAGATAAAGATTTCAGGAAATGTGTGTATAAAAATTGGGCAAATTTCAGGCATTGTTAAACAATGCCTAAACATTTCAGTCAATGTCGACAGTGCCCGAGTGAAACGGCTTATGTCGACATTTCCTAAAAGTTTCAGGCAATGTCAACATTGCCTGATTTCACACTTTGACTGTAACATGTATATAATTATCAATCAATGATAAAAGAGCTTAAGGCTCAATAGACGTAATACATCTATTATATTAAAATCCTTATTCTGTATGTCTGTTACCTTCAAGCGTTCTCATTGGTTGACTATTGGTAAACGGTTTAGTCCTTACGTCGCGATGCGTTGGTGGGCGATGTTCGAAGACGACGTTGCTATTGGTAACAATTGTTCGTAGTTTAGCACGGTTTAGTCGAGTCATTGCAGCGTCAGAGGGGTGGGCGTGCGACG
Source organism: Metaphire vulgaris (assembly GCA_018105865.1). Lineage (NCBI taxonomy): Eukaryota > Metazoa > Annelida > Clitellata > Crassiclitellata > Megascolecidae > Metaphire > Metaphire vulgaris. The sequence continues at coordinate 9,003,412 of CM030854.1, forward strand.
ACGTTGCTATTGGTAACAATTGTTCGTAGCTTGAGGAAGTTGCGCAATTTTAACGTACATTTTAACGTACACAAAAAATACGTGTACAGCGTCACAAATGGTCACAGTTGCGTGATTTTAACGTACATAGGCCTAATTATTACGTGGCGCAGAGCTTGGCCAGGTGGCGTATGTACGCCATCATTGAAACGTTGTTCAGCATGAATTCAATGACTGGGTATTAGGTATAGGTATTGGATTAGTATTAACCTGCACTGCGAGCGAAGCGAGCATCTTTCTAGTCTTATTATATAATTCTCGATGTCCGGTCTGTCCGACGGATACACGGCAGATTTTGCAAGACGCTGTTGCCATAACAACGAAATTGTTTAATCAAAACTGTATAAACAACGCAGCGTTTAACGAAGCGTCTTAATTGCAGCTCAAATCCCCGTTCCCTCTTCCATCTCCCTATCCCCGCCCCGGCCCCAACCCATCCCCGCCCCACCCTACCCCACAGGCCCCAAGCACACGTTCCCCTTTCTCTCCCTATCCCTATCCCAAGCCCCTTCCATCTCCCCATCCCTCTCCCAATCGCCCTGGCCCCAACACATCCCCGCCCAGGCCCCAACCCATACCCGCCTCGCCCTACCCCACAAGCCCCAAACCCCCGTTCCTTCCCCACTCTCCATCCCTCTTCCAACCCCTTCTTTCTTCCCACCCTCTTCCAATCGCCCAGGTCCCAACCCATACCCGCCCAACCCAACAGGCCCCAAACCCAAGTTTCCCTTCATCTCCCCATCCCTCTCTCAACCCACATTCCCTCTCCCCATCCTTTTTCCAATCGCCCCGGCCCCAACCCATCACCGCTCCGCCCTACCCCACCGGTTCCAAACCCCGTTCCCAAACCTACACAACGCTGCTCCAAAAACCTGTACAGCCCACTTTCCTCTTTCCAAACCTCCTTCCCTCTCCCAATGCCCTGCCCCCGTTAGTATATATATATATATATATATATATATATATATATATATATATATATATATATATATATATACTCCTCCTCCACTGTTGTTCCTAGAAGTACTTCTGCTCACAACCTTGGTGTGATATTTGACTCTTCTCTCTCTTTTACTAGTCACATAAATTCAATGTGAAAAATTTCTCATTATCATATTCGGGACATCTATTGTATCAGACATCTCCTCCCTAAGCCTGTTCTTATTCAGTTAGCCAATGCATTGGTGTCTAGTCGCCTAGATTATTACAATTCCTTGCTTTTTGGCATCACAAATTCAAATATGCAGAAACTCCAGAGAGCACAAAATTCCTTAGTTAGAGTCATATCCAAAACTCCAAGATTCGAACATATAACTCCAACAAGACAGTCTCTACATTGGCTTCCTATAAAATACCGAATTAATTATAAAATTTGTCTTTTGGTATTTAAAACCATATTATATAATTATTATTATATATTATTATATACTATTACTGTACCTTAAGATGCGGCTAATCCATCGACCTACTGCTCAATCCACTCTATGTATTCGGCAGGACTTTCATTTGTTGTTCCTTATTCTCGCACCGTCATTGGCACTAGTTGTTTCTCAGTGTGTGGCCCTAAGCTTTGGAATTCATTACCAATATCACTTCGTAAAACTAAAAATTTATCATCTTTTAGATCTGGTCTTAAAACTTACCTGTTTGACATGGCTTATCCACCTTAGATTGCTCCCCCGCTGTTCTGACTGATCTTCCGGATTGACCTGGCTCTAATTCTATTTGGATTTGGTGCGCCATCGGCTGATGCCCTGGGCATTATGATAGTGGCGCCACAGAAGTTTATTGATTGATTGATTCCTAACCTCAATACCTATTTTTTAAAATTTAACCCTTCAAGTGGGGATTAAATTTTCAGAAGCCGTCACCGTACTGGAGATTTAATTTTTGGAAAAGCGTTCTTTAGAAATTATTGCTGTAACGTTTTAAATTTGCTATATCTCCGGCTATAAAGAAGCTAAAAAGATGAGGTTTGCACAATTGTTTAGATTTTTAATTCCTCTTTCTAACCGTCCGTGCAAAAAAGGGAGTAGAGTGTCCACTTTACGGCCTAAAATATCACCCTCTCCCACAAAAACATTTCAAAGCCCCCTAGCAAAAACGTTTTAGCGGTAACCCCACTTTGGTCAGCGGCAAAGTTGTGAAGGGATGTCAGAGGAACAAAATAAACCAAAAAGTTTGAAAATCGGTTGACATTTGGTATTGATCTATCATTTCTAACTCGATGACCCCACTGTTTGAACATAAGTATTATCAGCGAATTTCGCGAATGTTTTGAATTCTGAGAAAGTTTACAATTTTTGTGAATTTGCTATATCTCAGGCTATATAAGAGCTAAGAAGATAAGGTTTGGCACCATTGTTTAGCTTTTTTATTCCTCTTTCTAACCGTCCGTGCAAAACAAAAAAGTCCAGCGTTCACGAGCTTTCCGACAATCAAGTGAGAATGAGGAGCAGGCTGTTGCTTGGCGTGCAAAAGCAGCGCGGCAAAGAAGAGAATCAAGCACTGCATGTCGTTTGACACTGCCAAATCATTACACTAACGTTGACTATCAAGTTTCAGAAAATTCATGCGAATGGGCGTTAACTCGGTTGAAGGAAAAGGCGGAGAGTTAAGGACAATTAATTGCGCAAAATGCTATTGCATTTGCGCAAAATCGGGTGGTAAAACAGCCAATCTCTCCCGTCATTTTTGACGGGTAAACACCTAGTTAATAATAATTGCCCGAATAGTGCAGACAGGCTAGGGGATAGGTATTCAGTAGATGGCGCCAGACGTTAAGGGAAGAGAACGAAATTGAGCTAGTGAGTTTAGCACACCCTTCTTTGGCCAGCAGAAATCCTTTAAATAGCGGTCCTAGCAATGGATCGAGGCCGATAGCTGAGGGCAGCGTGTGTGTGGAAAGAAAGGTCCGTATGGTATCTTAATATGGATAGGGCACCTTGAGCACCTTAAGGAGAGCACCCTACGTGGAAGGCACCCCGGATAAGGAGAGCACCTTAGGTGGAAAGCACCTGGAGATAAGGAGAGCACCTTAGTGTGGAAGCACCTGGAGATAGGAAGGCACCTTTAGGTGGAACCGCCAGTAAGGAAGCACCATGAGGGCGGAGCACTCTGAGGTTAAGCACCCTGAAGTCAGGAGCACCTGGAGTTCATAACACTCTGAGGTTAAGCACCAAGTGCGGTGCGGTGCAGAGAGTTAAGTGCGGTGTTAGAGGTGCATAACACCTAAGTGCGGTGAGAGTCAGGTGCGGTGCTTGAGAGTTAAGTGCGGTGCGAGAGGTGCGGAGCACTGAGAACTAGGAGCGGTGCAGTGCTCTAAGAACTAGGTGCGGTGCGTAGAGATATAAGGGCGCTGCGAGTTAAGAATATCGAGCCATAGGAAAGGAGCGGTGCGCAAAAGAAACGATCAATAGATATAGTGCGCAGTGTGAGAGCCTATCATTCGTAACCAAAAAGCTAAGACGAATGGACACGTGCCTTAGAGTTGAGTCCTACCTAGGGTTGCCAGATCTCCCGTATTGTACGAGAGCTCCCGTATTTCAGCCCCAGTCTCCCGGACGGATGCCACGCGGGAAACCAAACCTTCCGTATTTGGCTAGGTCAATAGACTTCATTGAGACGCAATTTAAAAACGAAAAAATACTACAAGTTTTCTGGCGTGATAAAACGTCAAATAAAAGTAATTAGTACAGTTTGAAATAATATCAAACAAGATAATAGAGACTTCTGAGGCAGGCAGCAATGCCCTCTGCTTTTTACTTACTTTAACGGCAGGAATATAAACTTAGGACTCGTTCGGAGGTCTATGATAATAATATTATTATAACTTGTTTGTAATATTGATTCACTACATGCAGATGATGCGGTGCATTTGAAAGTGATGTTTATTGCTTCTTAGTAGTCTATACTCTATAGCAGTGACATAGCCGAGGGGGGTTAACACTTTTTGGCTGTCACAAAAAATGTTAATTGTTTCACGCATTTTTATTCTCGGATTGCGGATTTGCGGATCAAATCCCCGCCCCCTTGAGGTTGCCGGAGTAAAAAATTCTTAACAACGGTAATAATTCAAGAACTTTAAGAAATAATGTAGTTAACTAGGGCGATGACCTTGTTTGCTTGTCAACCCTAGCGACGAAAAAAAGAGGAAAGAAAGGTGTTGGTATTAGCGGACGAACTTTTTTGCTTGTCAAGGTTTTTTCACAGTTTTTCACTGTTGACCATGACCAAAACAAAAAACTCCCTTCCGTCAAACCTGGTTACGCCACTGCTTTATAGTAGGCCTACTGTAGAGTAGTATAGCTCTAGCCATAACAATTCACAATGAACTGGACCGTGGAGTGTAAGTAAGTAAGTAAGTAAGTAACATCTCGTAGATTTCTATAGCGCCCTGGAAGGCAGCACAACAGTAGCTGCTTATTCATAGGCGCTAAGAGTGGGCGCATTGATCGCGGTAACAATCTCCCGTATTTTGGCTTTGGCTACCTGACAACCCTAGTCCTACCCCTTGTAGCAGACTGGGCAGAGCCATCTTAAGCTTAGGAGGCCTAAGGACCTCGAGCACCCGGTTCGCCACAGTACCAAGAGGGCAGGCAGAGGCGTCATTTGGGTGGGGGCTGGGGGGCCGTGGCCCCCCCAAGGAAATGAAAATATTAATTTATAATGTATTAATGTGCAAAAAATTGCAAACATTGCCAAAAATATAAAAAAATTGAAAAATTTCCAAAACTTGCCCTAAAATTTGTCCAAATTTGAAAAAAAATTGCCAAAAATTGCACAAAATGCCTAAAATTTGTGAAAAATTTGCAAAAATTTTTCTCGCCTCCCCAAGAACATCAACGCCAACATCTATGGCGCCTATCTATGGCTGCCACGTTTTGTGCATGCCACGTTTCGTCGTCGTTCGACGCAATTTCTGACGCTCCGTGCGTGAATCTTGCGCCGGAGATGAGGATTTCTTGGAGTCCGTCGGTTTTCTGAGGAGTTTCAGCCGTCCTCTTCTGTTTCGCGTTGTTTCGGAAGCCTCGAGTCGGTCTTCACCGCTTTATGCAGGACGTCGCCATGTTGGCTATTGGTATAGCGCCATGCGATGATCGACGGTCGTCCCGCGCTTCGCTCGAGCATTCATCTTCGCGAGGACGGCGTTCCGCTCTTCGGTTCCGACGTGTCTCGTGCTGTCCTCTACCTTTCTACGTCGTCCTGGAAGTTCAAGTCAGTCGCCGTCCGTCGGGTGTGCGCCAAAGTCAGCCGCATCGGCTGCTGCGTGAAAATTCGGCGGATTTGCGGTTGGCTGTCGTTTCTGGACTTCGCGGGATTTTCCATCTTCGTCGGATTTGCCGATTTCGACGACGGAACTATCTTCTTGCGGAAGACCGCTTCTCCAGGAACTTTTCCGGTGATTATACCCGCACGGAGAAACTCCTACTACTAACTCGCGGACTTTCAACATCATCTTCCGCTCCTCGTTGGCATGTCAATGGGGCTACAGTTTTCCTTGAAGGACCGCTTCTAAAGGACTTTGCGCGGACCTCTTCACGGCAGCAAAGTTTTTCCATCATCTCAGTGGATTTTAACATCGCCACCTTCTGAACTTCATTGACATGTCAGCGGTGTTAAAGCGCTTTTGATTTTGGATTTTAAACCATGCGTACAGCGCTATATAAATTGTCCTGGATAATAATAATAATAATAATAATAATAATAATAATAATAATAATAATAATAATAATAATAATAATAATAATAATAATAATAATAATAATGTAAATAAATGACGCCACTGAAATGACGCCACTGGGGGCGCAAACATGACCCGTGTCCTCGTGTCCTGACATGGAATTTTTTCCAAGGTCGTGTCCCTATGGGTGAGGACACGGGTGTGTTTTTATTAGCTATTTCACTGCACTACGTTGATACAAAAAAATTGTAAAAAATTATCGATTCTCACAAATTCACGCAGCTGCTTTTCGTAATAAGTTAATAATAAATCCATACCTGATAACTTTCCAATGATATTTCCTGCATTTTGTAGTGCATTGTGATCTGTGGCAAGGAATTCAAAATCAAATGGTTTACTTGATGCTCTCAAATATTCAGCGTTTTCTTTCCTTAATTGTTTGGCTCTTGAGATCAAATGGTCCACACTGCCACAGACTTCACTCGGAGACCCTTTCGATTTCAATTCAGTGCAATATGTCAGAAAACTCTCATGAACTGTCAGCTTTCTTTCAATTTCTTCAATTTCTGCATCCATTTTCTTCTCCTTATGTCGTTTCAGCAACGAAAGTTCATTCAATAGCTCTTCTGTGTGTTGATCGATCAAAGCTTTTAGCTGCTGATTTTTCTTTCTAATGGCACTCTCTGTTTCCAAGACTTTTTCCAGCAAATCTCTCTTCTTTTTTTCAAATTCACATTTCCTCGACAACATTTCATCTTTACTGTCATACATTTCTGTGAAACTTTGCTCAATTCTTTGACGAAATTCCTTATCAACTGTTTTGACATCTTTGCATTCATGAGTTTTGTGATTTTCTAAGAGGCATGAGACGCAAACAACCAGTTTGCAATCAGAACAATAGTAGTCCAACACTTTATCTGAATGCCTCACACACTTTCTGATTGGAAACATGTTTCTGATATCTTCTTCGTTAACCTCAATGTTTAGTTCAACAACTTTATGGTCTTTTGTAGCTTTGAGAGATTTATGTATCTTCGAGCATCGGATACAAAAATTTTCACAACAATTCAAACATCTCATCGTGGATTCCGTAACATCTTTGACTTCTTCGTCTACACTGCACATTTCACAAGGTCTGGGTTGATTCTCCAAATTAAATGCGTTTGTTATCTCCATAAGACTTTTGATGAAGAAATTAATCTGAAGTCCTTTCATTCCATCTGCAGGAATCGAAAACTCGTTTCTGCATAATGGACATGGTAAGACATCTCTAGGTTTTTTCCCATTTTTCAGCTGGATGTCTTCGAAGCATTTTAGACAGGCGGTGTGGAAGCATGGCAACATTCTGGGATCTGTGTAGGTCGTCAAACAGATGCAACATTCTGACAACCCACGAAGTCGTTTCATTGCTTCCTTTTGAGTTGATGCCATTTCGACAGTTGCTGCTGAGATCTGTTATTAACTAAATCGTAAATGCAAACAGCGGATTGAATTTAGATATTTGAAATGTTATGCAACCGGTGTTACCTGTCTTTACATGTCCGTTACCTGACAGACATGAAAGCCCTACTAATGCTACTGTATCCATGATGAAAGTATGCAAATATCGCTATCTTATAATATCTATAAGACATGCATTAACTGCCATTTAAATAAGATATGTCCTTCTAATGAAATGGAAGTATATTTTACCTTTATATTGCCTGTGCTTTGGTTAGGTCTGGCAGTTATCACCGATGAAATATATTTATACTTGCCGTTGGCCTAGAGGAATAGCCCTACTTCTGCCTTTCACTTTCGAGTTTAGATTATTAATTTTAAAGTTTGTGGTAGCATAACATTATTGTGCACGTCATAGAATTTACCATTAACCCGCGTGATGGATTTATTTTTAGAATTTCTAAATTAATGAATTAATTATTCACTAAATAATTTTCGTCTATCGTTAAGCTTTCTATCGACTAAAATGATGAGCAATATTTTGAACGGGGAATTTTACGTCTAATTATACAACATCATGTGCTGACGATAACATTGTTATTGAATGTTCTTGATATAAAGTCTTGAACTCAGGTTGTACATTGAGAACAAAGTTCATACATGATTGTTATCACATACCCGAGTACACTTAGTCCCAGGCCAGTCTTTCGTGTTAAAAATCGGGCACAGCGCCCTGGGCCCCGCGCACTTAAGGGCCCCGCGCAAAAACACGATGAATTTTTGTTTAGTTTTTTGGCTTGTCAACGCGTTTGGAGATTACCTTTTTTGATTGTCAACATTGAAGAACGTTTGGAGAGGATCTCTTTTTGCTTGTCAACATTGATTTGGCGGGACATTTTTTTATCTCTGTTTGATTGCGTTTATTCTTGAGCCGCAAAATAGCCAAATAAAAATGCACAGCACATTCGAGAAACCAATGCCCGATTGTTTCTCAGAACTAAATTCCATTGGTTCTAGAAATACCTGCCTGTATTCTCTTATGTTTCATTGGTGAATTTTCTCGTAAAATATACGATTAAGTTAACCCATTGACAGTGTTTCAAATTATCCGCTTTTCCAGCACAGACTATAGCTTTTAATCGCTAAACTGCTGTGTAAAAATGAAAACAATAGCAGTGTTTAGAGTGACTCGGTAGGATCTGAGCTGTGTAAGAACACTGTGTTGCATATGGCATTTAATTCAAAATCAGGGTTTTGCTCGCGTTTTCGCGCCAGATTTTTGGTCATATCTTTGTCTTCTTCAATGGAGGAACAATAATCTACAAAAAGACATGGTTCAACAAAGTCTGTTAAATCTTGGAGAGGCAATACATGCGGCACAATGCTACAAAAGGCTTTGTTTATTAAATAATTAATTTTCACTACTTCCAGTATTTGCCAATAAGCAATGCTATCTAATGCACATAGTCAACATGTATAGAAATGGCTGTCCAGAATAATTGATAATCTACTTGTAAGGTAGGTATATGCATTGACAATCATATGAGTATGAGTTGCCAGCGATTGCAATGGCCTGGGTCAATTGCCTGGAAAGTAACATTTTCTGAGTAGCTATTTGAGCTCTCTGAATGTCAAAGTCACGAACACGACATCATCCAATAGTCATTATCATTCCAGTCAACATCATAGTAATCATGGTCGTCACCATCCCAAATTAATTGATTTTTATGATTTAAGACATAGGTTACAATAGCCAAAGCCTGTCTACCTTTAAATTGCAATTGCCCATTTAAAGGCTCAGCTGACAGAATTGTGCAAACAAAAATGCAATGTACTGCACTTTGAATCCATCGATACCAAGGTCAAGAAACGTGAGTCGTGGCTATCACTAGTTGTTACGTCGTTTTATTCAACAATGCGTGGCCAATTAACTAAGGCGACTGCACATAGGCGTATCATCTTAGCACAGGCCAAAGTTAAGTTGATTTCGACAAAATATGGTAGGCCTGCTCTAGCTTAGTCTGCATTGCGTTAAGACTTCACAGGTAGAACCGATTTATTTCATTACAAGTCTGATCACGATTAAGGTCTGCATACAGCTGTTTTCAGTGAACTACTCTTGACATATTTTATTAATTAAAAAGGTGAAGCTATATTGATTGAAAATTTGGGTCACTTTAGTTTTTGACCATATTTCAGCAAACACTAAATATATATTAGCATGAAATTTGGTAATTACATCAGAAACATTCCCAGGTATATGGCCTATAAATTTCATTTAAATCTCTACACACACGGCTGAGATATTAAATGTCAAACATGGGTCTAGTTTTTATTATGACGTTATATTCCAATGTCAATTTCAAAATGTGTGTCTCTTTAGTTACTGTGGATTGCGACCCCTAGAAAGAATCATCTGATCAACCACGCACCGTTCTTAATTGATGGGGTATATATTACCCCATCCACTGAAATGCGCCTTCTGGGAGTGTTAATCGACGAATCGTTAACGTTTAATGGCCACGTAAGTAATGTGTCTCGATCCTGCTACTGTCAGCTCCGGCGGATTAGAGAGATTCGTCGCCACCTGCCAACCTCGTCAGTGATCGTTTTGGTCCGTGAATTCGTCCTCTCAAGGGTCGATTACGGCAATAGCATTCTTCTCGGGATTCCTGCTAGCCAGCTGGACCGTCTACAGATGGTACTCAATGCCTCTGCCCGAATGATCTTCGGAGCTAGATGGAGTGATCATCTCACCCCTCTGCTGAAAGACAGGCTTCATTGGCTACGCATTCCAGAGCGTATAACCTATAAGCGATGTTGGCTAACATCTCGAGCTTTGTATGGTCCCACTTTCCCCGCTACCTCGCTGAACTAGTTCATAGGCCTTCGCCTACTGACCGTCGTCATCAGCTCCGATCTGGTCACAGTGTTAAGCTGCTTGTTCCCCCTCCCGCCAAGACCGTGCAACTTGGCGAGAGGTCCGTTACGCGTGGGAGCCCTATCCTCTCGAACGCCCTACTTAACAACGTGTCTGTGGAAACTAACCTCGAATTGTTTGCTAAGAAACTTAAGACGCACTTGTTTGATATATCGTATAAGTGCAGAATGTAAAGTGCTCTTGACTTTGGCGTTCAGCTATGATTATTGCGCTATATAAATTGACGTTTTAGCATAACATAACATTCCGAACTTCCTCTAGATCATTTTCATTTTTCTACAGATGACTGTACTCTACAGTTTTTGTACTTGTCAAAGTTAATGTCTCCATCTAGCTTCTGCTCTTGTTACGATAAACGTGCTACTTATAATTCAGTCGTTTACGTCGTCACTCTGTTGAAAGGAAACTCTCGTAATGACACCTGCGAATTAGACGGTCATGGTAACAGAGTCGCAAGCCTGGAGAAATTGAAGTCCTATTCACGTTTCCGACATAGGGTTGAAGATTGCATCGTAATGTTCTGAAGATTGCATCATCATGTTCTTAAAGTTGCAGGATATTCCATAAGAGAAGATGGTCAGGGAGTCATCTGTTCCAACGATGAAGAAAATGACAATAGTTTCTGTGGTGCTGCAGGCGATGGAGAAAACACTGACCAATGCAGCGCACAGCGCCGAGCTAGCCATTCCGGCGCCCCCTGCAACTTCGAATTTGGCGCCTTCAGCGACTTATTTTCTCGCGAGCACATCACAGTTAGGCCCTACACGAATACTGTATACTCTGAATATAGTAAATATTTAAAGCTAATAACTATGTACAAACAGAAACGGGTTTCTTTATTATAAACATGGTTCTAATTCACTGAAGAAACAGAGAAATTGTTTTACGAGCTTTCATGCTAGCATGGCTCTCTTTTAGTTTAGTGGTGTCTTGTTTCGAACATAGGCCTACATCATTTTCGATTGCAATCAAAGCTAGCCTGACAAGTCTTTCTTGGGCGATAGTTGATCGCGGATAAGTATTTATAAAATTAATAATGAAAATGATCGTTCTCCATTGGATACACTTAGACCTACACGAAGAGTGAGCAGCGTCCGTAATGCAATAGTCCAGTTTGGACAAGTGAGATGGTTTAAATGATTAAAGTTCAGATTTTCACGTGGATTAATCAACCGATTCAATTCAGATTTAAATATAACTCTAAATAATGAAATTTCCTCAAATAATTCCAATCAATTCACATCTGTTTTGGTGCCGTTTGTCAAAAGAACCTCCAAATTGAGGCGATTTTGAAGAAGTTGCTACTCGTCTTTATCAAATATATCTTTAATTCGATGCAAACATTCTGATTCCCTTGACAGTCATCCTTCACCCCCGAAAATATTTTTTCACTCTTTGCGCAAATCCTGCGACTGATCCTAACCGGAATAGGGGGCGACCACTACGGCGCCTCCTGTTCTAACGCCCGACTATGCCAATGTCTATAATAAATTTGATATAAATCTGCAGATCTATCAAAATTAACTTAATAAATGTTGCGATGAACTACTGCTTGACACAAGGATGTAGTTGTAACCCGATTGATAGCCCAGTCAGCTGATATATTCTTCTTCTTCAGGTGCTCAGTCCAGAGACAAGTTCCATACTCCAGCGTCGCCATTCCTCTCTATCTTGAGCTTTTATCTTCAGGGCTGAATACTGATCTTTCATGTGATCCTATAGTAATAAAAATCGGTTAAAACAAAAATCACTTTCACACCTTTTTGGCTGAGTGTAGCTTCTGAGTTTCCGTTATTGTCTTACAAGGCAGTCACAATTTTGTTGCCTTTAGAGATTAATTATTGACAGTTTGTGCAAAACAAAACATGCACATCCATCTCATTAACAGCAATTATATTTGAGATAATTTGATAATTCTAGAAAGAAGTGCCCAATCAACCAGTAATGTAGCAACATTTATTCAGCGTTTAATTGTATATTATGATTGTCCGCATCGTAGCATGTCGTCTTAGGAAATGCGCCGCTAGCCAACTGGTGTTGTGTGAATAGCCTTTATTTTAATTAGATACTAACAGTGACATATACTTGTTAAATAATGTGGTCCGCGAGCTAAACTTAGAATAAAATAGGGGTCCGCAATCCAAAAAGTTTGGGGACCTCTGTATTAGGCCTATAACATCAACGTTGTTTAACGAATTGTTACTGGTGGTTGAAAGCATGCCTAAAACTCTACTGTTTATTCTAGCTTTCCATAAATGGAGCTCCTTTTGATGCTCTCTTGTCGTGACTTCTCAAGATGTTTGAATCTTCTTCCCTGCAGTGACAAGCTCAGTTAATTAAGTAGATTGAATTTATAATAAGTATATATAAATAAATATATATATATATATATATATATATATAAAGCCAGAAAGCCAGATGGGCTACTAGGCAAGTTTGCCCAGCCAAATCTGATCAATCATGAATGAAGCAAAGTCATCATATTCTATATTCTGTCAGAAATAGGGGCCTACTAATATTTCTTCTCAAAGTAGCCTACAAATATACGTTTTAGTATTCTGCCACATGGAATACTCCGGCCGACGGTGTTAGTAGGCCTACATATCTGGATATTATTATATAGCTCTAGTATTTTTATCTTATTATTTAAATTAATTGTTGTTATTGGTGGCTTGACCGCCACACATTAATTTGAGTACACAGACTGTAAATGCGAAAACTACGAAGTGTTACTAAATATTTCGGGAGGCTCTCGCGGACCCCCGCCATGTCCTCCACGGACCCCCTTCGGTCCGCGGACCACAGTTTGGGAACCGCTGGCCTGAATGAACTCTCAAAAAATCTCTTTTCCTACAATCAGATTAACTTATCAAATCTACTGCAGACTCAATGAAACAGCGTTAACTCAGTAATCTTATCATTTACTTATAATTTCGCTTAATAAATACTGAAGCATTTTTCCTATCACAGTGAGAACAATTAAAGTAGTGACTGTGTAAAATGCAACTCCTTGCGATTAAACAAGTGATAGTCATCTGACGGATAAGCGTATCTTGTACATTTATAGATTATAGTGAAAGGCTTAAACGGGTGTTCTGCGCGAGGACATTAGTTAAGAAAACTGTTGGTGGGAAAACTAAGCAAGGTTGTTCAAAATGCCTTTTGTGTTCACGTTTTGTGTTCAGTAGAGATAAGGCAAAACATTCCAATGCGAAAATGAATTCCACACATATTTGTACGTGGGGCCCTTGTGATAACGCTGTTGCATTGAAAATCCTGGAGTGGAGATGGAAATGGGAAATATTGCGGGGACGAAAAGAAGAAGCAATGAGAGAATGAGGTGGGGATTGGGATAAATGCTTAGGTGCAGGGTGGGGAAAAGATAAAAAGTCGTTCTCTGTCACTCTATTGTCAATACATTTTGGTGACAAGTTGGAGGCACGAGTCTTCTGCTGTCCCAGGCGCTGGCAACCCACGCTACGCCACTGTTCGGAAAAGCTAAAACAATAAAACTCACTAAAGAGAAAGTAAGCAAATTCAGTCGATTATCGTAACAAGACCATAAGCGAGATGGAGACGCTCTCGCAGTCTAGCCTTTTACACAGGGTATTCCAATTTTCCTAAGACAATTCTAGGTCTAGTGTGTGGTAGGCCTAATTTCGCGTAATGTTTCCATTCTATAAATTCGTCGTTCAAGATATTCGCAACTGGAATCCATCTGACGTCGTCTTTCTTAGCTCCGCATCCGATGACAAATAATTTTCCGTCATTAACAATCACACCAGAATAGACATTTTCCAACTTGAATTTCTCTCTCACGCTCAATGTTTGTGTGTCAATAGCGTATATAAAGCATCTATCTTTACCAAGTAAAAGAATAGAATTTTCCCATAATTCACCACGGAGCCAACTACATGCTCTGGGCATTTGATTTGTGAGCAAAGTGCAAGTATTTAACTTCGTGTCATACACTTGTACAGTGCTGACAGCTTTACCATAGGCGTCATATCCACCAAAGATATAGAGTGACGTCTGAAATGGCACACAATGACCAGACCCATAAATAGCGTATACTAGCTTTCCAACTTTAGAACATCGATCAGCAAATGTATCGTATGTTTCAACATCATCAATTACTTTATAAGGAGAATTCGACAATCCACCGCATGTATACAAAACATGATCAACAAACGCTGCGCTGTGATAATATCTGCCTTGAATCAAAGAAGCACATTTGCTCCATTTAAAAGACGTTGCATCAAATCTCCAAATATCTTCATGTTTGCTTCCCAATCCACACACGAAGATTGAATTGCGATAGACAGCTGCTGCTGCTCTTTCAGTTTTCAATTCATCAGGCAATGGGTCAATGGCAGTAACATCCTCTGGTTGATTTAAACTCATTGTAAGAGTGGCTTTGCAATTTGCAATGACAACGGCGATCCTTTTGAGTTCTTTCGTTGATTCTACAAATAAAGAGCAGAAACAAGACGATATTCACGGAACGCTTAAGATAATAATCCAGTCTGTGGGACACACAAGCGAACTAGAAATGCCATGCGTGGATGCTTCCTTGAGAATTAACGAATAGGCCTAACAATTCTTCCGGATTCTAAAAATCAATTATCACTGTTAATGTAAATGCAGAGGAACCAACCACGCGAACCACATGAATGCTAAGGATGTAAAAGGTATGCCCTGTTTGAGACACTCGCCGCATTGCGTGGCCAGCAGTTTGCCTTGCAATCCTAATTGAATAAACATCCAAGACCCTTTTCTATAAAGAAGCGCCGGTTCAAATGCTGTATTTGCATGTGAAACATGCTTTGAATGACAGGAAAGATTTGATTTGAAGGAAAATTTTGAGCTTTAAAAATTCTGCCATTTGAATCGCGTAAATAAAACTGTAATCCTTTTGCTTTCAGCAGAGATTGTGAATTTTGACACCGTCCTTCTGATTTCCGAATTTGTGAGAAGGGGCAGAAGAAGTAGAAGATACATTTTTATTGTTTTCATAAACACACACTTAACTAATAAAGATGGCGACAAACAATTTTTCACTTTCTTATGATGTAATGGCTGTTTACTTCTAACTATGACAAATGTTGACTTTTCACATGCTAAAAACACTGCCCCAGTCCTGTGTCACGACAATAATTTTAGAGACTTTTGGTATACCGATAATACTACAACATCGATCATATACAATAACAATAATACTACGGCATCTGGGTAAGGAGTAGGCTCGAGTGGGTTAGGGTTATTGTTATAATTATTGTCAGGGTTAGGTTTAGTGTTATGACTAGGATTTGGGGTAGGGTATCGTAGTAGACCTATCGTCAGTAGACCTAAAGTCTGTAGGCGAATTGTCGTAGATGAAAAGTCTGTAGAGTGTAGACGAATTGTCGTGGAATTCCGCAGTCCACCCCATATTTGACCTAGACTCATAGAGCGCTTTAAATCCTAAAACACTGTGAATCCTCGGTGCTCACAATAGTTGATTTTCTTTGTACAGTACAATTTTTCATACCAGAAATTTCATACGCACGCTGACTACAAAATGCTATAGAGTCAAGCCTTCAATGCGTGGAGAGCTATCGCCCCATGGCACCTCGCCTTATGAAGTATTAGTTCATAAGGCGATGTACCTATGTAGAGGCGTGATATATCATTAAACTCACTATTATGGTAGGCACTACTCATACCTAAAAGAAGAAGACGCTGATGTCAAATTCAGCGATCTCTCATATTTGCCAAAGCTATGGGCAACATTTTGACTGTTGCATACACAACTAAGGCAATTTTTCTATACTTTATTAAAGTTCCATCTCTATATTAGGCCTACGCACGCATTGAGCGGGAAGAGGGGTTCCAATTGTGGAGATTGTTATTATGTACGCTATGTGCAACGGGGGATGGGTAAAATATCACTTTTTGCCTATGTCTCATTACCTCAATTTCACCTCAACTCTTAACTCCTAATTTAATTAGGCTCTAACTAGGGATTCTTTACTTGTATACACTGCATTTCATAACTTACTCCCATTTCGCCACACTAAGATGCTTCAATTTGTAAACAAAAAACACTCGATTACCAAAACATCATCCAGCTGGTCGTCGTAATATAGGCCTATTAATAATAAATCAATACCTGATAACTTTCCAATGATATTTCCATCACTGTGATCTGTGGCAATGAATTCAAAATCATATAGTTTACTAGGTGATCTTAAATATTCATCGTTTTCTTTCTTTAATTCTTTGGCTCTTTCGATCAAACGGTCCACACTGCCACAGACTTCACTCGGAGATCCTTTCGATTTCAATTCAGCGCAATACGTCACAAAACTCTCTCTGAACTGTCAACCTTCTTTCAAGTTCTTCAATTTCTGCGTCCATTTTCTTAATCTGCTGTCGCTTTAGCACTGAAAGTTCATTCAATAACTCTTCCGTATGTTGATCGATCAAAGCTTTTAATTGTTGATTTTTTCTTTCTAATGACACTCGGTTTCCAAGAATTTTGCCACAAAATGTCTTATTTCTTTCCAAACCAGATTTCCGTGGCAACATATTATCCTTATATTCAGACATTTCTGTGGAACTTTGCTCAATTCGCTGACGAAATTCCTTATCAACTGTTGTGACATCTTTGCATTTGTGCGTTTGATGTTCTTCGACAAAGCACGAGACGCAAACAAGTGTCTTGCAATCGGAACAATAGTAATCCAACACTTTATCTGAATGTCTCACACATTTCCTGATTGGAAACATATTTCTTATCTCTTCCTCGTTAACCTCAATGTTTAATTCAACAATTTTGTGATCTTTTGAGCCTTTAAATATCTTGTGCATTTTTGAACATCGAAGACAATAATTTTCACAACAATTCACACATCTCATCGTGGCTTCCGTAACATCTTTCACTTCTTCATCCGCGTTGCATATTTCACAAGATCTGGATTGATTTTCTGAATTAAAAGCGCTTGTTACCTCCATAAGAGTTTTGATGAAAAAATTTCTCTGAAGTCCTTTCATTCCATCTGCAGGGATTAGAAACTCGTTCCTGCATAATGGACATGGTAAGCCATCCCCAGGTTTCTTCCCATTCTTCAGCTGGATGTCTTCTAGGCATTTTAGACAGGCGGTGTGGAAGCAAGGCAACATTCTGGGATCTGTGTAGGTCGTCAAGCAGATGCAACATTCTGACAACGCACGAAGTCGTTTCATCGCTTCATTTCCAGTTGACGCCATTTCGACAGTTGCTGCGATCTGTTCTCCGATTTCAATCAATTCGTTATCGAAACAAATACTTTTTTCTTGATATCTAAAATATATCAAACTAGAAGGTCATTGTTTGATTTATTTTCAAGTAGGCAATTTAGAATTAATCTACATGACCGATTTAAATCGAGGTATAGGCCTAACGAATTAGGGCAAGTGCATAATGTAATTAACAGAATAACATAAAATTAGATATTCACTTTCAGTATTACGTCAGAAGCTGCAGATGCTTTGTACTGATACACAAGTTATATCAAATTTCCTACGTAAATTGTGAGCACATGCCCTGAAAGAGTTAGTAACACAGTTAGCTGCTATCCTTACCTTCAAGCTGTTGTGAGATCTTTGTCAAAGTTTTAAATCTGCTTTTCTCGAAACGATTTAAATCAATTCTCTTTGCGCTTGTGCTATGACCTACTGTATACTGCTTGAATCGCACATTGGTCGTTATACACTGTAATCATTGTTATCAAAGGATCAAAGTTTTCCAATTCAACTTTGAATTCTGCTAATCTTATACTAGCATTATCTACGGCGTAGAAAGAGAAGGTAAAGAGCGTCTATCACTAACCTTCTTACTCAAGATAATGGAGATTACTATTCAAAAAGTGATTGGCTGGCTTATTTATGAACGAACGAATAGCATTCTAAAATTTCATCGTACCACTTAGTCGCCAGCCGTTTAATTTAAAATTAATCTGTACAGTTTCAATTGTCGCTGAAATATAACACATTAAACTAAATATAGAATCATCATCATCCAGCTCCATGGGTGCTGTACCTATAGGTGTCGACAGCCTGATTCACAACTGAGTCCTCGAGAATTAAACCGGACCATGTGACATTTTTGTAAACACTGGGAAAACAGCATTTTAAAGATTGACCAGAACTATAAAATCGCCCGTGTCATTTCATGCTTGAGTGTAATAACAACCTTTAATCCTTATCCATTATACATTATACATTAGACCTGCCCTTCAAAAGTTACACTGGCTGCCAGTAGAACAAAGAATTGTTTTTAAGACTGGTGTCCTTGTTTTTAAAATTCTGCAGTCTGGCCAACCTCAATATTTAAAATCTATGATAAACCATCCAAAACATTATCATTCAACAAGATTTGCCGATTCATTGTTAAATGTATCTAGAACAAACACTGAAATTGGTAAGAGAGCTTTCTCTTTTCTGGGCCAAAAATCTGGAACTCTCTCCCTCTGGTTGTCAGATCTTCCAATAAACTGAGCATTTTCAGATCTAGGCTTAAAACACATCTCTTCCAATTAGCATTTCCTCCATAGTCTGTCTTGCTGTTTCCCTCTGACTGATCTCTGGAATGATCTTAGCTCTTCAATGTCATTGTTCTGCTAATCTTTACTCTAAATCCTAATTATAATGTACTTTATGTAGGCCTATTATATTATATCTTATAGTTTATTTAATATGTTTCCACAATTTTTAAATATGGTATTTAAATCTGCCATTTACCTATATCAATCTTTCATTCCCTAACACAAATTGCCTAAATAACGGAATATTCCTATGAATCCTATCTCTTCAAGCAATTTATTCTATTTCAACTCCTACCCTTTGCAACTTCCTTCCTGTGATAGACCAACATAATAATCTGATACTGAATTATTTTGTTGATCAAAAAGTTTCTTTTCTTCTTGAATCAATAATTAGTAACTTTTTTAGCCTTGTTTACCTAGTATTGTATCCAAATGTTTTTGTTGTTGTTGTAAATGTGCATCTGTTAATGAGCACTGTAAATACTAAGGCTTGTGGAAGTGTGTTGTTGTATAATTGATGAATAAAAATCTTGATCTCATCTTATTGAGTCTGACAATTCGGTGGAGCGTATGGAAATAGAGATAACGCAAAACAAAATTCCTCGGAGGGTATTTTCATTCGGATATAGTTAAACAAAAACTATTTAATTCTATAGTTCTACCTTTTGAGAAACAATGTCATGGCTGCAAAACGTTTAAGTAGCGCAAATTTATATGTGCCTGCAGAATAATTATTAATTTATCTAGCATCGTATAAATCAGATTTAATAATAAATAATAATGTGCTGAAAATTTGTTTCAAGTAATGAGACATTTAGAGGTTACTCAAACACTAGAAAGTGTCCTTAACTAGATGTTCATTGTTCACTGTTGATGTTCAGTTTGAATGCATTGCCTAATCCTCATTTTGACCCATTACCAAACGTTTGAGGGCATGTGGGTATTGTTTTTGACTCTCAGCTATGACCTGTAGTACTGTAGGTACTGCAGCTGTTCTTCACTACTAGTCAGACAGACTCAGACTGCCAGAGAACTGCTGAATCAACGCCTCGCTCTGCGAGTCTGCGTGGTCATTTGTGACTGCAATTTTTCGAACGATTGAAACAACTGCATTGTACTCATCGTTACTTTCCCACTCTGAAGTTGGTAGGCTCAAGAAGGTCTGAGTTAATTTGAACTTAGTGAAAAATGACCTTGTGTTTTTCATCACAAAGCAAGTGACTTGTTTTCCAATACAGGCAGCGTCATTTCGATGAGTTTGACACGTTTGTGTGGAGAATCTTAACCATCAACTTGACATATGGTCTATGTTCGTAGCATTTTGATAAAATTTAGCTTCTCCTTCAAAATCACGTGTTGACGCAAACATTGATATTGACTGCCTTTTTATATAAAGTCTTGAACTCAGGTTGCAAATTATTGGCAAAGTTCATACATGATTGTTATCACATTCCCAATTGGAGTTTGTCCGAATGATAGGCCTATATAGGCCATCATATACATAAGCTGGGGTACAGCCTCGCGCTGGGGTACAACGGCGTAGAGGCGCGTCCCCCCGGGTGGCGGATGGGGGAGTCCTGGGCTGGGAAACCTCCTGGGATTGCACCGAATAATACGGAATAAGGTGCCGTGGACCAACTGTACCAGAAGACAACGGCAGGGATGGTGGATGTATTCAACTGAAGGACTGAAGAGTATGGAAGAACAGCATCCCTGGCGGAAGATTTTCGTACGTTGTCGTGCAAGCACAGAGGGCGCGTGTCCAACTATATGGGACATTGTGGCCAGCTCGATATACCGAGAAGTCCTGACCAGTGATCGGCGAAAACAGTGTCATGGAAGGACAGAAGACGGGAACAGGAGGCGGATCAACATTCTCTGTCTCGCTATTGCCGCTGAAGAGCTGGCAGAGGGCAGGATGGTGACGATGCCTCTTGGAAATGTTTTGTGCCCAGCTATTGCCACCAATGGGTTGGCAGAAAGCAACGATGATGATGATGATGATGATGATGATGATGATGATGATGATGATACCAAATAATTATTTTATTAGACTATTTGATTAACGGCTTCACATTAAACATTAATATTATTTTGAAGCAGATTTGTTGTTGATCTAACCAGTGGCGGCTCCAGGATTTGGCAAGTGGAGGTCGTTGGGGTGGCAACTTCTCATCATGGGGGGCCAACCATTTGTGTTATGTATGTAGCATTAAGTATAGGGTCCCAACAAGGGGACCACTTGGAGGCTAGGCACTCAATAGGGAGCACGGAATCTAACCATCGTTCAGCGTTCAGAAAGTCCTACAGGTGTGGCCTGTCTATTAGCCCATCGTGCTCCAAACAAACATCTGTTTCCTTTCAGACATTCTTTCGATTGCATCAATTCTTTTGGAGCATTGTTAATAAGCTATAGTCTATCAAAGTTTTCGTGACATTAATGGACAAAACCAAATTTCTAAATAAAGTATGACCTACACATGCAGTGTACAGAGAATGTCGTACATGTACAGCAGAGGTGCACAACCCGTTTTGCAAATCCACTGGTAAATTACCGACGATTTTTGTGGCCCAACGACGTTTCCAGGATTTCAAAGGAAAGTGGCCTGAAGGCTTTAAAGTGGCCCCGAAGGTTTTCTTGTTTTTATATTAGCGCTACACTTTAAGCCTTGTTATTATCATTTATTATTATTGTGCCCTTGCTGTTAAGAAATTCACGAATTTCTGCTATCAGTTCAACAAAGCATTCTAAAATTCGTCCTCTGCTCTCTCACATCTGTAGGCTATAATATGGTATGTCATGGTAAGAGGCTAAAGTCTCTTCTATAAATAACTTGAATTGATGGCGACTTAGACCCTTAGAACGAATGACTTCTTCTGTAGCGCTAATATGAAAGCAAGAAAGCCGTCGGGGCAACTTTAAAGCCTTCGCGACTATTTGGAAGCACATACTTGTGTGAACAAACATATTCTGTAATGAAATTGAACAAACATGTTCTTAGGTTCCGTTGAGTGCTCGGTTTTGAAAGTTGCAACAAGTGAACGGCCACAAAATATGAATAAGGTTGTTAAAGACGTTCAGTCTCAACAACTCCATTGGCTATAAAAAGGCGATTGACCTTTGGGGTTTAAATTTTATGAATTAATAATTGAACATGGTCATAGTATTTTGATTAACAAGGCCTTAACCTTCAATTATACATTAAAATTACAGTGCTAATCATTTCAATTTCATTTGTTCCTACTGTATTGATTGTATTCATCAGAAATTCTATTAATTCCATTAGTCCTGTCGACATATATTTTATCCATAACCATATTAAATATTGCTATCAACGTTTACTGTCAACGTACCACTTTTGCATTAGAAAAAGCGCATGTGGCCCGCGGAGTCTTGGGACAGGAAAATGTTGCCCTTCGTCCTCAAAAGGTTGTGCCCCCCTGATGTACAGGTATACAATACGTTTTGGAAAATCCAAGATTAAATTACTAGTATATTTACAATTTACAACGACAGACTCACTGTCTTGAAATCCGAAGCCTTTAACAAGTAAGTAACGCCCGACCATTTAACGCCAAACGCCATGATCTCACGCACACCAAATATAAAAGAAGCAATACAGGCGATTTAGGGCGCTTTTATGGTGTACCTAATCCACCGTTGCCAATTACACCGTAGGGCTTATATCAGGTGTGGGGTTTATACCATCTGTCAAATGTGAGGTTTCCATCATCTCAGACCGTCTTCCAAGTGCCGGGTTCATATCCTCTAACAGGCCTAGTATTCGGTCTTCGCCGAAGTTTTGTCAAGAATCGGTCAAAACCATGTTCCCAATCTATGTGTGCGTTTGTTTAGCCTATAGACACGCTTTTACGAAAGACAATGAGCACCTTTGTGTGTTTCTTTGCTCCTTTCTCTCAACCGGATTTAGGTATTACACATTTGTTACAGTAGTAAATAGTCCAATGAAACATGATAAGACGACGCTATCATCAGCGACTTCGTAATAAGAGTTGACTGTTAGATATTTTATAGCGGTTTAGCAACAATCAAGGCCAAAACCAACAAGCATTTTTAAACAATTTTCAACTACACCTTAGTAGAAGACCTAAGAAAACATGCTTTGTTATTATCTTGAGAAATATATTAATGAAAGATTTACTTAATTTAGTTTGAAATGTGCAGTAGGCTTATATTTGTAGTTTGGATTGTTAAAATTGCGCTTAAGTTACACAGGCGCTATTCAAAATCCATATTTTCGCTTGCGCGCGAAAATGCTCTAAAATGCCTACAATTCCTGTTATTTTAAACCGAAATCCATTTTCCCATAAGCATGCACCAAAGACGGTTTTGGTAATGTAGCGTGGTGTCTCCAATCAATCGGTTCATTCTTCGAGATATTAACAAGTGGAATAGATCTCACATCATCTCGACAAATCCACTTTGTCTTTCCATCTGCGTCCTCTTTCCTATCACCGCCTCCGATGACAAATAATAATCCATTACTGATAATCAAACCAAAATAGTAAACGTCAGTCTTAAATGGCGTATTACTTCCCATAACTGTGTTTCAAAATTGTATGTAAGACAACAATCGTAATAATTTTAGAAGAATGACAGTATTTTCCCACAGAACAGCTCGATGAAGGCATTGAGTTATAGGCATTGGGCTTAAAAGCAGAGTACAGGTATTCAACTTCGTGTCATACACTTGGACTTTGTTGACTATTTTGCCATTATCATCTTTTCCGGCAAAGATATAGAGTGAGGGATTAAGCGTCACACAATTGCCGGAACCGTAGAAAGCGAAGGCCAGTTTACCAACAGTGACGCACTGATAGTTATGTGTATCATACGCTTCAACGTCATCAAGGATAGTTTTCTTATCATAATACACCCATCCACCGCATATGTACAGAACATGATCAACAAATGCAATGCTGTGACATAATCTGCCTTGAACCAAAGATGCGCATTTCTTCCACTTGGAAGATGTTGCATTGAAATTCCAGATTTCGTCATATTTTTTTCCGATTCCCTTGACGAAGATCAAATCGCCATGAACGGCAGCTGCTGATCTATGGATCATTTGAACAGATAATTTGTTCTGGTTGAAACGTCATCTGGTCGATTCAAATTAATTTCGATGATATCCTTAGTAAATGAATCACCGTCATGGATGCCGAATACAAAGACTTTGCTGTCGAATAATCTCGGCGACTCTATATGGCAAATTTACATATTGAGTTAGAGAATTTGGAAAACTTTACATATCTATGTACCTACTGTATGCGGCTACTATCTACCTAGGAACATGACATATGACTTGCACTGTATGCATGAGATCAAAATACGAGCAGCAAAAGCGTTGGGATTCTCACAGCAGTGGACAAAACTCGGAAGAGGTAAGAAATCAGTCTTGGAATGAAAAATAAAGCTCTCGAGACGTGCATTTATATCAGTTTTCTATATGGATTTAAGATACGGAATATAATGAAAGACTCAAAGACAGAATGCTTGCTTTGAAAGTAATTGCTGCAGGAGAATACCGAGGAATAGATGGATTGAAACGATGAGAAATTAATAATTTTACGAAAGAAAGAATCCAACCATAAGGGACTTTGACTGTAGAAGATAATTCAGAGAAATTCGCGTTTTATTGGACAAATCTACCGAATGAGAGAGAGAAAGACAGACAGCGAGCGATCAAATTCCCAATATTATGAGTAATGTATTGTATGGCAGTAAAAGGAACGGAAGGTCACGCAGGGAATGACGTAGAAGCAGTATGCAAGAACTATGTCATGATCGTATAAAATTATAAAGAAATATACTTTTATTTTTGCAGGAATTGAAGAAGAAAAGAAGACGAGTCATGATTGTGGGCGCCGAATCTAAGGAATCTGCCATATTCGGCTACGGCCTAATCGCTTTCATAATATTCGGCTTCGGCTTCGGTCTTAACTAAGTATGAGTATCAGCCTTAAGCCGAATCTTTCTGTCATATAATTGATAACTGTAAACATCATTCGTTGTTATCAAATAATGAATTTTGATTATGATGTGGGCGTATACGCTCTGGAATTCTGCTTCAAAGGTTGGCAGATTAAGTAGCCTAACAGATAAGGAACAATAGAGCATTATAGCATTTGCTTTGAGAGTTCGCATAGATCTTAAATTTTATTTGAGGCAGTAAGAGATTAAGGAGGTGTGGTAGCCTTACAGCGGATGGTTCAAAGCAAGTGACTATAATAACCCTCATTCATCAATTTCGATTTCCGATTCCAATCGTTTAGTTTCAACGGTCTTAAGCAAGTATCTCGTGACTGCAATGTGGTCTTATTATGAGGATAGTGATTGTTTTCTGCAGCATATTGCCTCAGCACGAATATAAGTATTCCTTATTAAGTATTCCTTATTACCTAGCATAAGTTATGTTAGGTAACAGCTGAACTATACTGTATATGCCTAATTAAGTGCCTAAAAGCTAATAAAATAAAAGGCAGTGCACACTCGACAAGAGATCCAAAGATGTATGGTCATTACAGATGCAGGGACAACTGAAAATAGACGGCAAAGAATTACGAAAAGAATCACAAGGGATTTATATGGCGGTATTCTTGAGAGGGAAATAATGCGAAAAACTCCGGATTATAGGGTCAAAGGAGATTGGAGGATTGCATAGAGTGGGAAAGGTGGGGAACATGATCATGATCATCATCATGATCATCATCATGATCATGATCATCATCATCATCATCATCATCATTATCATCATCATCACACTCCATAGTCCATAAGGACCGTCGGAGCCAACGGTGTAGAAGTGCTCGTCCATGGCCCTTTCCTTTCTTTGGCCATGTATATCGCATTTTGGGTGTCAAGTTCAGTCCATTCAAGAATATCATCGATCAATCTTCTCTTTGGTCTTCCTCTTTTTCGCATACCATCTGATCTTCCCATCATCACTGTCTTTATTAGCCTTTCATCCCTCATTCTGCAGATGTGTCCAAATATTGATAATTTTTTGTCATTGGTCTTCTCCATAACAGTCTTTGTTCGTCTCAGGTCTTTGCGAATGGTATCATTTTGGATTGCCATTTTTCTATAACATTTCATTTCAAATGCATTCAGTTTAAATCTGTCTTGTTTCTTCATTGTCCATGACGCACATGCATACAGTAAGGTGGATATCACACATGCGTCCATACTTCGCAATTTAGTGTCTGTGCTGATATTTTTACTTGTCCAGATCGTGTTCAAATTGGCAAAAGTACTGCTTGCAATTCCAATCCGTCTTCTTATCTCCTTTCTGCAGTCATTATCTTCGGTTATTGGACTTCCTAAGTAAATAAACTGATCAACACATTCCAACTTTTCACCATCAACATGTATTTGAGCTCCTTTGTTGTTTCCCATCACCATCACTTTTGTTTTACTTCTGTTAATAAGTAATCCATATTCTTTACTGGTTTGGTATACCTCTGTGAGTTGCTTCTGCAAGTTTTCCTCACCCTCAGCCATTAGATCAATGTCATCAGCAAATCGTAGATTTTTGATTTGCTGCTCCTGAGTCATTATACCTCCTTGTGTTTTGACCTCCATCTTCTCCAGGATGATTTCTAAGATGATGAATAACAATGGTGAGATCGGGTCTCTTTGAAACATAAAAGACAAAGCAGAGAAATTGCTTACAGAAGAAGATCAAATATCCAAAAGATGGGTTGAATACATCAGAGAACTCTACACAGAAACCAACCAGTATGGGAGCAACATCCTGGATGACTTAAAGTCAAGAGATGGCAGACCATCAGATTGTGATAATCAAGATGGAATCTTGAAGGCTGAAGTAGAAAGAACAATAAAAAAGACTAAGAAATAACAAAGGTTGTGGCATTGATGGAATTCCAGCAGAACTGATAAAAGCAGGTGGACTCCGTATTATTGAAGAAGTGTGGAAAATCTGCAGCAAAATTTGGGGAACCGGGAAATCGCCAAAAGAATGTTGCAAATCCATCTTAATATCACTACCAAAAAAGTACACTTGATGAAATGTGAAAATTATAGAACAATAGACATCATCCCCCACCTGTGCAAAATAATGTTGAATATCATACAGGTGAGGTCAAGAGGTTCAATCGAGGAGAACTTGAGTGAAGAACAGAGAGGTTTCAGGAAAGATCGTAGTACCATCCAACAGATACTCACCATTAGATTGATAGCTGAAGAAACGTTAGGCAAATCAAATGGTCTGCATCATTGCTTCTTCGATTTTTAAAAGGCATTTTATTCGATATGGCATGAAGGTATGTGGGGGTCACTGGCATGTTTATAAACACCAGAAAAACTTATTAGAACTATAAGAAGTTTATATGATATGTCAGAAATGGCGGTAAAAACAAACCAAGGACTGAGTGAATGGGTGAAGGCAACCATTGGCAGTCGACAAGGGGAACATGATAGAGTTGTGAATATAGAAAAAGAGCGGGAGGTAAGGAGAGGAGATGGGAGATAGATGGGGAGGGGAAGAGGTATGGAATTAAGAGGGTATTATGTCGCGCAATTATATATGTTTTGTGTGGGGAAGTATGTTGAGAGATAGTAAGGCGGGAAAGGGGAAGGGAGGAGAGAAAGAGAGTAATGGTTATAGGAACGGAAGAGAATAGGGAAACATACTTGCGTCCGGAATGTGTGTGGTTTCATTCTCTGTTTCACATTGGTCAATGCGTTCCACAATCCAATGATACTGATCTTCAAGAGCTTCTCTGAGAACAATGAACGATTCGTCATTGGAACAATAAAGGAGATGATTAAGAAGAGCTCGACAGCGTTCTTTCGTCGTGACCTTAATCATGAATTTTTGCTTCTGTTCGATACTGATTACGCGTTTCTCAATCAGGAGATTGAAAACATTATTCGGATCGACTTCCGACACAAATTGACTGTACATGTCCACGATACTGTCACGTATTCTCCTGTTTCTCTGCTTCTCTTTAAATGGAATGGCTTTCAATTCATACAGAAATAAATTAATAGTATAAATATAATGCAACAATAGAACAAGAAGCAATAAATTTTGGCGGTATCTTAGTTGAATAACTTTGCAGAATACATGGTGGAGAAACAAAACCGGTACCAACATGTTTCATTGCATATTTTTACACAATCCTGGGACAAAATGTACGAACTTTGCTGTACGTCTTCAGTATTATATCCTGAATGCAGCCATTTTAGTTTTTCATTGCCATTCAGCAATTGCCGTTCGTTGCCGTTCAGCGGCTCTCTTTAGCGAAAAAATCCTAAGCAGCAGTGATATTATTTTGAGTCCGCATAGAGCGTATTTTAGCGTATTGGCAGAACGAGACGCAAGCAGACATTCAAAGGTCGCTGAGCACTCTCTCTCGAGCGTCGGCGGGCCTCCTTTTATTCCAATTATCGACATTTCAGAGAACAAAGACTTTTCTGGCAAATTGCCAGAACTAAAAGCTTTCGGCCATATATCACTCAACGCAGTGATAAAGTTATGTCACTTTCCAGATAAGCACTGTCGAAAACAGATCAATCACATTTACGACTTCAAACAACCTCGAGGAAATGCCGCACTATTCAATTTCACAAAGAACTTGCAATGTGGTTCTAATCAAAATGTTATTACAGCTGCAGTAATAAATTGTGCCATTATCTTGTGTCCAGAACTCGAGTTCAACTATATCGAATATCAAAGCAATTATCAGCTTAATCGTGAAATCCATTAAAACATATTTGAAATACATATTTCAAACTGACAGGTTTATAAACAGAAACTTTTCCCACGAAAATATTTGAGGTGCCTGGATTCGAAATTTTCAGGACCTTCAAAGATGCGTCAGACAATGATCGATGGGCAACTAATTATACGAGAGAAGATAACTCTGAACTCGAATCTGATTAATCTTTCACTATTCTATCAAAATTCTTTTGAAGTCCGATGTTCTAAACTTAGCTGATTATTAAATCGTGCCTTGGACCAATAAATCATGAAATTATATGTTATCGCGATTGTCACTTTTGACAGGCAAAATCCATCTATTAAAACCCGAATTCCTCAACCTGGGAGTGCTCAATTATCAGTTTAAATGGACCGTGACCAAAATCCCTTTGTCTTAGTGTGACCCACCCACCTAAATCAACACAGTCTCATTCAAAATAATACACGTTTCATTATATAACTACTGCCTTCATACCGTACTGTCGACCTTTATCAGCAATCGTTCAAGACTTATTCTATTCCACATCTTGTTCGGAATTTCTGTCAGAAGTTGTCGTGTCCCCCAACAAATCTGCTGGCAGCAGGCCCTATCAATATTAGGAAACGATCTTCTCTCGACATTAAATTTTTGCCCATCGTTATTACAGAATTTATAGCATTTACTTTACAAACATCCCATAAAGAAAATATGCAAAAACATCAGTACAGAAGACAATAAGTAAAACAAGTATTCAGACAGTGTAGGTCTATCAAAAATTTCTCTTCCTAATTTTAGCAGTCAAACATATTAGCTAATATTTTGATGATCCCGTCCTACTTCGCTAGGTGTCGCCGCTGCACTTTGGAATTTAGTGTAAACATCAAA
Organism: Metaphire vulgaris; assembly: GCA_018105865.1. NCBI lineage: Eukaryota > Metazoa > Annelida > Clitellata > Crassiclitellata > Megascolecidae > Metaphire > Metaphire vulgaris. The sequence goes on from CM030854.1 coordinate 9,032,696, forward strand.
GGCTGCATTGAAGATACAATAGGGAACGCTGAAAATGCAGGCCTGGAAAATGAATTTGAAAAAATATAAATAGCTTGAAAATGCAGGCCGAGAAAAAGACGGACGAAGTGACAGGGGGATAAAATGCAGGCCTAGAAAATGAACGACGAAGTGGCAAGGGGTGAAAATGCAGGCCTAGAAAATGAACGACGAAGTGGCAAGGTGAAAATGCAGGCCTAGGAAATAAATGCCAAACTGATTTCAGTTAACTTCTAACATATTGCTAATCAGTGGTGGTAAACAAAAATAAAATGCAAATCTCAATGCAAAACTTTTATTTCAGTTAACTTCTAAAATATGGCTAAATAGTGGTCGTAAACAAAAATAAAATGCAAATCTCAATGCAAAACTGTCATTTCAGTTAACTTCTAACATATTGCTAATAAGTGGTGATAAACAAAATAACAAACAGTATTGAAACTACTTGAGTAAGATGTAAATAATCACTAATCTTTGAATGGACTAAGTAAACAAACGCATAACCATAGTAATATCGGAGCGACAAGTTGGGCAATGGCCCGACATCGCCGCAACAGTATCAGCACATGTACCGCAAAATCTCGAGTGTCCGCACGGCACCAGCGCAACGGCAACACGAGGTGCCAAAAGGCAAATTTCACATGCGTCGGCGATCGGTTGTGGTTCTTCAGTCGGTGGTGGTGGACTCTCAGAAACGATGACAGCGTCCGCAACCTCCGGCTCTTCTATGCGCTGCTCTTCATCGCTATTAGCTTCGTTATCTCCTCGGTAATGCAGCGCTTCAGTATGGGCTCCCATGCTGTGGCTCACAGCTCTCAGAAAATCCAAACGCGTATAGTTACCAGCATCAAATCTCGCGATGCAAATAGCAATACGCCTTTCCTTTAGAATGTTCTTCTTCTGACAGTGCCGTCTAACACGCAAAACCATTGCGCAACCGTGCCACGTCGCTCATTGCATCGCTTGTGACACGCTGGAGATGACCCATGAAGACAAGGAAATTGGGGTGCGGAATCTGGATGCGACGCTTCAAAGAGGCATGAAAACTTTCTAAAATGTTATTGGTGCGGCTAACATGTTCACGCACGGTTAATCTTTGGGGTCCGATGGAAGCTTTTTGGATCCATTGACGCTGCACATAGGGTAACAATTGGTCCAGTAAGTTTGCATAGGCGCTGCCTCCAGTAACCCTTTGTCTCAGTTCATCTGCGGCAACAGTAACGTGAGCAGCAGGCAGTAAAGGCAATCCCAGTAAACACCGCACGACGTCCTTAACTTCTGAGTTAAGTAAATAAGGTTGTTTAAGCCCTATCTTATTGACCCGTTTTATTATGGCTTGCGCGTAATGGAACCAACAACCGGATATGTCCAGATTTCCAAATACTTGTTTGAAAGCACTCGTCGATGCCTCCTCGAAATCTGACATAGCACACGTCGGGTGAAAGTCAGGTGCAAGCTCCTTTACCTTCTCGAAGACGGCACAATACAGCGCGTGAGTCTTACGCGACATGAGAACAAAGAGAACAGGTGAAGCAGACTCGAAACACGTAACAAAAAGAGTGAAAAGTTGCAAGAAAATACTTGGAACTACTTTAAACGTTCCATCAAAGTAAACACCAGCCGACGACTGCAGTAATGCCAGTTGGCTATCACTGGCAAAAACCAACGCTAAGCCGTCTTCAGCCACATCCACGAATCCACGATAGAAGTGGTCACCGTTTATCTTCCCAAAACGGGAGTCGCGGACGATCTCGTGTGCCTCAGAACACGTTGTCGGCAGTGCAGGCATAGACAGACGCCGTCGTTTAAACATTGCACTTTCAATTTCCGGAAACGACAAATAAGGCGCGGAATCGAAATTGCTTGGCGCGTCTTGGTTTAATACAAATATATAGGCTAGCCGTGTTTGTGTGATAATGAAGACTGATATGCTAAATATGTATACATCTACATAGCAGATTTTTACGTTTTTAACGTTCAAACGGTGCAAAAACAACCAAGATACACTGTAATAGGGCGAATACTTAGCGTTTTTCCCCACTTGCCCCTTTGTTACCCCTTCTGGACCTGCATTTTCACCCCATGCCGCTTCGTCCACCGTTTTCCGGGCCTGCATTTTCACCCCTTGCCGCTTCGTCCACCTTTTCCCCGGTTCTGCATTTTCACCCCTTGCCACTTCGTCGTTCATTTTCCTGGCCTGCATTTTCACCCCCTGCTACTTCGTCCGCATTTTTCCTGGCCTGCATTTTCACCCCTGGCCTCTTCGTCCATCATTTTACATACCTGCATTTTCACCCCCCTAGCACTTCGTCCGCCTTTTTCTTTTCTCGCATTTTCATGTCCTGCATTTTCAGTCAACCCATATAATATTGCATAGGTATACCAAATATTATGGATTTGATCAACGGATTGCGAAAACATTTTGCAATGAAACGGGTTGGCGCCGGTTTTCCTGCATTCTGAATATTGTGGCGGAAATTTAAACTTACCTCTTGACGTTGATTAATATAGGCATTATAGCAATTATATATTGACGCTTCACCGTTTACTCGGTAGGCGGCGTCTTTGCGTTCTGCCTGCATAGACTAAGCAATTTCAGTGATCATATCAGTTAATAATTTTTAATAATTAAGCTATCGATCTGCTAATAATTTTTCGTGCACCGATATATTGTAATAATTCAACAGTACTTACCTGTCAAGTATTCAGTAGATGGCGCCTTCCATTCAAAAGTTTTCAGCAATTATTCGAAGGCACTTTAACAAACCTTTTTAAAGCATGGACCTAGGGTCTTATATCTGGGCTTGGTAGAGCCGATGCAATTCGATCGTGTGGGCTTTAGCTTGTATCTAGAGCGATTAGTACGCTAAAAATCGTGTTCCTACCGTCTGGAGTTCGGCTCCAGAGACAAGTCTGCCGTCCTGCCGACAGGACGCTCCGGTGTGAACGGGATTACACTACATCTACTACAGGGTCGCATGCCTAGGTCTTGACGCATAGTCACTACTCAAGCACAGCCTTAGTGCCCGAGAGAAGGCGCACAACCTCAATTCAGCATACATCTATTGACCTCAGTGTCACAAGCGACGGGTAGTCGCCTCGAGATGTTTCATCTCGTGTTTTAAAACAAAGATAAAAAGAACCTCCTATACTTATTCGCAGACATATCCGCAGATTAAGTGGAAGTTCGTGTATTTTGTTTGCAGGCTTATTTGACTGTTTATTTCCTTAATCAATGCCTGTATAAACTGTTTATTCTGCGGATATCCGTGTAGATAAGTACGCTTTATGATTGAGCATTGCATTAACTGTATCATTAGAAATATATCGATGTTGAATAGTTAAGATAGAAACTGTTTTGCACTGCAGATATTCTCGCAGAAAACTTTTTTATATGAAACTGTATGTTCTGCAGAGATTCACGCAGATATGTCCATCTTATAATTTGGTATTCAGATATATGTGCAGGTACTTCTGTTTCATGATTGATCTGCGTACGAACTTTGTATCATTGCGGACATCTTAATTGTTTGATTAATGAAAGAACAAAGAACAGTTTATTCCGCGGAAATGTCCGCGTACGATTCTTTTACATTTAATGTTTTATGTGTTGAATAACCGTATTATAATTTGAAACTACACATGTTGTATATATCACAAGCAAGCCATCCAAATACCAAGGTGGAGGCCTATTTTTAAGGACACTTTTTCTCTTTCCGCCTTAAGACTATTCTCCTGATTATTTCGGAAACATATCCGCGGAGATTGTCCATTGCCATTAAAGGGATTAAAAGAGAAATTTCGTCACAATATTGCATTGATCAAAGCTGTACAGAACAACAAATTGGACTTCAGTTCGCCAATAACTACTAATAAACAGATAAATTTAACTCAAGGGGCCTATGTGATTATTGAGAAAAAACGTATTGCCAATATTGTCACATTCTGTTATACTGTAAGATGGCGCTGTTTGTAGCAGCCAAGTAAACCGCGCGTGCGTATTTGATGCTGTTTTCCACGGACTATCTCCTCGGTACGCGGACTATTGACCATAGGACGATTGACCATAGGACAATTGACCATAGGACGATTGACCACTGGACGATTGACCACAGCAACTTTTGACCACTGGGCGATTGACCACAGCCGTGAGTATCAGGCTTAGCACGCTGTCTGCTGCATGCATGCATGCACGCATACAAAAAAAGAAACCAAATGCTATTGTCTATATATATATATCTATAATATTAAAATCCTTATTCTGTATGTCTGTTACCTTCAAGCGTTCTGATTTGTTGACTGTTGGTAGACGGTTTAGACTGTTTAGTCCTTACGTCGCGATGCGTTGGTGGGCGAGCGTTGACTATTGGTAGACGGTTTAGTCCTTACGTCGCGATGCGTTGGTGGACGATGTTCGAAGACGACGTTGCTATTGGTAACAATTGTTCGTAGAATCGTAGTTTAACACGGTTTAGTCGTGTAGCGCCAGAGGGCTGGGCGTGCGACGACGTTGCTATTGGTAACAATTGTTCGCAGCCTGAGGTAGTTGCGCAATTTTAACGTACATTTTAACGTACACAAAAAATACGTGTACAACGTCACAAATGGCCACATTTGGGTGATTTTAACGTACACAGGCCTAATTATTACGTGGCGCAGAGCTTGGCTAGGTGGCGATCATTGAAATGTTGTTCAGCATGAATTCAATGATTGGGTATTAGGCATAGGTATTGGATTAGTATTATCCTGCACTGCGAGCGAAGCGAGCATCTTTCTAGTATATATATATACTAGAAATATATATATAGAAATATATATATATATATATATATATATATATATAGACAATAGCATTTGTATATATATGTATATATATACATATATATATGTATATATATATGTATATAATTATATATGTATATATATGTATACATATGTATACATATGTATGTATATATATATGTATATATATGTACATATGTATGTATATATATATATGTATATATATGTACATATATATGTAGATATATATGTATATATATGTATATATATGTATATATATGTATATTTATATGTATACGTATATATATGTATATATCTATGTATATATATATGCATATATATGTATGTAAATATATATATATATGTATATATGTATATATATGTATATATATGTATTTATATATATGTATATATAAAAAATTTTATATATAATATATATATAATATATATATATCGACTCACTATTGTCCTTTTCATCATTCCCATCATTTGGTTTTCTTTTTTTGTATGCGTGCATGCCTGCATGCATGCATGCAGCAGACAGCGTGCTAAGCCTGATACTCACGGCTGTGGTCAATCGTCCAGTGGTCAAAAGTCCGCTGTGGCCTGTGGTCAATCGTCCAGTGGTCAAAAGTCCGCTGTGGTCAATCGTCCTATGGTCAATCGTCCTATGGTCAATCGTCCTGTGGTCAATAGTCCTTGAACCACTCTCTCACAGCAATCCGCACCACATGGCACTCCCGAAACGGCGCGTCGCAGTGACGTTGGTCATGGATTCTGCAGCGTCGAAAGCATTGTGTACGCTGACGATTCACTATTGGTGGCGCTTCGGCGTGGGTTGGGAGATTCACTAGGTGGCGCTCCGGCGTGTGAACCGACAATGTGGACTGTCGAGCGCTGGAGTGGCGCTGGTCATGGATTCTGTGGCGTCAAAAGCATTGCGGACGCGGACAATTCAATCAACATAACATCAGACTAAAATGGAGTACTCTGGAGGCAGTTTGTAGAAAAGGCTACGCTCCCACAGGGGCATGCCGATGATGATGAGGTGTATTGCTGATTAGTCTACGCTTTCTTTCTTGCCTATTTATTTATGTTTACCTGCCATTGTTCGTAGCACTGCAGAATCAACTGTTCTTCAAAACGCCTTCTGTTGTCAAAGTGTCGATAATTTTGCAATTTTTGTCCCAATGGACAATTCCAAATCAGTTGTTTAATGTCTAAAATACATGACACAGAGTTAAATCGACAATAGTGGATTACTGTCTCGCAGACGACCGCCCTCAAGGATTCGCCGCCTGATTTTCGCCACGCGGAGAATTTCTCTCAGCTTCCATGCGGTCCCTCGACATCCTTTCTGCGTTTTCGCTGACTATTCGACGGAACGTCTTCTTGCGGAAGACCGCCTTCTGAAGGGTTCACTGCCCGATTTCGACACCGCAGCGACCTCTTTCATGTCATCTGAGCGGATTTTCCCTCAAGATCAACATCTTCCGTCCCATGGTGATTGTCAGCGTTGTCGACAGGGCCTTTGACTTTGGCCTTCGCCATTCTACGGCGCTATAGAAGTTGTCTAGTACCATAGCGTAACTATAACCATAAACGAATTCCTAATTCAAGCATATTGTACTTGTTACGTTAAATATTGACAGAGCAGATGATTCATTCTGTTGACAAGATAGTCTACGATTTATAATTAATTTCAAAACCTCTTAAAGCCCAAGAGGCCTAGATAAAACGATCATTTAATTTATCTTGCTAAGCCTCCTCCATACAGCCAGCGTCACGCAGTCAGCAAACTATAACAGAAAAATAAGCATCAGGGCTATTTCTAGGATTGTGAATTTGGAGGGGTGTCGGGAAAATCTGGGGTGTGTGGCTATTTTCTAGGATTGTATAGTTGTGAATTTGAGGGGTTCAGGAAGAATCTGGGGGTGTAGGAGTTTGGAAGTCTCTACCGAAAAGTCTGACAAGCAAAAAAGGTCATCACAGGATAAAAGATGAGGGGTGTCCTTCTTTATTGGGGGTTGTCCAGGGTTAATTAATATGCATTTTGTATACTTACCATTATGACAATCCCAAATTTGGGGTGGTGGTGTCGACCTCAACCTTAGGAGGGGGTTTTGGGGGTGTTAGAAGGGGTGTTAAAATATCCCTGATAAGCATACAATCATTCATTCGTATGTCACGCTGTGTAGATAATCACCTACGTCTTCAGGAACTCCTCAACTTAAAACAACTCTTCAGAAGACATATATTTAGTTGATTGTTTTTTGTAGCGACGTCACTTATGCAGTGAAATGAAACTACAAGAGACAATTAATAAACCCATACTGGGTACCAGTCCTTGGTAGAAATCCTATACGAAATGGGTCCACGACAATTCTAAACTACAGTGTAGGTGGCGCTGGAACGACAACCACAACACGACGCCGCTTTAAAAACCATAACGCGACTAAAAGTTAGTTTAGGAGGCGTTACTGCCTTTGTTAAAGCCACTAGGGGCGCTAACGGGACTTGAACATCGCTTCGTCAGCCAACCGCTCCAGCGCGTAACCCATTCTGTCATCTTCACTTGTAATATTCAATGGCGCATATCCGCAAGAGTGTCAAATATTCATTTTTGAGAGAGACATCCCAGGTCGCAGCGCTGACACGGGTATGCGTTTTGACTGCGTTTATATTGTCCGCAAATAGGCTACCCGTTACGCTCGGTCGACCACACCGTTCTGACATACGCAAACCTATGCAGGTCGACCTACACGGATCCGCTTTATTGACGGCGCAAGTATTTCCACTGGCGTTAAGCGTTCGGTCGAAACGGTTATAGGAATACTTTCATACCCCTGTATATTTTCTAAGATTGCTTTTATTAAGAATCTTTATGTTCTCCATTATTATAAACCACTCGACACTACATGACCGCAATATACCTATTCTCTACGCTTGTCTAATAGATTCAGCGCAGTGGTGGTTCCACGTGGGGAACTCGGGAGGATCCCGTGCGCCCCTATTGAATGCCTGCCCCGGAGTGGCTTGCCCAGTGGGACCCTATACTTACTACTACATATCTATTAACAAATGGGTGGCCCGTGTTTAGAAATTGCCACCCCAACGCGCCCCCTGACTTGTCAAATCCTGGAGCCGCCACTGGTTCGGCGGATCGCTTGTTTTTAATTCTTTGACACAGTTGTTCGTAACGTTATCTAAGGTTGCGTACGATTTAAACAATACAGGCAAGGGCCTATCTAAGGTTATTTATTTTGTGAAAAAAAATGAGATATGCTGATGATATGATCTTAAGAGCAACATCAGAAGAAGAATTACAACAACTGGTTGACAGAATAAGTTTGGAAAGCAAAAAATGTGTATACACCTTAATGAAGCTAAAACAAAAGTAATTGTGGCGACCCCGGCTCGCGGTCTTGTAGAGCGGCCGGCGGTCGGGCGGCCCCCAACGCCCGCTTGGTTTCCCGATCGCCACCTGCCGCCAACTCTACCTGATCGGCGGCGTCTGTTTGCCTTTCCGGTTCACCGACATCAGTTGAGGTGTCCGCGGCTGCCGGGTGTAGAATTTAGTTAAGAAAATGTTAGCGTCATTTTGTCTTCGCATAATTAAAATAATAGAAATATTACAAAGTATCCCACTATGAAAATGCATTTTATGCCAAAGTGACCGAGAGATTTCAACTGTACATTGCCATAGCTACATTATTCAACTCACTGATCTTATCATTTACTTTTACTTTCGCTTAATAAATCAATGCTGAAGCATTTTGCTTATCTTCGTGAGAGCGAATTAAAATCCTTTGTGATAGTGTCTACCAAACGGTAAAGCGAATCTTTTTCTTTTATAGAGTATTGTTAATAGCTAAAACGGGTGTTTCGTGTGAGGACATTAGTTAAGAAAACTGTTGCTGGAAAAACTAAGCACGACTGTTCAAAATGCCTTTTTGCTTTCACGTATATAAACTGGTAGCGATAAGGCAAAATATTCCAATGCGAAAATGCATTTCACACAAGCTGAAAGGTGAAAGCATTCTGGTGATATTCGCTAGGTGGCGTGCTTAGGATTACGCTGTTGCATTGCGTCTGCTGTGGAGTTGATAAGTTAACCTGATTGTAGGAAAAGAGAATTTCTTGAGAGTTGAAATAAGGATAGATACCTATAATCTGTGTTACACTTCGCAGACAAATAACGTTTTTCGTGGTCTGTAAAGACTGAACGGCTAAAATAAATAATTCCAACATCAAAATGATGCATCTTATGAAAATAAAGGCGCCGAGCGATAATAAAATATGACAATATAATAAAAACAATATATATATATATATATATATATATAATATATATATATATATATATATATATATATATATATATATATAATATAATAAAAATATGACCAACATAGAAATGATGCTTATTGTGAAAATAAAGGCGCCGAGCGATAATAAAATATGACAATATAATAAAAACAATATATATATATAATATATATATATATATAATATATATATATATATAATAATAATATAATAAAAATATGACCAACATAGAAATGATGCTTATTGTGAAAATAAAGGCGCCGAGCGATAATAAAATATGACAATATAATAAAACAATATATATAATATATATATATATAATATATAATAATAATATAATAAAAATATGACCAACATAGAAATGATGCTTATTGTGAAAATGAAGGCGCCGAGCGAACAGAGCGGATTGATAGGCGGAATAATTTGGCTCTAATTATCTTCTAAGCTTTTTTAAAAAATAGTTTTACCCTGTTCCACGTTGACGCCTGCTTAAATGGAAAATGCCTTTTGGTCAAGCGTTTCCCATCCCTCCCCTTTTTCATCTCCCTCTCCCCATACCTTTCCTTCACACACACACACACTCTCTCACCTTCTCCCTATTTTCTCTCCTCTCATCATTTTCTTTTCCATCTCCCTCTCCTGTTCTCCCCCTCCCCCTCTCCATCTTCATCACACTATTTCTCCGTCTACCTTGCCCTCCTCTCCCTCTCCGTTGTTTTCGGGCTCCTTTGACTAAATTCAAACGCAAATGAATCTAAATGAATCTAAGTAAAGTGAATCTAACTGACGAAAGCGTGCGATAAAAATTATCTCGTAATCGAACGGAGAGTTCTGTAAAGAATAATTCTATAATTATTGAAGAAGTCGAATTTTTAATTTTTCGGATATGAAAAGAAATATCGATTTAAAACCCTTGCCGTCGTCGTCATAATCATCAACGTTGTCGTTGTTGTTGTTGCTGTTGTCATCATCATCTAATCTTTTCATTACGACGTATTTCTTGTAATAATTTCAGCTGCAGTGCTTATGAGTGCTCGCCCAAAAGAGGTTTTTATAATTATCTTGTAATGCATAAATTATTATTTATATTTAAAAAGAATTAGGTGCATAAAATTGATATAGTGATTGAATGAGTGACCGATTGTCCTCAATAAATACACTTGATCAAATTTAAGATGTTGCGATCACTTCAATTATTTAGCCTAATGTTATTAATCGAAGGACGAAACGTTATTTTGTAAGAGTATTAAAGAAATTTACGTCACTATCGTTTTCTTCCTAAGACACCCACTTTAGTCCCTTTCTATCCTCCATAAGAAAGCAAATTCCGCTTAAACGTAAGGTGGTATGATACTGGGTTTGCATCTCAATCGCAAAGGAGGCAAAATGCTTAAATATTCAATTAGAAAGACTGAACTGCTTCATAGCGCTCCTTGGTATATACAGTCAAGCGAATATTTCCACTTTAACCCTTTAACTTCAGTCAATACGTTTTATCCGATAATAATCTATTCCTGAAGAAGTCCTAGACCTCTGTTCAACTACTCAACCACAGGCATCGCGCTGCCAGCAGCGAGCGCGTGCCGCTTCCTTTCTCTGGTCGGCCCTTTGTCACGGTTTGGGTTAGGGTTAAGGCTAGGGTTATATTTTTCCCGTTGACATTTTGTCCCATGACATTTTGTCGGTGACATTTTGTTGGTTACATTTTGTCCGCGGACAATTTGCCCTAGCACCGTCTGGAACGGTCGATTAGTAGGCACAGGTGTGGAATTAATTTTAAATTTAGCAGTGAAGGCCTATATTGATAAACATGCATCTCGGAAAAGGTGTTTACCCTCAAAGCTGACAGTTTAAAACTGGTTAAATGCCCGTAATTTTTTATCTTTTGAACGCGGATATCTCTGCCAACTGCCAAACAATAAAATGCGTCCCCGAAAATGCATTCCTGCAAAACCGAATCGTTGCGAAAATTTGGAACATTCTCATATATCGATCAACAGTTTTAACTCATTGCACGAGCGTGTAATAAAAGCGCCTCTAGCGACAATATTGGGCCGCGAGAAATTCTACGTAAAGAGTATAGAAAGGGTCAAAGCATTAGTGTCCCGGAGAAGTCTTGACTGGGCGGGGTGTCGAACAAGGAATGGAGTGGCGTTCTTAAAACCGACGTCCTAAGTTCGTTATCATTGACGACCATGTTGACTGTTTTAACAGCAGCAACGACCACTCCACGGATACAGTACTGCTAAAGATTTTCGGCGACATCGTCGATAGGATCGCAAATGGCGAATATGCGCTCCTGTGCATGCTCGACCTTTCCGCGGCTTTTGACACCGTCGACCATTCCATCCTACTGCGTCGTCTAGATCTTTCCTTCGGGATAAAGGATACGGCGTTGCTCTGGCTACGTGACTACCTGGCCGAGAGAACACAGTCCGTCCTCTGGGAAGGCCAGACGTCAACCGAACGCCCAGTCAGCTGTGGTGTCCCACAAGGTTCCGCACTGGGACCGCTCCTTTTCATTCTATATGTGGTAGACCCGGGTCGAATTGTCGGTTCGCATGGACTGAACTAGCACGCCTATGCATACGACGGGCAGGTGTATGGCTTCAGTCGTCCTGCGGATACGAGCCGTCTGCGACACCGCCTGGAGGGATGCTTGCGCGAGGTTATGTCGTGGACCGAGAGGAACCGGCTCGCGCTCAATCCTGACAAAACAGAGCTGCTATGGATCGCCGCTCCCAGGAAAGTGCACTTACTGGATCGTTCTCTCTTCATCATCGGTGGTGCCGTCATCGTTCCGTCCACAGAAGTCCGCCTTCTGGGCGTACTTCTTGATGAATCGCTGTCCCTCCCTGACCAGGTGAGTTCTGTATCACGAGCCTGCTTCTTTCATCTGCGCAGGATCGCCGAAATTCGACGATACATCACTGCTCCGGCTGCGATCCAACCCGTCCGCGCCCTAGTATTATCCAGGTTGGATTACTGCAACATTATCCTCCTGGGGCTTCCGGAATACCAACTCAATCGCCTTCAGTCGGTGATGAACGCTGCGGTCCGTTTGATTTTCAACGCGAAGTGGAGGGAGCACGTGACGCCGATGCTAAGGGACAGGTTACATTGGCTCAGGATTTCCGAGCGGATCGTATACAAACGTTGCGTACTGACGTTCCGTGCTATGAGCGACCCTCTCTGCCCTGAGTACATGTACCTGACCTCGCTCATCAAGCGGCCGACGACATCAGGTTATCGGGAACATCCTCGTTGTTCTAATATGCGACTCCGTCTTCACGTCCCCCTCCGTCTAAGACAGTGATGTTGGGGGAGAGATCTGTAATACGCGGAAACCCTCTATTTTGGAATGCGCTTCCTGCGACTATACGTCGATTGCATCTGTGGATTCGTTCTGACCGCTCTTAAGACGCATCTTTTTCGAGTCTCCTATGAATAGTTACCGGAAAATTTAGGACCATCTTTCTGTACGAACCGATGAATTGTTGATGTAAAACGCTCTCGGCTTTAGCCCTAGCTATGATATAGCGGTTCATAAATTATCTATGTAATAATAATAATAATAATAATAATAATAATAATAATAATAATAATAATAATAATAATTTTAATTCACTGCCAAATTGGAATTGCGCATTATATTTGTAGTTTGGAAAGTTAGAATTGCGTTCAAGTTTCACAGACGCTGTTAATGTTCTGTATTTTCTACGGTTCCTGTTACGTTAAACCCAGTTCCATTTTTCCAAATGCATACACCAATGACGGCTTTGGTAATGTAGCATGGTGTCTCCAATCAATCGGTTCATTCTTCAAGATATTAACAAGTGGAATATATCTCACATCATCTCGACAAGTCCACTTGAAGTTTCCATCTGCGTCCTTTTTCATATACCCTCCTCCGGTGACGAATAATAATCCATTACTGATAATCAAACCAAAATGAACAACATCAGTTTTAAAATGATGCTTTACTTCCCAAACCTCTGTTCCAAAATTGTATGTAAGGCAGACATTATTGCCAAGAAGAATACCAGTATTTTCCCACAGAACAGCTTGAAGAAAGCATTGAACACTAGGCATTGACTCTGAAAGCAAAGTACAAGTATTCAACGTCGTGTCATACACTTGGACTTTGTTGACTATCATTTTGTTAGCGTCAAGTCCGCCAAAGACATAGAGCGACGATTTAAATGGCACACAATTGCTGTAACCGATGACAGCCAAAGTCAGTTTGCCGACAGTGACGCACTGATCCTTATGTGTATCATACGCTTCAACGTCGTCGAGGGGACTTTGCTTTTCAGAATACATCCATCCACCGCATATATACGAAACCTGATCAATAAATGTAATGCTGTGACCGAATCTGCCTTGAACCAAATAAGCGCATTTCTTCCAAATGGAAGACGTTGTATGGAATCTCCAGATTTCGTCACATTTTTCTCCGATTCCCGTGACGAAGATCGAATCGCAATGAACTGCAGCTGATCCGCGGGTCATTTCAACTGGAGTTTGCTGTGCTTCGGAAACGTCATCTGATCGATTCAAATTAATTTTGATGATATCCTTAGTAACTGAATCACCGTCATCGATGCCGAATACAAAGACTTTGCTGTCGAATAACTTCGACGATTCTAAATGGAAAATTACAATGCAACATCAAAACAATTAGGAACATTCGAGATGATCATTTACATGGCTGATTCAAATATCTCGTGACTGCAGACTAACACCTACTTCAAGCTGCACAAGATGGAGAACTGTGGAGGAGGATGGCAACTGCCACAATCGATGATGATCAGTGGCGTAGCCAAGGGGGGTTAACCTCCCCTCTTGGCTGCCGATGACACAATTTTTTTGCATGCTTTTCCATACTTTTTTCATTTTTGGACGCAATTTCGGAGGTCAAACCCCCCTTGGCTGGCTGCCGACCGAAAAAATTTCTAAGTGCTATAAAAATTGAAAGAATTTGCTTGCCAAAAGTTTTGTTGGGTCACGATCGAAACCAAGGCCCCCTCCGGAAATTCTGGCTACGCCACTGATGATGATGATGATGATGATGATGATGATGATAATGATGATGATATGTGGCATCAAGTCATTCGATGTATTTTTATGGGGTTGCATTCAAGTGTGTGTGCTGCTTCAATATAGAAATAGTGCTGTCATGGATGTAACTGTGACCAGATAGCGTTAATACTCAAACGTTAATGCATTCGCGAGGTTATTAGATTCTTGTTCAGGAAATGGCGAGGTATCACAATTTCATCTGAGTTTAAATATATTTTATCTACTCGCATACTCTCATGTAGAATTCAGTAATTACCTGATGAAGATGTTGTTTGACTTTGCTGTGGTTTACTGCTTTTTGAAGTAGTATCAAGAATTTCTCTCGCGTTTTCAAATATGCCTGATTGTGCTTGGCTTTTAATTGCATCCAATTCTTTTTTCAAATTCTTTTCTCGATCAAGTGCTTTATCAAAGTTTTCCTTTAGAATGCGATATTGCTCCTTCATTTCAGCAGTCTCTTTTCTACTCTTCTCATAATGCTCCTTCATTTCAGCAGTCTCTTTTCTACTCTTATGAAGTCCTTATTCTAAATTTTTGTTTTCTTTTCTACTCTCCTGAAGCTCTTGTTCTAAATGTTTGCTTTCTTTTCTACTCTCCTGAAGCTCTTGTTCTAAATGTTTGCTTTCTTTTCTACTCTCCTGAAGTTCTTGTTCTAAATGTTTGCTTTCTTTTCTACTCTCCTGAAGCTCTTGTTCTAAATGTTTGCTTTCTTTTCTACTCTCCTGAAGCTCTTGTTCTAAATGTTTGCTTTCTTTTCTACTCTCCTGAAGCTCTTGTTCTAAATGTTTGCTTTCTTGTGTTCTCTCATTAAGTTTTTGTTCTAAATCTTTGTTTTCTTTTCTACTTTTTTCAAGTTTTTGTTCTAAATTTGTGTTTTCGATTCCGCAGTCGCTTTCTTTTTTAACCCGTTTTTGAACATCATGTGGCAAATCGACATGCACTAGATCTTCCAGAAGTTCTTGATGTTCGGTCTTTGTCATCTTGTTCTTATAACTATCTGAAATTATTTATAAATTCCAATTGTTTAATATTTGCTAAAATAATGAATGGTTCCCATTAGAATTACCTAGTGTTGAATTTAAATTATCGCATACATTTTGTAATAAATATATTACGCGAACGTTGTTCCGCCAAGGAGACAACTGGTTAATGATGTACAGTAACTAGTAACTATTGGTCAATGGCGAGATCGTCTTGAAGCCTGGGTTGACCCTGAAGTTCCTGGGGCTGCGCTGATATCAGTTTCGAGGCCCTCATCCAGCGACAGGGCAGATTAAATGATACGGGAACAGTGTTCTCAAGCAATTCACCTGTCTAGTCCGCGGAATAATCCACTACTCAGTTGCTATCGCCATCTGGCGATTGAAAGTTGCTAATGACTCAATGAGGCACAATTCAAGATCTAACTTGTAATCATTTTAAATTTATTCTAGAACCAAATTGAGGTTTGGAATTCGAAAATCGATCAATAATATTATTGACATTCTACACGAAAACAAGAAAGCAAGGACGTCATTTGGAGGGGCAGGGAGGCCGTTGCCCCCCTGATTTTTAAGGAAAAAAGTTTTTCCACCAATGTTTTGTGTTATTTAGTTTTTAAATGTAAGTTGGCTGGCTAAATAGGTAAAAAGACTGAAAAGTAAAAAAGGTCATGAACCCGTAAAGGAGGGCTTGATGTCGAATCTGGGATCTGAAGTAACTAATCGCACAAAAAGCTGACAAGCAAAAATAGGTCGCCAACTTTTTCGCAAATTTGACCGGTCGAAAGTGTCTTGCCCTCCCTGAAAAACAGTGAAATGACGTCTCTACAAGAAAGAGGCAGGCTCAGAAAATATTGGCAGACAACATAAAAGAAGATCTGAGGGGTCAGCTGATTATAGCAGACGGAAGAAATTTGATATTTTACAAATGTGGAAAGCCCCAGGACCAGACGAACTAACAACAGAGATGCTAATAGCAGCAGGGGAAGCAGGAATACAGAGGGTAACAATAATAGCAAATGAAATATATGAAACAGGAAGAATACCAAAAGAATTATGTAGGTCAATATTCATTGCAATACCGAAAAAGCCAGGAACAATAGAATGTGAAGAACACAGAACAATAAGCCTCATAAGTCATGTAATGAAGCTTATATTAAAAGTACTTTTGAACAGGCAAAAATTAAAATGAGGGAGAGAGTATCAGAAGAACAATGGGGGTTTAAAGAAGGTAACGGGTGTAGAAATGCAATATTTATTCTAAGGATGATTGGTGAAAGATGTATAGAGATGCAAAAAGATCTGTACCTATGCTTTATAGACTACGAGAAGGCATTTGATAGTGTAAAACACGAAGAACTGTTCAAATGCCTAGAAAACATAGCACTAGATGGAAAGGACATGAGGATATTTCAAAACCTGTACTGGAATCAAGAAGCAGCGATAAGAATTGAAGGAAAAATAGGTAAGTGGATACAAATTTTAAAAGGGACAAGGCAGGGTTGTGGTTTATCACCAGATTTCTACAATGAATATGGGAAGAGATTATGAAGGAAACAGAAGAATTGGAAGGAATAAAGATAGGAGGAAAAAATTTAAATAACCTACGATACGCAGATGACACAACACTAATGGCAGATACTGAAAGAAAACTACAAAGGTTATTAGACAAGGTGGCAGAAGAGAGTGAAAAGAAAGGACTAAGAATAAATAAAATGAAGACGTACTGTATGGTAATTACAAAAAAGAAAGAAATTCCTAAATGCAGGCTACAATACAGGGGAATGGAAATAAAACAGGTAACACAGTTCAAATATCTAGGAAGCATCTTCACAAGCGATGGAAGAAGTGAAAAGGACATTGAAACCAGAATAGGTGTGGCGAAGTCAGCCTTCATACAACTTAAAAAGATTCTCACAAATAAACATATTTCAACAACAACACGGCTCAGAATTCTTCACAGCTACGTTTGGGCGGTTCTGATGTACGGCTCGGAAACATGGACGTTGACAAAAACATCAGAAAGGAAACTGGAAGCTGCAGAGATGTGGTTTCTCAGACGGATGCAAAAAATTTCATGGACAGAAAGAATAACCAATGAGGAAGTACTAAAAACTTTTGGTACAAAAAGAAAATTGCTAAAAACCATAAGAAAGCAGCAGCTTGAATTCTTTGGACATCTAATAAGAAAAGACGGATTGGAAAATCTAGCCATAACAGGAAAAATAGAGGGGAAAAGAGCAAGAGGAAGACAAAGAATAAAGTTTACGGACAGCCTAAGAGAAGCGACAAGAACTACAGACAACATCGAACTGATAAGGAAAGCCAGAAACAGAGAAGAGTGGAAATCCATGGTCGCCGACGTAGCAATACATGGCACATGAAGAAGAAGGTTTTCACTAACTATTGCTACTAATGAGTCGGCAGAGCAACTACGATAATGATGATGAAAATGATGATGGTGGTGATGGTGGAGGTGGTGGTGGCGGCATCGACGACGACGACTATGATGATGATGATGATGATGATGATGATGATGATGATGATGATGATGATGATGATGATGATGATGATGATGATGATGATGATGATGATGATGATGATGATGATGATGATGATGATGATGATGATGATGATGATGATGATGATGATGATGATGATGATGATGATGATGATGATGATGATGATGATGATGATGATGATGATGATGATGATGATGATGATGATGATGATGATGGTGATGGTGATGATGATGATATCTTTATCTTTCTTTATCTTTCTCGACGACTTCTATAGCGCCGTACGCACGACGAAGGCCGAAATCAATGGCGCTTTAACATATTAGGCTATTTGGCATGCCGATGGCGAACGTAGGATAACAAAGACAGCGTAAAGTCCGCCCTGATGGGAGCGAAGGAAAGCGCCGTCCTAGCACATACGGTGGCGAATCCCGTAGAAAGCGGCCTTCCGCTGTAGAACCGTTCGCAAGAGACACGTCAAGTTAACAAAACACGAGATAAGATGTTGAAAATGACGACGACGATGATGATGACGATGATGATGATGATGATGATGATGATGATGACGATGATGATGATAGTTAGTTAGTTAGTTCAGTTCATTTCATAGGCGCTATTTTCCACAAATGGGCCGACGCTGCTGATTTGAAGAAAAACGTCTTCAACCGAGCTATGAAAACTTCCCTGAAATCGGTTCGTCTCGTATTTCTGGTGGAATTGCATTCCAAATCGCCGGTCCAAGTGCTTTGAGCGAACGGTCTCCAATTTTACTTTTTGTTCTCGGTATTGTTATTGCTTGTGTGCCATTCGATCTTGATGCACTAGGTCTTGCTTTATCTCCCCTCTAATCTGGCGCTTGCAGCAAGGTATTCAGGGGCTTCACCTTTTACTGTATACTTCTATCCACGACAGAGGCAATTGTGTAACTTATTCGCCATTTTACCGGCAGCCAATGTAAGTAAGTAAATAAGTAAAATCCTCATACATTTATATAGCGCTTTAGAAAGCAGCACAACAATAGCTGCTTATTCTTAGGCGCTCAGCCTTCTCTTAAAATAGCTATCGGAAAGGTGAAAGATCGGCCAGGCAATAGTGAAAAGCCGAAGGGCAGTCACAACAGCTATAGAGGAAATGATTTCAGACAAAGGAAGGATTTAAGCTTAGACCTTAAGACTTAATGACATAATGCAGTAATTATAGGAAATGAGTATTCAGAATTTATTGTTTGAAAGTGTTCAAGTTTGCGGAGGGAAGCGGGGATAGAGTTCCAAAGTTCAAATGTGTCGTATGAGAAGGAACGGTTGCAAATTTCCAATGATGACTGATTGAGCGGGCGTATTTAGCCTATTAGAAAATTTAGATTGTTTGCTTTACTTACTTTACTTACTTTACAATCTTGAAAGCTTTTAACTACGCAATGTAATTGAAACTCACTTGGCTCCGAAATGTGTGTGGTTTCATTGTCTGTTTCACATTGGTCAATGCGTTCAACAATCCAGTGATACTGATCTTCAAGAGCGTCTCTGAGAATAATGAACGATTCGTCGTTTGAACAGCAAAACAGATGATCAAGAAGAGCTCGACAACGATCTTTCGTCGTGACTTTAATCATGAATTCTTGCTTCTGTTCGATGCTAATTACGCGTTTCTCAATAAGGAGATCGAAAACATTCTTCGGATCGACTTCCGACACTATTTGCCTGTACATGTCCATGACCCTGTCACGAATTCTCTTGTTTTTCTGCTTCTCTTTAAATAGAATAATTTTCAATTCATACAGAAAATAATAAATTATTAATACGCTTCTATAGAATTTCACGAACTATAAAAATGGAGATATTTCAGTTCATTGGGTCTGTAGTATGAATTGCATTGATCTAAGCTGTACAAATAGACACTATGACCACTGTATAATTACGAACTCCTGCCATGCAGCCGAACATGAGCATGCATGGCATTTGAAACCATCATATTAAAGTCTATTTCAAAGTCTTTGCTAGTTATAATAATTATAAATTATAAGTTTCTGAAAAATGTTACGTGATAGGATTTCAAATTTTAAAGTCCGAAAAATCCAATAGGTTGACCTACATAAAACTTATAATAAAGAAAGCAAAAACATCCTTCGTCCTAATCTAATCAGTTGAGAGATTAACAAGGACATATTTATTTGCTTGGTTAATAGTTGCTTCTTAAAATATTGGACTGAAAATTATCGATCTCAATTTACATTTCGTACCTTCATCTGGCATTTGACGCTGACTTTATTTCAAACTTTAAAAGACATTGCTTACATGCTTAGTACATACAACATTCAAAAAAGCATATGCCACTTTCGTCGCTGTATGACTCGGAGAACAGAGATCAGCACCGGACCCAACGCTCAAAACCTTTACTTTCATATAGGCCTACAGTACTCCGCCTTAGGGGTGTTCAAAAAAATAAAATTTTCAAAAAGTTATGCCTACTGGACGGATTGTCATGCTACTATCAATGTTGAATTCAGATACACTTTTTATTTCACATTTCTATGATGTCCTGAGGTCCCTCAAAGGCCTTGAATGCATGAACCCCCAAACCATGGAAAAACTGCACAATGATTGGGACTAAATACTTCATAACTCTCTAAGATAATCATAGATATGTCATAATAGACTCATTTTGTTTGTATTATCTTTGGGCCATGTCCATAGAGTCAGTAGCGTGCAGAGGGAATTTGTGCGGGGCGTGGCCCCGGGCGCCGACCAGATGGAGGTGCCAAAATTGATTCGGCGACCTTCATTTTTTTGCTCGTTAAACATATTTAGGCTTGGCCTCGGGCGCCCACCACTCTCTGCGCGCCACGGCATAAAGTGGCATATGTAAAGGTTCAGCTACTCTGGTGGAACAGCCACCGGATTTTTAAAAAATATATTATCTTGCTTGCAGGCGTCATGTCCTTTAATTGGCATTTTGGGCTGTCTGGAAGTTCGGTTAAGTACCAGGACCAGGCAATAAACTGTTTGCCACATTCAAATCAATATGTGGTAGGCTACTTTGGGCAAACAGATGCAAATCAACACAATCGAACTATGCCATCCCTGGCTGAGAGAAGTTAAGGGTCACGTTGTCCAGGAGCTGAGAAATATCTGAACACAAAGAGAATCTGGAACCGTGCCCCGTGACGACTATCATGAATGAGCAGAGAACAATCTACTCATTCTGGGTGAAACACCTCCACGCGGGGTACACCTCATGAAACCCAGAGTCATTCACCAGGCTCGATGGATGCGTGCAATTTGTATGATGGCAAAATGTTCATGTTTCATCATCACATGTCATATGACGCTGAGATGATCGTCAAGCTGAAGAGAATTAATATGTTTTTAATCAGCTTCCATACGCAAGCATGGACGAAGGCCAGCATTGCAGTTGACGCTTCAGTAGACGACCTACAATTCTTCAAAGACATGTCTGTTATAGCGATGTAGATCATGATGTTGCTGAAGTGGTCATCCTAAAACTTCAAAACCACTGTTGGTACCGCCACTCAGGATGCTGTTCCTTTTGCCCTGTTCAGCAAACTGCTCGTGATGACAAGCAAGGTGAAGCAGGATATTGCATCAAAGTAATTAATTGTACACAGCTGTACCGGACCATTTTCGTATGGGCAAACCTCTATTCCCGAAAGTCAACAGTGCGATGAATCTAACCAATTGTATTGGTCCAGAATCGCATATGTCCTGTTTCAGAGTTTGAGCATCAGCACAGGATGGCTTGTCAGGCTTGCTAAGCCAGTTGATCAATGGTCATGAGATCCTGATTACCAGGCTGCTGAAAACTTTGCAGCGAGTCAATCATTTCAGCGTCATATGACATGTGATGATGAAACATGAACATTTTGCCATCATACAAATTGCACGCATCCATCGAGCCTGGTGAATGACTCTGGGTTTCATGAGGTGTACCCCGCGTGGAGGTGTTTCACCCAGAATGAGTAGATTGTTCTCTGCTCATTCATGATAGTCGTCACGGGGCACGGTTCCAGATTCTCTTTGTGTTCAGATATTTCTCAGCTCCTGGACAACGTGACCCTTAACTTCTCTCAGCCAGGGATGGCATAGTTCGATTGTGTTGATTTGCATCTGTTTGCCCAAAGTAGCCTACCACATATTGATTTGAATGTGGCAAACAGTTTATTGCCTGGTCCTGGTACTTAACCGAACTTCCAGACAGCCCAAAATGCCAATTAAAGGACATGACGCCTGCAAGCAAGATAATATATTTTTTAAAAATCCGGTGGCTGTTCCACCAGAGTAGCTGAACCTTTACATATGCCACTTTATGCCGTGGCGCGCAGAGAGTGGTGGGCGCCCGAGGCCAAGCCTAAATATGTTTAACGAGCAAAAAAATGAAGGTCGCCGAATCAATTTTGGCACCTCCATCTGGTCGGCGCCCGGGGCCACGCCCCGCACAAATTCCCTCTGCACGCTACTGACTCTATGGACATGGCCCAAAGATAATACAAACAAAATGAGTCTATTATGACATATCTATGATTATCTTAGAGAGTTATGAAGTATTTAGTCCCAATCATTGTGCAGTTTTTCCATGGTTTGGGGGTTCATGCATTCAAGGCCTTTGAGGGACCTCAGGACATCATAGAAATGTGAAATAAAAAGTGTATCTGAATTCAACATTGATAGTAGCATGACAATCCGTCCAGTAGGCATAACTTTTTGAAAATTTTATTTTTTTGAACACCCCTAACTCCGCCTGAACTCTTAAGCATCAATATATGGTGAAAGAGCTTTTGCACTCCTGGATGAATTTTACCGTCTGTAATCGTTATGACGTTGCTACATTTCTGGAGTGCTTATTGATCTTGATAATTGAACAATTGAACTGCATTGTATCTGCAGCAAAAACATCATTGTTAACTTACAGAAACATTCGTTGACTTTAGATTCATGTATCTTACCTTCTTTCAAGAATTCCTGTGCATCGAGGGTTGCTGTTGGAATATTGTTGTCGTCAATGTCAATTTGCTGCCAGATGTCACATTGTATCCCTGAATCACTCGAACTTGGAACTAGATTAGCAGCCATTATTAATCTGAAGAAAGACAGAGAAACTCTAAACTGTGAATACTGAGGGAATCTGATTAAGAAAACGTTACCGACTATGTGTAAACTAAATATGATTCCAGGTACAGCGGTCTCAAACTTTCGTAAAAGTAGCCACGAATTTTAAAGCGCTCTTAAGTCTCTTAAGATTATGATGATTTTAAAGCTTAAGTGACTACATGTATAGACTAACAAAGTACAAGACATTGCACACTCGGCAAGATAACCAAACACGCCTTTGCTCTTAAGCACACTTGACATCGTTCGCCGATGTTGCCGAAATGTTTGAACCAAAAATTGCAAAATATCACCGGCACGAGAAGTTTAGAGCAAATCATAGAATCTATATAACTGCAATGAAATCTATCTTTGCGTAGGTATTGGGTCCGGACTCAAATCTTTGAAGAGCATCATATATTTTTTATAGCAATACATGAACTTCAACGAGGGCTATTTCACGTTTGCAAAGTTTAAAGCCTAATTAAACCTACTCATTAAGTCCAGAATTTGCGAGATCATCGAAGTCTTGTTGATGTCTTCTGAACGCCATAGTCTCTACCGCTTGAACATGCATTGTAAAAGCTTCAAACAAATATATAAGCAATCTTGTTAGAATCTAAATTGCCTACTGTAAATGAGTTTTAAAAAATCCTATAACCTATAAGGTGAATTTAGTCTTTGTCACTCATTTTCACTTTTCATATCGCGCCACATGGATAATAACTTCGATACAATTAGACCTATTTGAATGACACCATCATTAAGAGACTCATGACATTGTCACTAATCTCTTGCTAAACGCCTATTTGACACCATTTGCCTTTTCAAATTGCCTATGTTTTTTTTTTTTTTTTTTTGGGAAATGGTGCGATGCATCCAAGTATCGATGAAGAGGTCCTAGAGACCGAGGACAAATCGATCACCAACTAGCCCTTACGGGGGCGAAAGGAGCGGCAGCTCTGACGAGTAGAAGACCTCTCGGTTGGTATAGCCTCTCGTACGAAAGCTCGCCGCAGTACCTCCTCGTGGTACCCCCCGGAAAACTGCCCAAGAGCAGGCTAAACTCTGCGGCGAGCGCTTAGACAGAGAGATGGTGTCTCCAGAAAAACACCGCAGGGAAGGAACTGGGAACCCACCCTGACTAACATCCCTAGTGCAAATGTATCCAGTAAAAGAGAAATCAGCGAACGACGTTAACGGAGCCACTGACTTAGTTGGTGGAGACGCGTCCGGCAGTGGGAGTAACAGGGCTCCCAAGGTCGTCAACAAGCGAAATCCCTGTGGAACACAGAAAAAGCTCAAAATTGAAACGCGGAATATTAGAAGTATGTTACGACCTGGGAAGCTAGCAAATATCATACAGGAAATGAGGAAGGCGCCATTGGACATATTGGGCTTGGCAGAGGTGAGATGGAAAGAAGGAGGCGAGTTCACTAGTAATATAACAGATGAGGAGACGGAGGAGATCAGGGTTATTTATGCGGGATGAAAAGAGAGGCAGAGATGGGTGGCATTACTCCTAAAGAAGGAATTGAGCAGAAACATAACAAACATAGAGATATATGAAGATAGAGTGATAATGGTGACAATAGAAGCGGAGCCGGTAAATCTGACAATTATACAGGTATATATGCCAACAACAACACATACTGAAGAAGAAGTGGATGAAATTTATGAATATCTAGAGGAAAAATCGAGAGGATAAGAGCTACACATTTTTGTGTTCTGTTGGGGGATTGGAATGCAGTAGTGGGAAAAGGAAGAGAAGGAAATGCGGTGGGAGAGTATGGGATGGGGTTAGAAATGAAAGAGGAGAAAAACTAATTGAATTCGGCAAGTTAAGAAATATGATGATAACAAACACTTGGTTTAAAAACGAAAAGAGAAGAATATATACATGGAAGATGCCGGGAGACATAGCAAGATATCATATAGACTACATTATGGTAAATGGACGATATAGAAACTGTGTAAAAATGCGAGAGCTTACCCGGGAGCAGATGCAGACACAGATCACACCTTGGTAGTAATGAAGGTGAGAATACAACTTAAATATATAAACAAGAGAAAACAATTAAATCTACAATGGGATAGAGATTAAATCAAAGAAAAGTCAACAGAAATTGCGGGGAAGATTGAAAAACAAGTGACGACAACAAAACAGGAGGGACAACGGAAGAAAGATGGGAAAAACTAAAATCTGTGGTAGTAAGAGAACTGAAGCAAGAAGTAGGAAGGAAGAAAAAAAGGAAAGCTAAAAAGCCATGGGTGACAAATGAAATGATAGAAGACATGGAGCAGAGAAGAAAATGGAAGAAGCAGAACACAGAATATGCAAAAAAAGAATACAGGAGACTAAATAACCAGCTGCGAATATCAACAGAAAAGGCGAAAGAGAAATGGTGGGAGAATAAATGTCAAGAAATAGAAAAGTTACAAGGACAAGGAAAACATGATCAAGTATATAAGGAAGTAAAAGATTTAACAAAAAAGAAGGTATGCAAGGGAGCAGGTTGGGTATCATAGATAAACAAGGAAATACACTCACAACTCAACGTGAAGTGGAAGAGAGATGGAAAGAATATATTGAAGAATTATACCTGAAAGACTGCAAACCAACGGAACTCAGTATAGAGCAGGGGTGCACAACCCGTGGCCCGCGGGCCAGTGGTGGCCCGCCGGCGATATTTTGTGGCCCGCGGACGTTTCCAGGATTTCAATGGAAAGTGCCCCGAAGGTTTTAAAGTGGCCCCGAAGGTTTCCTTGCTTTCATATTAGCGCTACACTTTAAACCTTGTTATTATTATTTATTATTATTATTGTGCCCTTGCTGTTAAGAAATTCGCGAATTTCTGCTATCAGTTCAGCAAAACATTCTAAAA
The DNA here is from genome assembly GCA_018105865.1 of Metaphire vulgaris. Lineage (NCBI taxonomy): Eukaryota > Metazoa > Annelida > Clitellata > Crassiclitellata > Megascolecidae > Metaphire > Metaphire vulgaris. The sequence continues at coordinate 9,058,393 of CM030854.1, forward strand.
TTCGTCCTCTGCTCTCTCACATCTGTGCAATATGGTATGTCATGGTAAGAAGCTCCAGTCTCTTCTATAACTATATAACTTGAATTGAGAAGGCGACTTAGACCCTTGGAACGAATGGCTTCTTTGTAGCGCTAATATGAAAGCAAGAAAGCCGTCGGGGCCACTTTAAAGCCTTCGCGACTATTTGGAAGCACATACTTGTGTGAACAAACATATTCTGTAATGAAATTGAACAAACTTGTTCTTAGGTTCCGGTTGAGTGCTCGGTTTTGAAAGTTGCAACAAGTGAACGGCCACAAAATATGAATAAGGTTGTTAAAGACGTTCAGTCTCAACAACTCCATTGGCTATAAAAAAGGCGATTGATCTTTGGTTCTTGATATTTTATCTATATATATAATTTTCCACCGCCTGGTGTTCGGTGCTAGATGGAGCGGCCATGTAACGCCATTCCTTAGAGATCGGTTGCACTGGTTGCGGGTCCCTGAGCGTGTGGAGTTCAAGCGCCACTGGCTCACGTTCCGTGCGCTGAATGACCCCCACTGTCCTGCGTATCTGTCGGAACTAATCCGCCGATCGACGACAGTACCACGTCGCTCCCTCCTCCGTTCCGGCGCCAGCAATCATCTCGTCGTCCCCCCTCCGCTCAAGACAGCGGGGCTAGGGGACCGGTCCTTTCGTCGTGGAAACCCGGCGTCGTGGAACCTGCTCCCGATGGCTGTGACAACCGAGACCTCTCCGGATCGGTTCCTACAACATCTCAAGACGCATTTGTTTAATGTTTCGTTCCCTGTACAGCGCCTTTGACTTTAGTCACTTAGCTATGTTACTGCGCTTAAGAAATTGTCAAGATTAATAATAATAATAATAATAATAATAATAATAATAATAATTTTTTTCGATGACGGACGGGAGGACGGGCGGACGGAAGGCAACACGGCGGGTATTGCAAGACGCTGTTGTCATTGACAACCAAATATTGTTTAATCAAAACTGTATTATAATCAACGGAGCGTTTAATTAACGAAGCGTCTTAATTGCAGCTTAAACCCCCTGTTCCCTTCCCCTCACCCCATCCCTCCCCAATCGCCCAGGCCTTAACCCATTCCTGCCCTGGCCCCAAACCCTCTTTCCCCCTTCCCTTTCTCACCCCTTCCCTCCCCCCACCCCTTTCCCAATCGCCCTGACCCCAACCTATTCCGGCCTCGGCCCCAAACCCCGTTCCCCTTCCCTCCCCCCATCCCTCTCCCAATCGCTCCGGCCCCAACCCATTCCCTGCCCCGGTCCCAAACCCCGTTCCCTTCCATTTTCCATCCCCTTTCCTCTACCCATCCCTCTCCCAATCTCCCAGGCCCCAGCCCATACGCCCCTGCCTGACAGGCCCCCAACCCCTGTTCCATCCTCTCTCACCCCTCTCCCAACCCCCGTACCTCTCTCCATCCCTCTCCCAATCGCCCCGGCCCCAACCCATCACCGCTCCGCCCTACCCCACCGGCCCCAAACCCCATTCCAAAACCTACACAACGCTGCTCCGAAAACCTGTACAACCCACTTTCCTTCTCCCAAATCTCCCTTCCCTCTCCCAATGCCCTGCCCCCCGTTATTATATATATTTACTCTTTCCTAACCTCAATACCTATTTTTTTAAATTTAACACCTCAAGTGTGGATTAAATTTTCAGACGCTGTCACCGTACTGGGGATTTAATTTTTGGAAAAGCGTTCTTCAGAAATGATTGCTGTAACGTTTTAAATTTGCTATATCTCAGGCTATGTAGGAGCTAAAAAGATGAGGTTTGCACCATTGTTTAGATTGTTTATTTCTCTTTCTAACCGTCTGTGCAAAACGAAAAATATGGGGGTAGAGTCCACTTTACGGCCTAAAATATCACTCTCTCCCTCAAAAACATTTCAAAGCCCCCTGGCAAAACATTTTCAGCGGTAACCCCACTTTGGTCAGCGGCAAAGTTGTAAAGAGATGTCAGAGGAACAAAATAAACCAAAACGTTTGAAAATCGGTTGACATTTGGCAAAGATCTATCAATTCTAACCCGATGACCCCAATGTTTGAACATAAGTATTATCGGTGAATTTCGCGAAAGTTTTGAATTGTGAGAAAGTTTCCAAATTTTTTGAATTTGCTATATCTCAGGCTATATAAGAGCTAAGAAGATGAGGTCTGCACCATTGTTTAGCTTTTTTATTCCTCTTTCTAACCGTCCGTGCAAAACAAAAAGTTCAGCGTTCACGAGCTTTCCGACAATCAAGTGAGAATGAGGAGCAGGCGGTTGCTCGGCGTGAAAAAGGAGCACAGCAAACAAGAGAATCAAGCACTGCATGTCGTTCGACACTGCCATATCAGTACACTTACCTTGACTATCAAATTTCAGAAAATTCATGCGAATGGGCGTTAACTCGGTTGAAGGAAAAGGCGGCGATTTAAGGAAATTAATTGCGCAAAATCCTATTGCATTCAGGGTCGGCGCTAGGGGTGTGTGTCCGCGGGTCCGGACCCACCCAGCCTCGGGCAGGGGCACCCAAGCAAATCGTTCAAATACGCAGAAAAATGCTGATTGGGGGGTGAGGGGTAGTCTGAGCCGGCGGGTCCTGGCTGTGTAGATTGCATTAGACCCACCCAGTCAACAAAACCCAGCGCCGCCCCTGATTGCAATTGCACAAAATTGGGTGGTAAAACAGCCAATCCCCCCCGTCATTTCTGACGGGTAAACACCTAGTTAATTAATAATTGAGCATGGTCATAGTATTTTTTGATTAACAATGCCTTAACCTTTAATTCTACATTTAAATTACAGTACTAATCATTTCAATTTCATTTGCTCCTACTGGATTGGCTGTATTCAATTCTATTAATTCCATTAGCCATGTCGAATTCAATTTTATCTATAACCATATTAAATATAGGTGCGTGAAGTTAGCAGAGTGGAAACAACTTTGGGTGATGGAGCAGGAGGTCGCGGGTTCGAGTCCCGCAGGAGCCATAAAGGTCGACTCAGCCTTTTTCGTGGTGGCAAATGAGGAGCAGTGGCAAAAATCCCTGCGATAAGACAAACAGGTACGCTACGCGTATCCGTGGTATTGCACGCCTGGCTGAGGGATATAGCAACGGAGATCAGCGCCGCCCTATGAGACCGTGAGGCTCGGGAAGGACTTTGACTTTTTATATTAAATATTGCTATTAATGGTTACTGTCAACGTACCACTTCTGCATTATAAAAAGCGCATGTGGCCCGCGGAGTCTTGGGACCGAAAAATGTGGCCCTTCGTCCTTAAAAGGTTGTGCACCCCTGATATATAGCAAGGAATTCTAATGCAAAAATGCATTTCACACAAACTGTACGGTGAAAGTATTTTGTGGATATTCGCTAGGTGGCGTGCTTGCGATAACGCTGTCGCATTGCGTCTGCAGTAGCGTTGATAAGTTAATTTGATTGTAAGAAAAGAGAATTCCCTAGTACTGATAGTTAATTAAGGCGACCCCTATAATCTGTGTTACACTTCGCATACAACTAACGTTATTCGTGTCCTGTAGAGACTGAAAACCTAACATAAATAATTCCAATATCGAAATGTTGCATCTTATGGAAATAAAGGCGCCGAGCGAACAGAAAGAATTGAAAGGCGGCTTTATTTAGCTCTAATTAACTTCTAAGTTATTTGTCATTTCGTGTAGAAAGAGCTATAGAATTTTTATCATCATCACAATCACCACCACCACCACCATCATCATCATCATCAGCAGCAGCAGCAGCAGCAACATCATCAATAACCGTGGTCTCAGCGCCCGTTGGTTGCATGTTTGCATCGTCATCAGATTCATTCGCGTTTTCTTCACGGTCACGCATCGACACTCATCTGATAAACGTTCCCCTTTTATTCGGGCATGAGACCGGCAAACGAATAGGCTGTCTTGCGTATTCAATTGGCAGAGATGTCCATCAGTTGCATATCAGTTGCATTAATATCTCGCTTCTTCAGTTTGACTATCACCAATAGAGTGAAAGAGGAAGAAATCCGCATAGTTTTTGATTTCGACCTGACGTTTAAACGAGTCTTAGCTTTCATAGGACGTGGGTAATGATTTTTGCGGGTGTTTTGTCGCGTATTTTAGTTGCGAAACTGTTGAGGCATCAAATAGACCAAATTGTTTAAACTTCACACTTTTTTCCAGGCCCGCCGCAAGTGGGGGTGCAGAGGGTGCAGCTGCACCCCCAGGAAAAATGTAGAGGGTGCAGTGCACCCCCTGGAAAGAAGATTGACTGCACCCCTCTGCACCCCCTTCCAGCTAAAATTGACCCAAAAATTGCTAAAACTGGCCAAAAAATTGCCAAAAATTGCTAAAATTTGTCCAAAATTGCCAACATTTGCAAACAATTAGCCAAAAATCGCCAAAAATTTGCTAAAATTAGCCAAAAATTGCTAAAATTGGCTCTAAAATTGCCAAGATTTGCCAAAAATTTGCAAAAAATTATCTCGCCCCCAAGAAAAGTGTGAAATGATGCTAGCTACTGCTTTTATCTGGAGAAAATCTGCACCTCCTGCTGAAAATTCGTTCCGGCGGGCCTGCTTTTTCACAGAATAAAATATTAGAAATATGACCTGTTATAGACGAATAAATGCATCTGGCAATGCTGGGAGAGAGATCAAATTCTGTAATGAAAAATGTTCTGGCGATATTCACTAGGTGGCGCTATTACGATAACAATGTTGCTGGTCAGAAGAATTTATCGAGAGCTATCTTAGGCAATAATAATAATGTACTGCAAAGTAATGTGATGAAGCATTTATACAGCGCCTCTTTTTCTACTCAGAGGCGTTCGTAGTAGAAGCAGTAGAAACAATAGTACTACTACTGCTACTGGGGGTCTGCTACTGCTACTACTGCTACTGCTGCTACTGCTGCTACTGCTGCTGCTGCTGCCACCACCACTGCCACCACCACTGCCACTGCCACCACCACCACCACTGCCACCACCACCACCACTGCTGCCACCACCACCACCACTGCCACCACTGCCACCACTGCTGCTGCCACTGCTGCCACCACCACTGCTACCACTGCTGCCACCACTGCTGCTGCTGCTGCTGCTGCTGCTGCTACTACTGCTGCTGCTGCCGCTGCCATGCCGCTGCTGCTGCTACTACTACTGATTATATGCATCGCCTAAATTAACTCTCATGAAATTCTCTTTTCCTACAATCAGATTAACTTATCAACTCCACTGCAGACGCAATGCAACAGCGTTAACTAAGTAATTTTGTCATTTACTGTTAATTTCGCTTAATAAATGATGAAGCATTTTGCCTATTACAGTGAGTGCGATTGAAGGAGTGACTGTGTGCAATACGACATCACTTTATAGTAACCCGACTTTTAAGCGAATCGTATTCGTTTATAAACTATTCTGAAAGGCTTAAACGGGTGTTTTAAGTAAGTAAAGTAAAATCTCGTGGATTTCTATAGCGCCTTGGAAACAGCACAACAGTAGCTGCTACTTAGGCGCTCAGCCCCTCTTAAAATAACTATGGGGAAGGTGTGGGATCAGCCAGGCAATAGTCAACATCCGAAGGGCAGTGGGACTAGGTTGTTACAGCTATATGAAGGAAATTATTTAAGAAACAGGAAGGATTTAAGCTTAGACCTGAAGACTTGAGGAGATAGTGCAGGAATTATAGGAAATGGGGACTCAGATTTTATTGTTTGAAAGTGTCCAAGTGTGCGAAGGGAAGCTGGGATCGAATTCCAAAGTTCAGGTGAAGCGTATGAGAAGGCACGGTTGCAAATTTTCAGGGATGACTGATTTAGCGGGCGTGACAGAGTGAGATGAGATGACGAACGTGTGGGTCGAGGAGGCTGAGGGGTTAATAGTGATCTAAGGTAGACAGGTTTTGATGACTGAAGTGAGCTATGTGTAAGTGTTATTATCTTATATTGGATACGTTCTGTTATTTTAAGCCAATGTAATGATTTTAGTATGGGTGAAATATGGGAGAATTTAGGGGACATAGTAACAGCACGAGCTAAAGCACGAATACGCGAGAATATTAGTTACGAAATATTATTGTTTATGGAAAAATTAAGCAAGATTGTTCAAAACGCCCTTTTGCTTTCAAGTACATAGGCTAAATTAGTAGAGATATGGCAAGGCATTCCAATTTGAAAAAGGCATTTCACACAATGTGTACTGTAAAAGCATTCTAAAGATATTCGCTAGGTGGCGTGCTTGCGATAACGCTGTATTTGATAATTTTCCAATAAGGATCTTCAGATGTTGTTTAGGGAGGACATGGCTGTTGAGGCGAAGGAGGGACATGCGCCGTCTTTCTTCCAGGAGTCCTTCAGACCGAAAGTTGCGGCGGTGGAACTGAAGTCGGAGAGAGATATTTGGCGGCGCCAGCTTTATGAGGCAGAAGGAGGGCATTGTCATCGGCGTAGACCAGGACCGACAAGTAATAGGGGCCGGCGTTAATTCCTGGCAGAGATGTAGTACTTGGTACTTTTACTTGTACTCGAGTTGTACTCGAGTACAAATTTTTAGTACTTGTACTTGTACTTGTACTTGTACTCGGAGGCCAGGTACTTGTACTTGTACTTGTACTCGGAGTTTTAGGAATGCAAGTACTTGTACTTGTACTTGTACTCGGAGGCCAGGTACTTGTAGTTGTACTTGTACTTGAAGCATTGTGTACTTGCTACATCTCTGGCTATATGTACTTCAATGGTACCAGTAATGCTGTTCCTTTAGGCTAATGACAAGCACATCCTCAAAGATGGCCAAGTACCTGGAACTCAACGATATTTATGATGAAGCCACTGATACCATCGTATTTTGGAACAGTGAGGTTAATAGAAAGGAGTTCAGCAGGCTGTATAATGCAGCCATTAATTAGAGACCTTAGTGTGCCTGCTTCTGGCGCACCAATTAAACGCGTATTTAGCCAAGCTGGCTTGATCGCGAGACCGCATAGAGTTAATATGACCGATGCAAGACTATCATCTCTATTTTTTAGTGCAACTGTGATGATATTTAGATGCTAATAGTGTCAATTTTATTCGTGGCCGGACAAACTGTCTGAGGACAAAATGTCACGGACAAAATGTCATGTAGAAAATGTCTTGGGGACAAAATGTCAGCGGAAAAAATGTCAATGTCAAAAATGTTATACTAGTACTTGGAGGCCAGGTACTTGTACTTGTACTCGGAGGCCAGGTACTTGTACTTGTACTTGTACTCGGAAGCCAGGTACTTGTACTTGTACTTGTACTCGGAGGCCAGGTACTTGTACTTGTACTTGTACTCGGAGTTTTTGGAATGCAAGTACTTGTACTTGTACTTGTACTCGGAGGCCAGGTACTTGTACTTGTACTTGTACTTGAAGCATTGTGTACTTGCTACATCTCTGATTCCTGGAGCAGATGACATATGGTTCAGAATCCAATCGACGGTGATTCAATTCAGAACAGATTGGGATCAAGGATGCACCTCTGTCGGAGATGACAATAGTTCCTGTGATGCTGAGGGAGGTGGAGAAAACACAGACCAATGCAGCTCATCTATTGATGGCAGCAATTAAATTTTGATTTCTTACTTTTCAAATGACTGAACGTTTTCTCATCACACAATATAGGCCTACTGAGTTCTGTAAGTGATATCGAAGCATTTTGCCTACTTTTGCTTGTAACACGTGCAAAAAAACACATGAATTAAGCTCATCTTGTCTAATATAATTATATGAGGAGAGGAAAGCGTCTAAAATTGGTGTCTTAGGAAGAAAATCCTAGTTGCGTAAATTTCTTTAATGTTCTGACAAAGCTTTTCTGCTTTAAAATAATGTGGCTCAATTATTAGCTATGACAAGTTCTTAAAGGCAATACAGTGTATTTATTTCCTCAAATAATTAGTTTAATATTTCCAATATTTCCAATTTCATACATAACAGTTATAACAAAACAAGAAGTTATAGTAAAAGAATAACAGCTGATTTAGCTAATAAACATAATAGTACATATGATGGAAACAAGAAATCAAGGATACCAAAAGGGAAACATAATTCCCGCCAAGAGGTACCTAGTAAATTAATATTTTACAAAGTAATTGATTAAGTATTACAAGATGATTGACAAAATAACATGTACGACAAGTCAATATTGAAAGCTGTAAAAGAAGCCTAACCTATAAAGAGATACATCAAACATTTGGTAAATTGGGTAAATTGGCAAATTAAATTCAAGAATTATTAGGGCTGCGGATATCATGATTTTTTTTCGGATATTGAAAGAAATATCGATTTAAAACCATTATTTAAAACCATTGCTACCCATCGTCGTCGTCGTCATCATCAACAACAACGTTGTCGCTGTAGTTGACATCATCTTTTAAATTTATTATTACCGCCTATTTTTTCTTCTAAGTAATTGTAGCTCGAGTGCCTCTGACTGCTCGTCCAGAAGAGTTTCATATTTTTATCTTGTAATTTTAAAATTATTATTAATATTAAAACGAGTTAGATGCCTAAATGCGTTGTTCGCCTTATTTACTTCTAATTCAGATTCACTTTTAATTTCGTTTGGATATTGCTGAAGCATTTTGTCTATCACCGTTAGAGTGATAGCGGATCCCTTGCTACCTAGCGTTATGTGTGTGCGTTGTGTTTGTTTATAGACGCGTCCGTATCAAAGACGATGGGCGTCTATGTGTGTTTGTATGTGTGTGTTTGGCTCCTCCTTTCTTAACCATGGCTTACCACCGACTATGGCAGAGTTACCTTCCCGTTAAACGAATCTTGTTCTTTTATAGAAAACGGAGTTATCGCGAGAACCATAGTTACGAGACTGCTGGTGGAAAAACTAAGCAATATTGTTTAACATGCAATTATGTCTTCACGTATATAAATTAGTCTGGATATGATGAGATGAAGACGTTACGACGACGACGAAGTCAATATCAATGATTGTGGCGCCAGGTCGGATACAAGAAACGAGAGTGTTATTACATTAGCAAGCTGCTCAAAAACGGCGTCAAATTTTAACTGAGCGAGAACGAAACTTGCAGCGAGATGATAAATCTCAGTAGGGTAAGTTAGTAATAAGTAGCAAATAAGTAAGCTTTATAACCGCCGTCACCTGTGGAGTGTGTTAACAACGACAAGTACAACCAACTGTAAGATAATGAAAATTATATCTGGAGGAAGTTAAAGTGAAAAGATAAAACGTTTCTCTAAACCTTAACGGAAAAAGGATATTTAATTCTATTACAAAATTTTCTTCGATTTTATATTCGAATTTCATTTCCGGTTTATTAAGTAAGTCTCCTATCTAGATAAGTTTTCCGTTCAACATTCTCAGTTTTAATTAATCTCGTTAACTAGTTTTCCGTTTGTTTCTACAGCCTATTCTTTTACACAGGCCAAAGGGTATTGCAATGTTCCCAATACTAATAGATGCTCAAAGTTGGTGATTGGAAATTTCGCGTAATGTCTCCATTCAATCAATTCATCGTTTAAGATATTCGCAACTGGAATCCATCTGACGTCGTCTTTCTTAGCTCCGCATCCGATGACAAATAATTTTCCGTCATTAACAATCACACCAGAATAGACATTTTTCAACCGGAATTTATCTCTCAGTTTCCAAGTTTGTGTGTCAAAATTGTATATAAAGCATCCATTCTTACCAACTAAAATGACAGAATTTTTCCACAATTCACCACGGAGCCAAGTACATGCTCTGGGCATTGGCTTTGTGAGCAAAGTGCAAGTATTTAACTTCGTGTCATACACTTGTACACTACTGATAGCTTGTAAGCCTACTTGGTCGACATATCCACCAAAGATATAGAGTGACGTCTGAAATGACACACAATTACCAGAGCAAACGACAGCGTAGACTAGCTTTCCAACCTTAGAACAATGATCACCAAATGTATCGTATGTTTCGACAGCATTGAGTGATTTGCAAAGAGAACTCTGGCATCCACCGCATATATACAAAACATGATCAACAAACGCTACACTGTGAAATCGTCTGCCTTGAATCAAAGAAGCACATTTGCTCCATTTAGAAGATGAAGCATCTAATCTCCAAATGTCTTCATTTATGTTTCCCAATCCACACACGAAGATTGAATTGCGATATACAGCTGCTGCTGCTCCATAATCAATTTTATCCGGCAATGGCTCAATGACAGTAACATCGTCCGGTCGATTTAAACTCACTGTTGTAGCGACGTCGCAATTTGCAATGACAACGGAGCACTGTTTGAATTCCTTCGTTAATTCTACAATCAAAGAGAAGAGGCAATTCGAAACTTTCGAATGAATAACGCGCACGGAACGCTTAAGGTGATCAGCGCCTGTCGATCATAGCAGCTGACTAGGAATGTCACAGGCTACGTGGACGCTCTCTTGCAAATAAACGAATGATTACAATTCTATCGGAGTGCACGAAATCAATCATCACTTTATTGTAAATGCAGAGGATTCAACCACGCGAAAGACATGAATGTTAGTGATGCAAAAGATACGTCCCGCATATAAATTCAACAGTTTGAGTTGCTCGACGCTATAGCTAGCTCATTTGGTGTCTTCGCATGTGATACGTGTTCGAAGAACATAAAACATTGATTTGAAGGGAAATTTTGAGCTCTAAAATTCGACCATTTAAATTATGTAAAGAGAACTTTTCTAGAACCGATTTCGGAAATTGTGAACCTTCAAAGTTGTTCAAAAGAGATTGTGATTTTCGAATTTCGAGCAATAATTGTTTTTTTCAGGACAATATATTAATTTAAATGATGACATCTATTGTAGCGAAATGGGCAGCGACTCTGCTCTAGTCACCTTGATTCACTTCTTTCATTTCACGATGGCCCAGTTCTCCTCTTTCAGTGTGAATTGACTGATAAAGCAGCACGACATCTGTCTGTCTATGCGTGGTGAGCTATCCCATCTTGGTACATCGACTTATGAAATGATGTACGACTTTCTACCGCGAAGTACCAAGAGGGCAGGGCGCAAACATGACCCTTGTTCTCGTGTCCTGACATGGGTTTTTTTGCGAAGGTCGTGTCACTACGGGTGAGGACACGGTTGTGTTTTTATTAGCTTTTTCACTTCACTACGTTGATTAAAACAATTGTAAAAAATCCGATTTTTTCAAAATTCACGCAACGGTTTTTCGCAATAAGTTAATAATAAATCCATACCTGATAACTTTCCAATGATATTTCCTGCATTTTGTAGAGTATTGTGATCTGTAGCAACGAATTCAAAATCAAATAGTTTACTAGGTGCTCTTAAATATTCATAGTTTTCTTTTCTTAATTCGTTGGCTCTTGCGATCAAACTGTCCACACTGCCACAGACTTCACTCGGAGATCCTTTAGATATCAATTCAGTGCAGTATGTCACAAAACTCTCCTGAACTGTCAAATTTCTTTCAATTTCTTCAATTTCTGCGTCGATTTTCTTCTCCTGATGTCGTTTTAGCAACGTAAGTTCATTCAATAGCTCTTCCGTATGGTGATCGATCAAAGCTTTTAGTTTCTGAGTTTTCTTTCTAATGGAACTCTCTGTTTTAAAGATTTTTGCCACGAAATCTCTCTTCTTTCTTTCCAAATCAGATTTCCTTGACAATATGTATTCCTTGTGGCCATACATTTCTGTGAAATTTTGCTTAATTCTTTGACGAAATTCCTTATCAACTGTTGTCACATCTTTGCATTTGTGTGTTTGATGTTCTTCAACAAAGCATGAGACGCAAACAACTGTCTTGCAATCGGAACAATAGTAGTCCAACACTTTATCCGAATGCTTCACACATGTCCTGATTGGAAACATATTTCTGATCTCTTCCTCTTTAAAATCAATGTTTAATTCAACAGTCTTGTGATCTTTTGAGCCTGTAAGTGTCTTGTGTATCTTTGAACATCGATTACAAAAATTTTCACAGCAATTCAAGCATCTTATCGTAGCCTCCGCAACGTCTTTAACTTCTTCAATCATTCTACACATTGTGCAAGGTCTGGAATTATTTTCTAAATTAAAATCGCTTGTTACCTCCATAAGATTTTTGATAAAGAAATTTCTCTGAAGTCCTTTCATTCCACCTGCAGGGATTGGAAACTCGTTCCTGCATAATGGACATGGTAAGACATCTCCAGGTTTCTTCCCATTCTTCAGCTGGATGTCTTCGAAGCATTTGAGACAGGCGGTGTGGAAGCATGGCAACATTCTGGGATCTGTGTAGGTCGTCAAACAGATGCAACATTCTGACAACGCACGAAGTCGTTTCATTGCTTCATTTTCAGTTGACGCCATTTCGACGAAAAACAGTGACTTTTTATATCTAAAATATTTTGAAAGAATATCAGCTAGAAGGTTAATGTGCAATTTATTCTCTAGTCGGTAATTTCTAATGAATCTGCGTGGCTTCGATTTGGCTTCTAATGTAGGCATATGCCTTGAGAAAGAGCCAGCTCATGGTGACCTACATATAATGAAGAGTCGGTTATTCATTGTGCGTCTAGGTATCTTAGTCAGGACTCAGTAGAGCTTCAGCACAACGCTTTCACGGTCCATTGACCCAAGCCCCAGTGTAGCTACTCAACAATAGTGCAGCCAACCACGAGGGGACACGGGGGCGTCGGCTCCTATTTGAGCCTCGACAGTGCTTGTGATTTTTTTGCAGTTGATGTTGGGGAGTGTCGATGTGTTCTCGCCTAAGTGTTATAGGCTAATATATATACGCCCGTAGCATTAGTCTATTAACGACCAGCATTAATCTGGGTTTGACAGGATAACTATAGAACATCTATTGTATGCACACCTAATTGTATTATCTTGTACAGTATAACTTATTTGTTTAATCTAATGTTGAAAGCAGGATATGTGCCAGAAGGTTTTGGTAATTGTATCATGATCCCTTTGCTAAAAATTGCACAGCAGACCCTACAAGGTGTGATAATTATAGGGGCATAACCCTGATTCCAGTAGTGTCTAAGATTTTTGAGCATGTATTACTGGGGAAATTTGAGAACTTTTTGGTGAGCTCTGACCTGCAGTTTGGGTTCAAAACTGGGGTAGGATGTTCAGGTGCCTTATATACGCTGAGGGGGGTGGGGTAATAAGTTACCTCAATAGAAATTCATGCACAGCTGTCATTTCTGCTCTTGACATTTCGAAAGCTTTTGACAAAATTAGTCACTATGGGCTGTTTTTGAAGCTGATACAAAGGAAAACCCTTGGTATTTCATGAAGTTTTACTCAACTGGCATTCCAAATGTAATGTTATGGTTATATGGGGTAATGCCTTATCAGAATCTTTTACTGTAGTGGCTGCGGTACGACAAGGAGGGGTTCTTTCGCCTTTGCTATTTGCTGTTTATACTGATGATGTAATTTTAAAGTTGCAACATTCTGGATATGGCTGCTATATCAATGATTTGTTTGTTGGATGTTTATTGTAGGCCTATGCTGATGATATCTTATTGGTGTCACACTCTATATCCGGCATGCAGCACACGCTGGATATTTGCACCAATGACTTTGTGGATTTGGATTTGAAATTTAATGTGAAGAAATCTATGGTCATGAGGATTGGGACACATTGCAATATCGCATGTGCTGTATTGGTCCTGGATGGTGTTGCCTTGCCATTTGTGGAGGAAATTAGGTATCTTGGAGTGACACTGAAAAAGGGCAGGCACTTCGGGTTATCTATTTCGGAAGTTAAATTAAATTTTTTTGTACGTTTAACTGTTTGTTGCTGCTGCGTCTGAACTGATATGCATTAACCTGGTAAAGAGCTACTGTCTACCCATTGTATTGTATGGCATGGAAACCACATGTCCAAACAAAAGTAGGCTACTCTTAATGCTCTTGATAGATTGATTGAAGTAGTTGTATGTAAAAAGTTTAAAACATGTGAGGCAGATAATGTGGATTATATTAGAGCTTTGACGGGTTTGGAAAGTATGCATGTTGTTGTTAAAAAGCGACAAGCATCATTCGTTAATAAATATGAGAATAAGTCACTGTACTTTGCTGAGTGCATTACTAGAACTTGTCTGAGGGCAGAGGCTGTACTGTGTAAAGTTTGTGCTTAGTTTATTCCTTCATTAGTTTATTATTAGTCTATTGTATTGAGTTTTGTTCAGTTGATTTGTGTTATCATTGGTTGTGTTCTAACATTTTTTGATGCTATACTTAGCACGAATACAGATTATTATTAATATTCAGAAGGAAGCCATTTTCAGATTCATTTAGCGTGATATTTTGATCTCTGCTTAATTGCCGTGAATTTTATTCTTGAGCTGCAAAATAGTTAAATGAAGAAATTATATGCGAAGTACTTTCGAAATACCAATGTCTGATTATATATCACATTTAATTTCTATTATTTCTAGAATCTATATATACCATTCTGATTTGTAAATTTTCTCAGACTTTTGACCTTAAAGGCGCAAATTGATCACTGGCGAATTTTCTCGTAAGACGTACGATTAACCAACGGACAGTGTTTTTTGAAGTAGCCAAATGTCATTAGCTGCTCCCAATGTATTGATTAGGCTAAATATTGTCTTATCGTGATCACCACTTTGCCCCCTGAGTTATGCGCTTTCTACGGCTTGATTACAGTTTTTATTTGCTTAACCTACAATTTAATAATGATGACAATGGCGGACTTGCTCAGTAGGATCTGTCCTGTGTGAGAACCATTGTGCTGCATGTGGCCCTTCAATCAAAATTCAAATTATGGCTTTTCCCATGCTTTCTCGTTCTTTGTCAGAATGACGTTTAGTCATAAAAAAGACAGTATCCATTGTTGTAAGCAATGTTACTACATCTTTTGTTTAATTACAGGCGTTTACATTTACAGCAGGCCAATCACTTCTTCTTAAATATTTTCAATAAGCTTACAGGTACCATGGGCGTATCCAGTTGTCTCCTTGGATGCCAAGTACGCCATCCAAAAGTACAGCCTTCGCGTTAAAGGCAGGACTATAATTTCGGCATTTTCGCATTCACGATTCAATTTGCTTTAAAATTAAAATCAAGAAAATACCGCATCTATGAATCGTTAAACCCACTGAAACATTTCAGATTAACCACCCCACAATTTAAACAATTCTGGCTACCTTCAGACTGTGTCGTCATATTTATAGCAGGCTCCGCCGTGAAAATGACTGTCTTTTCTGAACAATCAGATTTTCTATGAGAAACCAGAAAGATGCGCGCTTCGCTCGCGTACAGCGATCAGAACGTTTGAACGCTTGAAGGTAACCTTCGAGCGAAGCGAGGCAACGAATATTCCAGAACGACCAATCAGAACGCTCACCCAGCCAACCAATCAGAACGCTCGCCCAGCCAACCAATCAGAACGCTTCAAGGTAACCAATGAGAACATCACACAGCCAACCAATCAGAACGCTCACACAGCCAAGCATTCAGAACGCTCGAACGCTTGAAGGTAACCAATCAGAACACTCACACAGCCAACCAATGAGAACGCTTGAAGGTAACAGACATACAGAGGAAGGATTTTAATATTATAGATTTTAAAAAAATTTTGAAGAATAATAACGGATTTCAAAACTAAAGCCATACTTTGGTCACCGTCTCTTTGAGGCAAAGCAATTTTAAACTACTCAGACCGCTTTTAGCAACAGACAGCCAAGAGTCCTCCAACCGCTTCGGCGGATGGGTCTTCCAGTTATCCACGCCTTGGACTCTCTACCGCCTCAAGTATAGGACACAGCCAACTGGCGACTAATAGCGGAGACGACCACGCTGTAGCCTGTAGAAAGGACTCGCCATAGATAATAACTAATATCCTCAAAGCAAATTTTGATGGCTTGTATAGCAACCTATGCTGCTAGACTGAATAATTTTAAATTCTTAAGGAACTAGTTTCTGGTATTCACTCACTCACTCACTCACTCCCAGATTAATGGATTATACCGCCTACGTCGCTGATTGCCTAGGCCGAAGATAAGCGCCGGAACCCAACGCTCGGGCTCGAGTACGAGGCCTACCTTTTTTGGTATTAAAATACAATCAATATGTTTGCTAAAATGGACGAAAGAATATGCTTGGTTAATGTCAGCACCTGATAGTGGTAATCACCGTTGAAATTGCTTGCTTTCTGAAATTAATGGTTGCATAATTTTATGACGTTTGTTTTATAATAAACTGTTTCTGAGCTAGGAATATTCATTCCCCTCCAGCTAAGTCTATCCCCCTCCCAAAGACCTGGAGTCTGGATGAAGCACCGGATGAAGACATCAACCATGACAGGTGCAGACAGCCGAAGGAGAATGAAAATTCTATCTAGCGGAAGTTCGGAATGGGTAATGTGGAAAGATAAGACGCTTCTCTAAACCTCTAAAAAAGAGGATATTTTCTTCTATTATGACAATCGATCCGATTTTTTAATTCGAATTTCATTTCTCGTTTATTAAGTATAGAGATAAGTTTTCCGTTCAACATTCTCAGCTTCAATTAATCTAGTTAGTAAGTTTTCCACTAGATTTCGCAGCCTAGCCTTTTACACAGGGTATTCTAATTTTCCCGAAGCAAATGTCGTATTAAAGTAATTATTTGGTAATTTCGTGTAATGTCTCCATTCGATCAATTCGTCGTTCAAGATATTCTCAATTGGAATCCATCTCACTTCTTCACTGTTAGCTCGGAATCCGATGACAAATAACGTGTCGCCATTAACAATCACACTAGAACAGTCACTTTCTAACTTGAATCTATATCTCTCTTTCCAGACCTGTGTGTCAATATCGTATATAAAGCATCCATCGTAACCAAGTAAAATAACGGAATTTCCCCACAATTCGCCACGTAGCCAAGTGCATGCTCTAGGCATTTGCTTTGTGAGCAAAGTGCAAGTATTTAACTTTGTATCATACACTTGCACAGTGCTGACCTTTCCACCAATGGCGTAATATCCACCAAAGATATAGAGTGAAGCCTTATATGGTACACAATTGCCTGAACTTTTAACAGCATAGGCCAGTTTTCCAACCTTAGAACACCTGTCATCATATGTATTGTATGTTTCGACATCATCAAGTGGTTTCCGAGAAGAATCCAACCTTCCACCGCAGATATACAAAACATGATCAACAAACGCTACGCTGTGATATTGCCTGCCTTGAATCAAAGAAGCACATTTGCTCCATTTAGAAGATGAAGCATCTAATTTCCAAATGTCTTCATTTTTGTCTCCCAATCCACACACGAATATTGAATTGCGATAGACAGCTGCTGCTCCAAACTCAAATATATCAGGTAATGGCTCAATGTCAATAACATCTTCCGGTCGATTCAAACTCATTATACGAGCGTCATTGTGATTTGCAATGACAACGGCGCACCGATTAAATTCTTTCGTGGATTCTACAAATGACAACAAGACGAGTGAATAAGACGATACTTATAAAATTCCGATTGAATAACGCTCACAGATGTGTTATCGTAATTGTTAATGTAAATGCAGAATAATCAACCACGCGAAAACATGAATGCTAATGATGCAAAAGGCATCCGACTTTAAATTCAGCAGTAGATTTCTTTGCAAATATATTGTAAATGACATCCAGGGATATTTTTACACCCTCTAACACTCACCCTCCAACACCTTCCCCAAATTTGAGGTCGACACTCCCCAAAATTAGGTAATGTGACAATGAAAATAGAAATAGAAAATGCATATTAATTAGCCCTGAACATTCTCCCCAAATGGAGAAGTACGGATGACTTTTTTGCTTGTCAGACTTTGGTGAGACTTGATAACGTTTTGTTTTGCTTGTCAGCCTTTTTCGGTAGAGTCTTCCAAATTCCGACACACCAGATTTTCCAGACATTCCCCCATTCAAAATCCTACAATCCTAGAAATAACCACACCCTCAGATTTTTCCGACAACCCCAAATTCACAATCCTAGAAATAACCCTGATGACATCTAAGACTCTTCTTTGTAAAGAACGACTGGCCCCAATGGTGTTTTTGCATGTGAAAAATGTTTTCAAGAACAGAGAAAGATTTTATATTAAAATGTTTATCTTAGAAAATTCTGCCATAAATCTAGCCTTGCACTTGCCTTCTCATGGGGCGCAATCCACGGGGAAAGGAATGAGGGGACCGTCTCCAATAGTTATAAAAAGGTCATAACTAGATTTTAAAATACAGTATTTATGGGTGGGATACTTTTATAAAATTTCTATTCCCTTAATGCTTATGGCAAGATTAAGCCAGTTGCTTTCTCTCCCCATTTCATGTCACAATTTATTCGTTGAGGTCAAATGAGAATGCCCAAAACACGTCCCCTCACTCCCAAGATATTCGGCAATAGGGAATATCAGCGACTAGCCTTTATGCCCTTCTTGAGGTTTCTTTCACTGTTTCAAAAGATGTGTTGATGACTCAGAGATCTCTGTTTGATAAAGGGATGCGCCACCTATTGACTGTTGCTTACTCAACAAAGTCAAGTATTCTACACATTATTAATGCATCGTTGCCTCTATTTCGCCTTACCCTTCACCGGGAATTACATTTTTAGACGCCGTCACCGTACCGGGGAATTATTTTTAAAAAAACGTTCTTCCAAAATGAAAACTGCAATTTATTGAATTTGCGATATCTCAGGCTATATAAGAGCTAAGAAGATGGCGTATAGGGTCCACTCTACGGCCTAAAATAAAAACCCCTCCAGAAAAAAATTTGAAGCTCCGTAGCCAACATTTTTCAGCGCTAACCCCACTTTGGTCAGCGGCAAAGTTGTAGGGGAATGTCAGTGGAACAAAATAAACCAAAGAGTTTGAAAATCGGTCAACATTTGGTAAATACAGATCAATTCTAACGCGAAAAAGTCGAATTCTGGAAGTTATTAGTCTGACCCTCGCTCCAAAGAATATATATTCTCTCTTTGAAGGAGCCGATATAGCTGAATATGGGTGCTAACTAGTGAATGGATAGATACTGAAGCGATTTGCAGCATAAAACGTCTCTGATACATCACGAGCGTTTTACGAAATGCCTTTAAACTTACATGACGAGCACGGCTCATGGGTCCCAAATAAGGAAAGATGACGTTGGACGAGCTGAGCTCGACGATCCCGGTGAAGGGGTTAACAACAAATTTTATTAGATATTTCATAATTCACTCCTATTTAGCCACACTAAGTTGCTTCAAAATGAAAAGAATTCTTGAGTCTCAAAACTTCACCGAGCTGTTTTTAGTAATAAAGTAATAACAAAATCAATACCTGATAACTTTCCTAAGATATTTCCTGCATTTTGTAGTGCATTGTGAACTGTTGCAATGAATTCAAAATCAAATGGTTTACTTCGTGCTCTCAAATATTCACCGTTTTCTTTCTTTAATTCGTTGGCTCTTGCGATCAAACTGTCTACACTGCCACAGACTTCACTCGGTGATCCTTTAGATTTCAATTCAGTGCAGTATGTCACAAAACTCTCCTGAACTGTCAGCTTTCTTTCAATTTCTTCAACTTCTGCGTCCATTTTCTTCTCCTGATGTTGCTTTAGCAATGAAAGTTCATTCAATAGCTCTTTCGTTTGTTGATCGATCAAAGCTTTTAGTTCCTCATTTTTCTTTCTAATGACTCTCTCTGTTACCAAGACTTTTTTCATGATATCTCTCTTCTTTTTTTCCAATTCACATTTCTTCGACAACATCTTATCTTTACTGTCCTGCATTTCTGTGAAACTTTGCTCAATTCTTTGACGAAATTCCTTATCAACTGTTCTCACGTCTTTGCATTTGTGTGTTTGATGATCTTCCACAAAGAATGAGACGCAAACAACTGCCTTGCAATCAGAACAATAGTAGTCCAGTACTTTATCTGAATGCCTCACACATTTCCGAATTGGAAACATATTTCTGATATCTTCTTCGTTAACCTCAATGTTTAGTTCAACAACTTTATGGTCTTTTGTAGCTTTGAGAGATTTATGTATCTTCGAGCATCGGATACAAAAATTTTCACAACAATTCAAACATCTCATCGTGGATTCCGTAACATCTTTGACTTCTTCGTCTACTCTACACATTTCACAAGGTTTGGGATGATTCTCCAAATTAAATGCGTTTGTTGCCTCCATAAGACTTTTGATGAAGAAATTCATCTGAAGTCCTTTCATTCCATCTGCAGGAATCGAAAACTCTTTTCTGCATAATGGACATGGTAAGACATCTCCAGGTTTCTTCCCTTTCTTCAGCTGGATGTCTTCGAAGCATTTTAGACAGGCGGTGTGGAAGCATGATAACATTCTGGGATCTGTGTAGGTCGTCAGACAGATGCAACATTCTGACAACGCACGAAGTCGTTTAATCGCTTCATTTTCAGTTGACGCCATTTTTACAATTGCTGAGATCTGTTATTAACTAAATCGTAAATGCAAACAGGGGATTGAATTTAGATATTTCAAATGTTATGCAACAGGTTTTACCTGTCTTTTCATGTCTTTACATGTCCGTTACCTGACAGACACGAACGCTTTACCTTAGGCCTACTGTATCCATGATGAAATTATGCAAACATCGCTATCTTATAATATTTATAATTCATGCATTAGCTGTCATTTAAATAAGAAATGTCATTCTAGTGAAATGGAAGTATATTTTACCTTTATATTGCCTGTGCTTTGGGTAGCTCTGACAGTTTTCACCGATGAAATCTATTTCTTTTTGCCGTTGGCCTATAGGCATAGGCCTTCTTCTATCTTTCACTTTCGATTTTAAAGTATTTAAAGTTTGTGGTAGCATAACATTTTTGTGCACGTCATGGAATTGACGATTAACCCGCGTAATGGATTTAATTTTAGAATTTCTGAATGAATTAATTTTTCAATAAATAATTTACGCTATCGTTAGCCTTTCTATTGACTAAAATTACGAGCAATATTTTGAACGGGGAATTTTACGTCTATTTATACAACATCATGTGCTGACGATGACATTGTTATTGAATGTTTTTGATATAAAGTCTTGAACTCAGGTTGTAAATTGAGAACAAAGTTCGGATATGATTGTTATCACAAATCCGAGTCGATTTAGTCGCAATGTTATCTACTATTCTTAGGCTGTAGATTTACATATTATCATCATCTTCTTCTTGTTCTTTCATGAACTGAAGTTAAGGTGACAGCATGAATTTCTTTCTTCCAACCATGTCGATCCTCTGTCTTCTTGACTGCTGCTGACATTTTCATTCCTGTCCACTCTTCCACGTCATCCGCCCATCTTCTCCTGGTCGCCCTCTTCGTCTAGTTCCCAACATCATTCCTTGTAGGATTGCCCTCAATGTCGACCTAGTGTCGCTGTTCCGCTGTACGTGTCCGAAGTATTGCAGCTTCCTTCTTTGCACATGTTGAGGAACCGTCTTTCCGTGCCTGACATTTTCAAAACCTCCTCATTGGTTTTCCTATCTCTCCAGCTTATGCCTTGCATGGTGCGTAATGAGTACATTTCAAAGCTTCTATTCTTCTCCGTATTTTTCTTTTCAGAGTCCAACTTTCACATCCATATGATGCTGTACTCCATGCAACACTCTCGATTATCCTCTTCTTTGTTCTCATGCTGATATTATTGTCTTTCCAAATGTTCTTCATTTTTCTGATGGCAACTCTTCCTTTTGTCAATCTGGCCTTTATTTCTTCCTCTAGGGAGCAGTCTTCTGCTATAATTGCGCCAAGATATGTAAACTTTCCCACTTGTTCCATTACCTCCTGATCTACCCTGATGTTACATATACGAGTTTTATATCTGTTTTTCTCGAATTGATATAGGCTTATGCCAATTCTATTTGGGCTGGTGCTGTGGTAGTCCTATATACTGCTTAAACTGTGCATTAACAACCATGGGCGTCCGCATAAATTTTTCCAGGAGGGGGTTGCAAAACAAGGTTTTGTGACGAAAGAAACAAGTAATTTTACTTGTTTCATAATTCCATAATTTTCCAGGTGCAATTGCACCCCTTTGCACCTCCGAACGCCCATGGTTACAACAGCGTATAGCCTACTAATCACTGTCATTTCTTTTAGGATATTATAGAGAGAAATCACCATTGCTATCAAAGTTATTCAGTTTAACTTAGAAATCCGCTAGACCTGTGAGTAGGCCTACTATCATTGTTGAGAAACGTAAGTCAGCGAGCTTCTGAATGGCTGGGTTTAATCGGAGTTTGTGTCATTTTAGTAACAATTTCGTGTTTTTCAAGAGGTTAATGAAGCTAATTAACTTGTGTGAAAATCATTATAATTACTCTCAACATTTAATAACGCAGTTCTCCTAGATATGCCCTAATTATAATATTTGAGTCAATTTATTGTTTCAACTGTTAGGCCTACTGCCTTTAGTCCAAACTGTTCCATTTTTATCCACAACCCATTAATTAAACACATTTTCTTACTTGGCTCCATCTTTCTTTTTGATCAAATTATTCTGGGGTCTCTTGTGCTGCTATCGTGTGGCAACGTAAAAGATTTGGTTGCAGAGAGTGGGTTGAGAGATAGAAATATATAGTTTTGCAGGCAGTTGGCCATTATTTCAGCAATTTAAATCAAGTCAATTATTGAGAAGGTTTAGAAGCCAAGGAATTCAGCAAATATCTAAATATCTAGAATTATTGTTTAGAATTATTGTTCTATTATTATTATTATTATTATTATTATTATTATTATTATTATTATTATTATTATTATTATTATTATTATTATTATCTGATAATTTATAGAGCCCTATAACCAGGCATAAGCCTAAATCAAGCGTGCTTTACAATAATGAGTTAGCAATCATACGACAAACTAAACAAATGTGTCTTAAGATTCTTCTTGAACTGTTCAATAGATTTCGAATTAGTGACGAAGTCCTGGAGGGGAATTCCACAGAAGTGGTTCCCTCTGGTGACCGATCTTTCACCTAGAATCGTTGTTTGCGAAGGTGGTGGGATAATTAGGGAGACCTTGTTACTAGAGCGAAGCTGTCGGTTACTGGCAGGCGTAGTGTGTCTTCGAATCAGTGTAGCCAGATAATCAGGACAGGTTTGATCATTTAACTTATCAGACATCTCTTGTATATTAAAATATTTAAAAACTGGTCTGGCTATGCTTTAATTTTAGTTTATACGCTAAAATGCATTAAATTTAATTTTGAATGCCAGACTAAAAGCTGGAATCAGATGGGATAAGTTAATCTGATTATGAGAAGAGAGAATTCCTTGAAATTGATCGTAGACGATGATTTTAGACTGTCTTATTCTTCACATACAACGAACGTTATTCGTTATACTGTAAAGACTACGAACACGATTAAAAATGCTTCAGGTCCAGAGGGAGAAACTATTAATTATTAGTCCTATAATCATGGTCGGCCGCACATTAGGGTAAGAGGGGGCACTTGCCCATCCTCCCTGGAAAATGTAAATGTCAATAATTTCACAGCGAAATTTGAAAGCCACGCTAAAATATAAACTGTGACCATTGTGTTGTGGCCTATAATAAAGAAGTTCAACATCGAAATGAAGCATCATTTGGATATTCCGGTTTCATTATATTGAATCACTCAATCCCATATTATTATTATTATTATTATTATTATTATTATCATCATCATCATCATCATCGTCGTCGTCGCTGTTGTTGTTGTTAGGGAATCACTTAAACCCTTTAGTTAGCAGATTGGTAACAGCAGAAAGTCGTTGGTTTGATTCCCGAAGGAGCCCTAAGGTCGACTCAGCCTTACTCGCTGGAGGACAGTGGTAAAATAAGAAGAGGCGTTAAGCTGCGAGGTGAAACGTGGATCTGAGAAAAGTAATTGCAACCAAGCCCAGATCAATGGCTCAAAGGCCTACCACCTACGTCGCTGATATACCCAGGCCGGAGATAAGCGTCGGAACCTAATGCTCGGACTCGAGTACGGGACCTACCTTTACATTTACCTTCTACCTCTGTATATAATATTTATTAATGTTTCTGAGAGAATCTCAACTAGTTTTAGCTTGATTTGGGACTGGGCTATAACAGATGCTCCTCTTATGACTGAGCTAACGGAGAAACAATTTTCTACCAATTTTCCACAATGATTAATTTCGTTTTAAAATACTAAAGCATCTTGCTTATTTCAGGGCGAGTGATTGAAAGCGAATAGCAACCGACGACCTCACTGTTCAACGAATCGTGTCCATTTATAGAGTTTTGCAAATTGCTAAAGCGGGTGTTTTATTCGAGAAATATATTTAAAGAAACTGTTGGGCGAAAAAATTGAAGTTGTCTTTTACGTATTGTAGATAGCAATTTTCTTCGCGTACCTGGCATTTCGAGTACTAATTCATTCGTTTTCTTTTCAGTCCAAGATATTTTCAACATTTTTCTTAAGAACCACATCTCTGTAGCCTTTTCTTCCTAAGATAGCAACTCTAGTCACCTAATGTGAAAAAAATCCGCGAGGTCTTTTCGCTTTGGTCCATAGTTCGTACTTCGAGCGCAAAATAGGCAAAATGCTTCAATATTTGTCGCTTAAAGAGCGTTAGAGACATCTTCTGTCATCAGCATTTCAAATACATTTGCGTATCGTTGCTGGAAGAATGACAGAGCAAAGGCAGAGAGAATGATTATGATTCATTTGTGAATGAGATTTTATTATGGCTAAATAGATCGCAAACAGCAGATCATCGCCACCTAGCGAACATGGCCCAAACGCTGAAATAAACTTACCTCGAGCATTTTTGCAATAAATATATTTTATTAAATCTAAGATATTCCCATGATTCTGATAAATTAGCCGAATTATACGAAGGTAGAAAGGCTTTTTGCTAGGCTGTTAAAGAAATTTTGCGTCATTAGCGTTTTCTTCATAAGACACCCACTTTAGTCACCTAATATTCTCAATAACAAAGCAAAATCCGCTTAACCTGAGGTAACACAACATCTATTCCATAGTTCGTACTTCAATCGCAAAATGTATCACGACAATTCGTCTACAGAGTTTGGTTGACCGACAATAGGTCTACTACGACAATTGGTCTACCGACAATACGTCTATGGCGCAATTGGTCGACCGACACTTGGTCTACCGACATCGAATATTCGATATACTGTATTAGGTGGTCTACCTTAGCACTCCGACATCGGAAATAGTTTGTGTACCTCTTCTGTGTTCTGGAGCACCTTTACACTAGAAAACGAAATTATGAATCTGATAGGAGGCTTCTGTTTGTCTTGTCCATTAATTACGTCAACGATTTTTGGGCAATTTTTGACCCCCTCGCCCTTGCAAACAACTGTCAGTCTTTCAGTGACCCCGTAAGATCAATGACAGGTCCCCTAAGGAAAATGTGCGCGGATATGATATATGTATTTCCGGGTAAAATATTTATAGCGCCTCTATTTCCATTGGGTGCACTTTTATAGCACATTCTTCTTCAGGTACTCTTTCCAGAGACATGTTTCATATACTGCATTATTTGATATCTAAAGTTCGTCGTGTGAGGGATGCTACAGCTGGATCGCTGTCAAAATAATCGCAATTATTTGAATATACATACCCTGGGATGGTTGCAAAGTTAGCTGGGGGTTCAACCCCCGGGCAACTCCAACACTGCTCTATATTTTGTTTCGATGACACAGACTACGCAGAGCAGTGGCATACGAAAACCTCACTCCAATGCACTAGGTAAGCGCTAGATTCACAGGCATTGTAATCAGAGCTACCAGTTGTTATAATTATGCATTGGCCAGATGCACAATTGTACAGAAAAGTGATCCAGACAAAAATCAGGCTCATTGCGTGACGACCAGATTAGCGCAGAATGGGATTTTAATATTATGGTTGAATAAATCGCAAATATCACATCATCGCCACCTAGCGAACATCTTCAAAACGCTTTTATAATTAAATTTATCTCGTACATTCTTGTAATCTTCTTCTTTAGGTGCTGTGTATTTCTACGTTAGCGACCATGGATTTCCACTTTGTTCTATCTTGACATCCTTTTATTAGTTCGATGTTATTCATTATTCCCTCAATTCCTTCTCGTAGGCAGTTTACATATGTGTTTCTCTGCCTTCCTCTGGCTCTTTTTACCTCCACTTTTCCGGTTATTGCCAAATGCTCCACTTGTTTGATTTCATTGCCGTTTAGTCTTATTTTGCATGTGAGTATTACTTTGTTCTTGGTAATCACCACGTAGAAGGTCTTTTATATTGATCTTTAAACCTTTCCTTTCACCTTCTATTGCTAATTTATTTATAAGTTCCTGCAGTTTCTCCTGACTCAGCTATTAGAGTTGTATCGTCTGCAATGCTAAGATTATTTATGCTTCTTCCTCCAAGTTTGACACCTTCTAAATCTTAAATTGCTTTTAGGACTTCCTCTCATGTAAGTTGAAAAGTCTGGCGACATTCCACATCCCTGTCCTGCCTTTCCGTATCTTTATCCATTTTCCTATAGTTCCTTTAATCCTGATTGCAGCTTCCTGTTTCCAATACAAATCCTGCAGGAGTCTTAAGTTCTTCCCATCAATTCCTGAATTCTCCAATACTGTAAATAGAGTTTCATGCATCACGCTATCAAATGCTTTTTCATAATCAATAAAACATAGATACAAATCTTTTTGCATCTCAATGCATCTTTCCTCAAGCATTCTTAGTACAAAAATTGCATTTCGGCATCCAGAATCTTTTTTGAAGCCAAATTGTTCTTCTGCTATTGCATTTCTAGTCCTGCTCCTTGGTCTTTCAAGCAGCACTCTTAAAACTATCTTCGTTATATATATGACTTATAAGACTTACTTATCGTTCTGTGATCTCCACACTCTGTTGCTCCTGGTTTCTTGGGTATTGCAATGAATATTGACTGGCACATTTCCAGTGGCAAGTACCCTGTTTCATGCATGATGTTAGCCATTTCTGTCAATTTCTTTGTTCCTATCTCCTCGGCTGCAAGTACCATCTCAGTTACTATGTTGTCTGGGCCCTTGACTTGTTTTTTCTTCAAAGCCCTACAACTTCTTCTCTTCTAATATTGGAGCTCCATCTACCTCTTTGGCAATAGGCTTGTTCCCTCTTTGCCATTGTACAGTTCTGTAATATATTCATGCCATCTGTCTGATATCTGGTTTTCCTCCACCACTATTTATCCAGTTTTTGTCTTGATGCTTTGATTGCTATTTGGTTTTCTTTTGCCAGGTAGTTCCCGTATTTTATCATGTATCTTATATTTCTATTCAAGTTGCAGTACTTATCTTTGTCAATGTTTTTTTACCTTTCTTCTTTCTTCCATCATGTCTAGTATTACCTTTTTCACCCAGGGTTGTTTCCTATTCTTCTCTTTCTTAGGCATGACTTCTTCTGTAGAATTGAATAGCGCCTCTCAAACTCTTTCCATATTTTTTTCCACATCTTGTGTCTCACTCAGTACCTGAAATCTATTTTGAATCTTTAATTGATACTCTTTTCATTAGGTTTTGATTTTGTTCCACTTCTTTCAAGTCAAACCTATCTACTTTTGCCTTTCTTTTTAACTTTTTCATTTTTGTTTTGATATCTGCTACAACTTGCACATGATCACTATCAGCATCTGCCCTGGAAAAGTTTTGGTTTGGGTTAGTGCATTTCTGAATCTCTGGCTCACTGCAAAATAATCTATTTGATTCTTATATCTGTCACCTGGCTCTTCCGGGTCCATAGTCTTCTGTTGTGATTCTTGTAATAAACAAACTTTATTAAATTTCAGATTTTGTCTTTACTATAATAAATAAGCCTAATAATTGTTCGATGGTAGAAAACCCTCTTGTTACGAGTATTAAAGAAATTTACAACATTAAAGTTTCATTCAACAGACACCAACTTTAGCCGTTTTATAAGCTCTATAAAATGCAAAATCCACTTAACCGCAACGTCAACTCCTCCATAGCCGGTGGCAAGCCCTGGTTGAGAAAAAGGAGGAGCCAAACACACATAAAGACACACATAAACGCCCATCGTCTTTGATATGGACGCGTCTATAAACAAACACAAAATACACACACAACCGCAACGTCATTCTCTTAATTGACAAATCCTTCAATCGCAAAATTAGACAAAATGCCTCAATATTAAATTGCCTCTTAAAGAACTCATATTGCGTGAAACGTGTAAACGTTCACTCATTTAAAATGTAAGAAATCAAAATTTAAAATGTGGAGCTTTGGTCAATGTTTTCTGCTTGGTCTGTACTTTCTCCATCGCTCTCAGCACCACAAGAACTACAGGTATTGTCATTTTCCTCATCGTTAGAACACCAACTTTAGCCGTTTTATAAGCTCTATAAAATGCATAATCCACTTAGGGCCTATATATCATCAAATCCACTCATGACCATCTCCTCTTATGGAATATCCTGAAACTGTCAGCACATCCATTAGATTGACGATGCAATCTTCAACCCTATGTTGCAGACGAATAAGACTTCAATTCCTCCAGTCTTACGTCTCTGCTACCATGATCGTCCAGTTCACAGGTGTCATCCTGAGAGTTTCTTCTGCAGCACGTTTATCGCTACAAGAGCAGAAGCTAGATGGAGACATTAACTTTGACAAGTACAAAAACTGTAGAGTACAGTCATCTGTAGGAGAATGAAAATTATATCTGGAGGAGGTTCGGGAGTGGGTGAGGTATTAAAGGTGACGTGATAAAACGTTGTACTAAACCTCAGTGAAAAGAGGATAATTTATTCTATTACAAATTTTTATCTGATTTTATATTCAAATTTCATTTCAACTTTTCAGTTGTACATTCTCAGTTTCAATTAATCTCTGTTTCCACAGCCTAGCGTTTTACACAGGATATTCCAATTTTCCCATGACAAATCCATTTTTAAATTTAGTGATTGGGAATTTCGCGTAATGTCTCCATTCAATCAATTCGTCGTTCAAGAAATTCGCAAGTGGAATCCATCTGACTTCGTCTTTCTTAGTTCCCCATCCGATGACAAATAATTTTCCGTTATTAACAATCACACAAGAATAAGGATTTTCCAACTTGAATTTATCTCTCTCACGCTCCATGTTTGTGTACCAAAATCAAATATAAAGCTCCGTCGTTGCCACATAAAATAACTGAATTCTCCCACAATTCACCACTGAGCATATGATATGCTCTGGGAATTTGCTGTGTGAGCAAAGTGCAAGTGTTTAACTTTGTGTCATACACTTTGTACAGTGCTGACATCTTTATTGTTATGTCATATCCACCAAAGATATATAGTGAAGTCTGAAATGGCACAATGACCAGACAAAAACACAGCGTATGTCAGCTTTCCAACTTTAGAACACCGATCACCAAATATATCATATGCTTCGACGTCATCAAGTGCTTTCAAGGAGAATTCATCAATCCACTGCATATATACAAAACATGGCAACAAACGCTACGCTGTGACTTTGTCTGCCTTGAATCAAAGAAGCACACTTTCTCCATTTAGAAGATGAAGCATCTAATGTCCAAATTTCTTCATTTTGTTTCCTAATCCGCACACGAACATTGAATTGCGATACACAGCCGCTGCTGCTGCCCCAGTATGAAATGTATAAGGCAATGGATCAATGGCAGTTACATCCTCCGGGCGATCTAAACTCAATTTAATAGCGGCTTCGCAATTTGCAATGACAACATCGCACCCATAGGATTCTTTCGCTGATTCTACAAGCATAGAGCAGAGGGAATACGACACTTATTAATGAACAACGCCTGGAACGCTTAAGTTAATCAACGTCTGTCGGTCATAAATAGCGACTCAGGTTTGTCATACGTGGATGCTCTCTTTGCGAATAGAAGAATAACTACAATTCTATCGGAATTAATGTAGGCCTAAATGTAGAGAAATCATGAATGCTAAGGATGCATAAATATGCGAATAAACTAGGCTAATTATCTTCAATTCTATCGGAATTCAAAATCAATTAACACTGTTATCGTAAATGAAGAGATATCAACCACGTGAAAGACTTGAATGCTAAGGATGCAAACGATACGCCTCCTGCTATTAATTCAGTGGTAGATTGCTTTTCAAACCTATTAAATTTATTAATTCAACAGTTTTAGTCACTCTTCACAATTGCTTGACTAGCAGATTGCTATGCAAGTTCATTTGATTAAAATCTAAGACCCTTTCTGCAAATAGGAGATGGCTCAAATAGTGTATTTTGCATGAGAATCATATTTTTCAAGAACAGATACAGATTTGATTTGTAGGAAATTTTGATCTTTAAGTATTCTGTCATAGTAGTCGGGTTAAAAAACTAAACTAACTTAATCCCATTTCGCCACATTAAGATGCTTCAATGTGTAAGGACTCGATTATCACAACTTCATCCAGCTGTTCTTTGTAGGCTAATATGTTAATGATAAATCAATACCCTGATAACTTTCCAATGATATTTCCAGCATTGTGATCTGTAGCAAATGAATTCAAAATCAAATAGCTTTACTTTGGTTCTCTCAAATATTCATCCTCCTCTTTCCTTAGTTCTTTTGGCTCTTGCGATCAAACTGTCCACACTGCCACATACTTCACTCGGAGATCCTTTAGATTTCAATTCAGTGCAGTATGTCACAAAAAAACTCCCTGAACTGTCAGCTTTCTTCAATTTCTTCAATTTCTGTGTCCATTTTCTTCACCTGTTGTTGCTTTAGCAATGAAAGTTCATTCAACAGCTCTTCCGTATGTTGATTGATCAAAGCTTTTAGTTGTTGATTTTTCTTTCTAATGGCACTTTCTGTTTCCCCTAGACTTTTGTCAACAAATCTCCTTCTTTCTTTCCAAATCAGATTTCCTGACATTATATCTTCCCTATGGTCATACATTTCTCTGTAACTTTGCTCAATTCTTTGACGAAATTCCTATCAACTGTTGTCACATCTTTGCATTTGTGTGTTTGATGTTCCTCAACAAAGCATGAGACGCAAACAACTGTCTTGCAATCGGAACAATAGTAGTCCAACACTTTATCTGAATGTCTCACACATTTTCTGATTGGAAACGTATTTCTGATCTGTTCTTCGTTAACCTCAATGTTTATTTCAACAATTTTGTGGTCTTTTGTAGATTTGAGAGCTCTATGTATCTTTGAGCATCGGATACAATAATTTTCACGGCAATTAAAACATCTCATAACGGCTTCCGGAACATCTTTGACTTCTTCGTCAACGCTGCACGTTTCACAAGGTCTGGATTTATTTTTCTATATAAAATGCGTTTGCTACCTCCATAAGACTTTCGATGAAGAAATTTCTGAAGTCCTTTCATTCCATCTGGAGGAATCGGAAACTCGTTCCTACATAATGGACACGGTAAGACGTCTCCAGGTTTCTTCCCATTCTTCAGCTGGATGTCTTCGAAGCATTTTAGACAGGCAGTGTGGAAGCATGGCAACAGTCTGGGATCTGTGTAGGTCGTCAAACAGATGCAACATTCTGACAACGAGCGAAGTCGTTTCATCGCTTCATTTCCAGTTGACGCCATTTCGACAGTTGCTGCTGAGATCTGTTACAAACTAAATCACAAATGCAAACAAGGGTTTGAAGTTAGATATTTCAAGTGTTTTGCAACAGATTTTAGCTGGCAGAAACGAAAGCTTAACTTATGCCTGCTCTATCCATGATGTATCCTAATTATGCAAGTAGGCCTATCGCTCCGTTAAAAATATGTATAAAAATAAGCTATTTAAATAAGAGATGTCATTTTAACGAATTGGAATTATTTTTTACCCTTTATAGGCCCCCTATTGCCTGTGTTTCGATTTGCTTTGCAGTTTTCACTGACGAAATATTTTATGTTTTCTCTTTCTGTGGCCTTATAGGAATTCTCATACCTTTCGCTTTCGGTTTTAATTTTTTTCAGTTTGTGGTAGCATAAAATTATTGCGCAAGTCTGGGGAATGTATGATTAACCCGCAAAATAGAATTAATTTTAGAATTTCGATCGAATGAATTATTCAATAAATTTTTCGTCTATCGTTAGCTTGTATATCGACTACTGTATAGGTATAATTACGAACAATATTTAGAACGGGAATTTTAGTCTATTTATAGCAGGAATACTTTCTAATAATAATTTGTGGATGTTGGTACGAATATTTGTAGGCCTAATTTTGAGAAATCTAGAAGATCAATGTACTCATTTTTCAGTAGATGACAATTTAGAATTATTTTTACGTGGCTTTGGTTTGGTTTTGAGCGACACTCAAAAACAAAAAAATAATCTCATTATAAATTGATGATTTTAGTAACTAGATAACATTTAGCTTCTTCTGTCAAAATCACGTGTTGACGCAAACAGTGATTGAATATCTTTTTATAGAAATTTCTGACATGATTGTTATATATATATATATATATATATATATATATATATAAATTATATATATATATATATGGGTTAGGCTTTGACATTTAGAGCGTTTTTTTCTGACTCTGATATATATATATATATATATATATATATATATATATATATATATATGTGTGTGTGTGTGTGTGTGTGTGGAGTGTGTGTGTGTGCTTGTGTGTGTGTGTGTGTGTGTGTGTGTGTGTGCTTGTGTGTGTGTGGATCAGACAACTGGGTACCACCGATTGGGCCCTGACAAATGGGCCCTGCATTTTGGTAACGGGACATTCCGGTAACGGGGACATCTGGGTACTGGCCATCTCGGCCCAGCACCATCGAACTGAGGGTTCGTTGCATAATTTTGGCGGTTTCTTTAAGCCCTGACATTAAGAAATTGCGTGGCTAACTCTCGTCTGGTTCGAGGTCTGGAAAAGTTCCTCGAAAAGCGATGGCTTTGAATCGCTGTGAGAGTGACAGACAATCTCCGGATTGCCGAGTAAGACGACGACCAATCTCGTTGAAAACCAGAGGGCGTCTTGATTCATGGGGCCGAGCGTCTCAAGTGAGATTGGGCAATAATGTGCATGGGATGGGTCAGGCTTTGATATTTAGCTGTCTTTCTGACAGCAGCGGCTTCAGCGGCGGATCCTGCTGAGAGAAGTGGATGGTAAGTAAGTGGCGGCGACTGTGTCCGCCACGGTTGCAGTTAATATATATATATATAATTATATATATTATATATATATATATATATAATGAAATGCATCAACACCATAACAATATTCTCTCTTTCTCTATTGTTTGGGGCCGAGGTGTCCAGGATAATAGTACTTGAAGTCAGGCCCTCCGAGAGAAATTCGGCCCCTGTAGAATGGTCGACGGGCCCTTGAGAAGTACAATTTTCTGACGACCTTTTTTGCCTCGTCAGCCGTCCTGGCCCCTTCTGCTCTGCCGGGCCCTCTGCTCGACCGACATTTTAACCATTCTTTAGTGTTATTATTCATTTTATTGTTAATTATACGTATTCATTATCGGCTCAGGGCCCTCCAGGCCGCCGGGCCCCTATGCAGTTGTTCCCCGTTTGCCCCGGAGGGCCTGGCTTAGTTAGAATGGCTTTGTTAGAGTATTAAATAAATATTCGCCACTAGTTTTCTTCAGACACCAACTATAGCCGCTTTTTATGTTCTATAACAAAGCAAAATCCGCTTAACCGTGAGGTTACGGCCGAGAAAGATTTCGTACTTTAATCTCAAAAATGGCAAAATGCTTCAATATGTATAACTTAATTAAAGGATTTAGTATAATTACGCGAAAAGTAAAACGTTCAGTCATTTAAAATGAAAGAATTTAAAATTTTATTGCTGCTACAACAACAGATGCTGAATTTGTCAATGTTTTCTCCATCGCAGTAGCCATATTCATTGAACAACTTGATCACGCAAGAAGGAACATTAAAAGCCTTTCCATGCAACGTTGACTCGTGAGTGACAATTTTATCATTGGTACGCCCACATTTAGAGCATTGTGTTCAAGCAGGTGTCCATTCCGAAGAAAGACATAGAGACTTTGAAATTGTACAAACGGCAACAAAGATGATGAAAGGGTTTCAGAGACTAACCTTCATGAGGAATGGCTAAAACACCGTGGATTGAAACGTTGGAAAAGGAGAAAGAGGGGGTTAATTGAGGCATATAAAATGAGAAAACACGAAACTGCTTGAAGAAGTTGTATAGGAGAAAACAAAAAGCACCTTTTTTAGTGCAAGAGTTCTGGACAGATAGAATGAATTGAATGAAAAGATAGTCATGGCTACGAGTGTGAATGATTTCAAATAAAACCTCAGTACTATAGGGATACTAGAATGGAAGGGCACAGCAGTGTTTCACACAGGGCAAAACTCTCTGAACCACTTTAACCTTGTTAATTATTATTTATTGACTAATGGTGTAGCAACAATCATGCGTCGCTGCTTTCCTAATACACGAAGGTCAGAGCTGACCCCAGGTTCGTTCGAGTATGTAATCAATTTGCTCTTACGCCTAGAGACCATGTTAATTAACTCTAAACTGATTATTTCGGAAAGTTTTAGATAAATGTTGATTTTGCCGGCGTTATCGGGCGAACTGATTTTCTCTTGCGCTGATTGTTTGAAGGTATAGGGTGATGGAACACCCTTCACTGTCGTCCTTCCTCAGGCCTAATATACATGTAGAGTACACTTATTGGTGGTTTTATTAGACCCATGCAGTGACGCACATTAGCATACACAACAAACCACTTGACAGCACATCGACACTTTCTCCTACAACGGAGAAATTTTCATCGATTTTTTGCAAAAATCTCAATCCCAGAAGAGACTCAACAGAAGCCGACGCCCCTGTGTCCTCTCGCGGCTGGCGGGCACCGCTGCAGTGCTGAGTAGCAAACTGGGGCCTGGGCCAATGGACTGTGCCAGCGTTGTCCCTTATGCTCTATCAACTAAGTACCCAGCTGGAGCAGTGAGTCGTCGGTTGGTAGGGCAACACCTATCAATAGTATATATAAGTTGGCTCTTTCTCAAAGCCCCATATTTCGACCAAAAATCAGCTCAGACAGATTAGTTCTAGATTGCCGACTACAGAATAAAATCACACATTGACCTTATAGCTTGATAATCTTTTAACACATTTTGGTATAAAGAAAACAGCCATTGTTTTGTTGAAGTTTAGTTAACATGGCAGAAAAGATCGCAGCAACTTGTCGAAATGGCGTCAGCTGAAATGAAGCGATGAAACGACTGTGCGTTGTCGGAATGTTGTATCTGCTCGACGACCTGCACAGATCCCAGAATGTTGCATATGCCTCCACACCGCCTGTCCAAAAATGCTTCGAAGACATCCATAAATGAAAAGTGGGAAGAAACCTGGAGAAACTTGCCATGTCCATTATGCATGAAAGAGTTTCCGATTCCTGCAATATAATGAATAAAAAGACCTCGGAGAAACATCTTCATCGAAAAGCTCGGATTTAGCAAACGCGTTTAATTTAGAAAACAACTACATCTTGCAATAAAATGTGTAGTATGATTGAAAAATGCCAATGACGTTGCTGGAAGCCAAGATGAGATGTTTGAATTGCTGGGAAATTACTGGTTTGATGTTCAAAGATACACATGACACTTGCAGGCTCAAAAGATCACAATAT
This sequence comes from Metaphire vulgaris, assembly GCA_018105865.1. Lineage (NCBI taxonomy): Eukaryota > Metazoa > Annelida > Clitellata > Crassiclitellata > Megascolecidae > Metaphire > Metaphire vulgaris. Next base: position 9,093,990 of record CM030854.1, read on the forward strand.
TGTTGA
>CM030854.1:9094095-9111595 GCA_018105865.1 Metaphire vulgaris
ATTATATAATTATTATTATATACTATTATTATATACTATTACAGTACCTTAAGATGCGACTAATCCCTCGACCTACTGCTCAATCCACTATAGGTATTCGGCAGGACTTTCATTTGTTGTTCCTTATTCTCGCACCGTCATTGGCACTAGATGTTTCTCAGTGTGTGGCCCTAAGCTTTGGAATGCATTACCAATAGCCTATCACTTCGTAAAACTAAAAATTTATCATCTTTTAGATCTGGTCTTAAAACTTACCTGTTTGACATGGCTTATCTCCCTTAGATTGCTCCCTCGCTGTTCTGACTGATCTTCCGGATTGACCTGGCTCTAATTCTATTTGGATTTGGTGCGCCATCGGCTGATGCCCTGGGCATTATGATAGTGGCGCCATAGAAGTTTATTGATTGATTCCTAACCTCAATACCTATTTTTTAAATTTAACCCTTCAAGTGGGGATTAAATTTTAAGAAGCCGTCACCGTACTGGAGATTTAATTTTTGGAAAAGCGTTCTTCAGAAATTATTGTAACGTTTTAAATTTGCTTTATCTCGGGCTATATAGGAGCTAAAAAGATGAGGTTTGCACCATTGTTTAGATTTTTAATTCCTCTTTCTAACCGTCCGTGCAAAAAAGAGTAGAGTGTCCACTTTACGACCTAAAATATCACCCTATCCCCAAAAACATTCAAAGCCCCCTAGCAAAAAAGTTTTAGCGGTAACCCCACTTTGGTCAGCGGCAAAGCTGTAAAGGGAAGTCAGAGGAACAAAATAAACCAAAAAGTTTGAAAATCGGTTGACATTTGGTATTGATCTACCATTTCTAAGTCGATGACCCCACTGTTTGAACATAAGTATTATCAGCGAATTTCGCGAATGTTTTGAATTCTGAGAAAGTTTACAATTTTGTGAATTTGCTATATCTCAGGCTATATAAGAGCTAAGAAGATAAGGTTAAGCACCATTGTTTAGCTTTTTAATTCCTCTTTCTAACCGTCCGTGCAAAACAAAAATGTCCAGCGTTCACGAGCTTTCCGACAATCAAGTGAGAATGAGGAGCAGGCTGTTGCTTGGCGTGTAAAAGCAGCACAGCAAACAAGAGAATCAAGCACTGCATGTCGTTCGACACTGCCAAATCATTACACTAACGTTGACTATCAAGTTTCAGAAAATTCATGCGAATGGGCGTTAACTCGGTTAAAGGCAAAGACGGCGAGTTAAGGACAATTAATTGCGCAAAATGCTATTGCATTTGCGCAAAATCGGGTGGTAAAACAGCCAATCTCTCCCGTCATTTTTGAGGGTAAACACCTAGTTAATAATACTTGCCCGAATAGTGCAGACAGGCTAGGGGATAGGTATTCAGTAGATGGCGCCAGACGTTAAGGGCAGAGAACGAAATTGAGCTAGTGAGTTTAGCACACCCTTCTTTGGCCAGCAGAAATCCTTTAAATAGCGGTCCTAGCAATGGATCGAGGCCGATAGCTGAGGGCAGCGTGCGTGTGGAAAGAAAGGTCCGTATGGTATTTTAATATGGATAGGGCACCTTGAGCACCTTAAGGAGAGCACCCTACGTGGAAGGCACCGCGGATAAGGAGAGCACCTTAGGTGGAAAGCACCTGGAGATAAGGAGAGCACCTTAGGTGTAAGGCGCCAGGAGATAGGAAGGCACCTTTAGGGAGAGAACCCTGAAGTAAGGAAGCACCATGAGGGCGGAGCACTCTGAGGTTAAGCAGCCTGAAATCAGAGCACCTTGGAGTTCATAACACTCTAAGTAGAAGCACCCTAAGTGCGGTGCGGTGCTTGAGAGTTAAGTGCGCTGCGAGAGGTGCGGTGCTTGAGAGCTAAGTGCGGTGAGAGTCAGGTGCGATGCTTGAGAGTTGGGTGCGGTGCAATAGGTGCGGAGCACTGAGAACTAGGAGCGGTGCAGTGCTCTAAATCTAGGTGCGGTGCGTAGAGATATAAGGGCGCTGCGAGTTAAGAATATCGAGCCATAGGAAAGGAGCGGTGCGCAAAAGAAACGATCAATAGATATAGTGCGCAGTGTGAGAGCCTATCATTCTTAGCCAAAAAACTAAGACGAATGGACACGTGCCTTAGAGTTGAGTCCTACCTAGGGTTGCCAGATCTCCCGTATTTTACGAGAGCTCCCGTATTTCAGCCCCAGTCTCCCGGACGGATGCCACGCGGGAAACCAAACCTCCCGTATTTGGCTAGGTCGATAGACTTCATTGAGACGCAGTTTAAAATCGAAAATATACTACAAGTTTTCTGGCGTGATAAAACGTCAAATAAAAGTAATTAGTACAGTTTAAAATAATATCAAACAAGATAATAGAGACTCTGAGGCAGGCAGCAATGCCCTCTGCTTTTTACTTTCTTTAACGGCAGGAATAGAAACTTAGGACTCGTTCGGAGGTCTATGATAATAGTATTATTATAACTTGTTTGTAATATTGATTCACTAGAATCACTATATGCAGATGATGCGGTGCATTTGAAAGTGATGTTTATTGCTTCTTTGTAGTCTATACTCTATAGCAGTGACATAGCCGAGGGGGGTTAACACTCCTTGGCTGTCACAAAAATGTTAATTGTTTCACGCATTTTTATTCTCGGATTGCGGATTTGCGGATCAAACCCCCGCCCCCTTGAGGTTGCCGGAGTAAAAACTTCTTAAAACAACGGTAAGAATTCAATAACTTTAAGAAATAATGTAGTTAACTAGGGCGATGACCTTGTTTGCTTGTCAACCCTAGCGACGAAAAAAAGAGGAAAGAAAGTTGTCGGTATTAGCGGACGAACTTTTTTTGCTTGTCGAGATTTTTTCACAGTTTTTTTACTGTTGACCATGACCAAAACCAAAAAGACTCCCTTCCGTCAATCCTGGTTACGCCACGGCTCTATAGTAGGCCTACTATAGAGTAGTATAGCTCTAGCCATAATAATTCACAATGACCTGGACCGTGGAGTGTAAATAAGTAAGTAAGTAAGTAACATCTCGTAGATTTCTATAGCGCCTAGGAAGGCAGCACAACAGTAGCTGCTTATTCTTAGGCGCTAAGAGTGGGCGCATTGATCGCGGTAACAATCTCCCGTATTTTGGCTTTGGCTACCTGACAACCCTAGTCCTACCCCGTGTAGCAGACCGGGCAGAGCCATCTTAAGCTTAGGAGGCCTAAGGACCTCGAGCACCCGGTTCGCCACAGTACCAAGAGGGCAGGCAGAGGCGTCATTTGGGTGGGGGCTGGGGGGCCGTGCCCCCCTCCCAAGAAAATGAAAATATTAATTTATAATGTATTAATGTGCAAACAATTGCAAAAATTGCCAAAAATATAAAAAATGGAAAAAATTCCAAAACTTGCCCTAAAATTTGTCAAAATTTGAAAAAATTTGCCAAAAATTGCACAAAATGCCTAAAATTTGTGAAAAATTTGCAAAAAATTTTCTCGCCCCCCAAGAACATCAACGCCAACATCTATGGCGCCTATCTATGGCTGCCATGCATGCGTTTTGTGCATGCCACGTTTCGTCGTCGTTCGACGCAATTTCTGACGCTCCGTGCGTGAATCTTGCGCCGGAGATGAGGATTTCTTGGAGTCCGTCGGTTTTCTGAGGAGTTTCAGCCGTCCTCTTCTGTTTCGCGTTGTTTCGGAAGCCTCGAGTCGGTCTTCACCGCTTTATGCAGGACGTCGCCATGTTGGCTATTGTTATAGCGCCATGCGATGATCGACGGTCGTTCCAGGCTTCGCTCGAGCATTCATCTTCGCGAGGACGGCGTTCCGCTCTTCGGTTCCGACGTGTCTCGTGCTGTCCTCTACCTTTCCACGTCGTCTGGAAGTTCAAGTCAGTCGACGTCCGTCGGGTGTGCGCTAAAGTCAGCCGCATCGGCTGCCGCGTGAAAATTCGGCGGGTCTGCGGTTGGCTGTCACTCCGGACTATGCTGGATTTTCCATCTTCGTCGGATTTGCCGAGTTCGATGACGGAACTATCTTCTTGCGGAAGACCGCTTCTCCAGGAACATTTCCGGTGGTGATACCCGCACGGAGAAACTCCTACTACCAACTCGCGGACTTTCAACATCATCTTCCGCTCCTCGTTGGCATGTCAATGGGGCTACAGTTTTCCTTGAAGGACCGCTTCTAAAGGACTTTGCGCCGGACCTCTTCACGGCAGCAAAGTTTTTCCATCATCTCAGTGGATTTTAACTTCGCCACCTTCTGAACTTCATTGACATGTCAGCGGTGTTAATTAAAGCGCTTTTGATTTTGGATTTTAAACCATGCGCACAGCGCTATATAAATTGTCCTGGATAATAATAATAATAATAATAATAATAATACTAATAATAATAATAATAATAATAATAATAATAATAATAATAATAATAATAATAATAATAATAATAATAATAATAATAATAATAATAATAAATAATAATAATAATAATAATAAGAAAAAAGTGTGAAATGACGCCACTGAGGGCAGGGCGCAAACATGACCCGTGTCCTCGTGTCCTGACATGGGAATTTTTTCCAAGGTCGTGTCCCTATGGGTGTGGACACGGGTGTGTTTTTATTAGCTATTTCACTGCACTACGTTGATACAAAAAAATTGTAAAAAATTATCGATTCTCACAAATTCACGCAGCTGCTTTTCGTAATAAGTTAATAATAAATCCATACCTGATAACTTTCCAATGATATTTCCTGCATTTTGTAGTGCATTGTGATCTGTGGCAAGGAATTCAAAATCAAATGGTTTACTTGATGCTCTCAAATATTCAGCGTTTTCTTTCCTTAATTGTTTGGCTCTTGAGATCAAACGGTCCACACTGCCACAGACTTCACTCGGAGACCCTTTCGATGTCAATTCAGTGCAATATGTCAGAAAACTCTCATGAACTGTCAGCTTTCTTTCAATTTCTTCAATTTCTGCATCCATTTTCTTCTCCTTATGTCGTTTCAGCAACGAAAGTTCATTCAATAAGCTCTTCTGTGTGTTGATCGATCAAAGCTTTTAGTTGCTGATTTTTCTTTCTAATGGCACTCTCTGTTTCCAAGACTTTTCCAGCAAATCTCTCTTCTTTTTCAAATTCACATTTCCTCGACAACATTTCATCTTTACTGTCATACATTTCTGTGAAACTTTGCTCAATTCTTTGACGAAATTCCTTATCAACTGTTTTGACATCTTTGCATTCATGAGTTTTGTGATTTTCTAAGAGGCATGAGACGCAAACAACCAGTTTGCAATCAGAACAATAGTAGTCCAATACTTTATCTGAATGCCTCACACACTTTCTGATTGGAAACATGTTTCTGATATCTTCTTCGTTAACCTCAATGTTTAGTTCAACAACTTTATGGTCTTTTGTAGCTTTGAGAGATTTATGTATCTTCGAGCATCGGATACAAAAATTTTCACAGCAATTCAAACATCTCATCGTGGATTCCGTAACATCTTTGACATCTTCGTCTACACTGCACATTTCACAAGGTCTGGGTTGATTCTCCAAATTAAATGCGTTTGTTATCTCCATAAGACTTTTGATGAAGAAATTAATCTGAAGTCCTTTCATTCCATCTGCAGGAATCGAAAACTCGTTCCTGCATAATGGACATGGTAAGACATCTCTAGGTTTTTTCCCATTTTTCAGCTGGATGTCTTCGAAGCATTTTAGACAGGCGGTGTGGAAGCATGGCAACATTCTGGGATCTGTGTAGGTCGTCAAACAGATGCAACATTCTGACAACCCACGAAGTCGTTCCATTGCTTCCTTTTGAGTTGATGCCATTTCGACAGTTGCTGCTGAGATTTGTTATTAGCTAAATCGTAAATGCAAACAGCGGATTGAATTTAGATATTTGAAATGTTATGCAACCGGTGTTACCTGTCTTTACATGTCCGTTACCTGACAGACATGAAAGCCCTACTAATGCTACTGTATCCATGATGAAAGTATGCAAATATCGCTATCTTATAATATCTATAAGACATGCATTAACTGCCATTTAAATAAGATATGTCCTTCTAATGAAATGGAAGTATATTTTACCTTTATATTGCCTGTGCTTTGGTTAGGTCTGGCAGTTTTCACCGATGAAATATATTTATACTTGCCGTTGGCCTAGAGGAATAGCCCTACTTCTGCCTTTCACTTTCGAGTTTAGATTATTAATTTTAAAGTTTGTGGTAGCATAACATTATTGTGCACGTCATAGAATTTACCATTAACCCGCGTAATGGATTTATTTTTAGAATTTCTAAATTAATGAATTAATTATTCACTAAATAATTTTCGTCTTTCGTTAAGCTTTCTATCGACTAAAATGATGAGCAATATTTTGAACGGGGAATTTTACGTCTAATTATACAACATCATGTGCTGACGATAACATTGTTATTGAATGTTCTTGATATAAAGTCTTGAACTCAGGTTGTACATTGAGAACAAAGTTCATACATGATTGTTATCACATACCCGAGTACACTTAGTCCCAGGCCAGTCTTTCGTGTTAAAAATCGGGCACAGTGCCCTGGGCCCCGCGCACTTAAGGGCCCCGCGCACTTAAGGGCCCCGCGCAAAAACACGATGAATTTTTGTTTAGTTTTTTGGCTTGTCAACGCGTTTGGAGATTACCTTTTTTGATTGTCAACATTGAAGAACGTTTGGAGAGGATCTTTTTTTGCTTGTCAACATTGATTTGGCGGGACATTTTTATCTCTGTTTGATTGCGTTTATTCTTGAGCCGCAAAATAGCCAAATAAAAATGCACAGCACATTCGAGAAACCAATGCCCGATTGTTTCTCAGAACTAAATTCCATTGGTTCTAGAAATACCTGCCTGTATTCTCTTAAGTTTCATTGGTGAATTTTCTCGTAAAATATACGATTAAGTTAACCCATTGACAGTGTTTCAAATTATCCGCTTTTCCAGCACAGACTATAGCTTTTAATCGCTAAACTGCTGTGTAAAAATGAAAACAATAGCAGTGTTTAGAGTGACTCAGTAGGATCTGAGCTGTGTAAGAACACTGTGTTGCATATGGCATTTAATTCAAAATCAGGGTTTTGCTCGCGTTTTCGTATACTTTGTCTTCTTCTACTTAATCTACAAAAACAGCAACAAATTCTGTAGCAAGCAATGCTACAAAAGGCTTTGTTTATTAAATAATTAATTTTCACTACTCCAGTATTTGCCAATACATCGAATGCACATAGTCAACATGTATAGAAATGGCTGTCCAGAATAATTGATAGTCTACTTGTAAGGTAGGTATATGCATTGACAATCATATGAGTATGAGTTGCCAGCGATTGCAATGGCCTGGGTCAATTGCCTGGAAAGTAACATTTTCTGAGTAGCTATTTGAGCTCTCTGAATGTCAAAGTCACGAACACGACATCATCCAATAGTCATTATCATTCCAGTCAACATCATAGTAATCATGGTCGTCACCATCCCAAATTAATTGATTTGTATGATTTAAGACATAGGTTACAATAGCCAAAGCCTGTCTACCTTTAAATTGCAATTGCCCATTTAAAGGCTCAGCTGACAGAATTGTGCAAACAAAAATGCAATGTATTGCACTTTGAATCCATCGATACCAAGGTCAAGAAACGTGAGTCGTGGCTATCATTAGTTGTTACGTCGTTTTATTCAACAATGCGTGGCCAATTAACTAAGGCGACTGCACATAGGCGTATCATCTTAGCACAGGCCAAAGTTAAGTTGATTTCGACAAAATATGGTAGGCCTGCTCTAGCTTAGTCTGCATTGCGTTAAGACTTCACAGGTAGAACCGATTTATTTCATTACAAGTCTGATCACGATTAAGGTCTGCATACAGCTGTTTTCAGTGAACTACTCTTGACATATTTTATTAATTAAAAAGGTGAAGCTATATTGATAGAAAATTTGGGTCACTTTAGTTTTTGACCATATTTCAGCAAACACTAAATATATATTAGCATGAAATTTGGTAATTACATCAGAATCATTCCCAGGTATATGGCCTATAAATTTCATTTAAATCTCTACACACACGGCTGAGATATTAAATGTCAAACATGGGTCTAGTTTTTATTATGACGTTATATTCCAATGTCAATTTCAAAATGTGTGTCTCTTTAGTTACTGTGGATTGCGACCCCTAGAAAGAATCATCTGATCAACCACGCACCGTTCTTAATTGATGGGGTATATATTACCCCATCCACTGAAGTGCGCCTTCTGGGAGTGTTAATCGACGAATCGTTAACGTTTAATGGCCACGTAAGTAATGTGTCTCGATCCTGCTACTGTCAGCTCCGGCGGATTAGAGAGATTCGTCGCCACCTGCCAACCTCGTCAGTGATCGTTTTGGTCCGTGAATTCGTCCTCTCAAGGGTCGATTACGGCAATAGCATTCTTCTCGGGATTCCTGCTAGCCAGCTGGACCGTCTACAGATGGTACTCAATGCCTCTGCCCGAATGATCTTCGGAGCTAGATGGAGTGATCATACCCCTCTGCTGAAAGACAGGCTTCATTGGCTACGCATTCCAGAGCGTATAACCTATAAGCGATGTTGGCTAACATCTCGAGCTTTGTATGGTCCCACTTTCCCCGCTACCTCGCTGAACTAGTTCATAGGCCTTCGCCTACTGACCGTCGTCATCATCTCCGATCTGGTCACAGTGTTAAGCTGCTTGTTCCCCCTCCCGCCAAGACCGTGCAACTTGGCGAGAGGTCCGTTACGCGTGGGAGCCCTATCCTCTCGAACGCCCAACTTAACAACGTGTCTGTGGAAACTAACCTCGAATTGTTTGCTAAGAAACTTAAGACGCACTTGTTTGATATATCGTATAAGTGCAGAATGTAAAGTGCTCTTGACTTTGGCATTCAGCTATGATTATTGCGCTATATAAATTGACGTTTTAGCATAACATAACATTCCGAACTTCCTCTAGATCATTTTCATTTTTCTACAGATGACTGTACTCTACAGTTTTTGTACTTGTCAAAGTTAATGTCTCCATCTAGCTTCTGCTCTTGTTACGATAAACGTGCTACTTATGATTCAGTCGTTTACTTCGTCACTCTGTTGAAAGGAAACTCTCGTAATGACACCTGCGAATTGGACGGTCATGGTAACAGAGTCGTAAGCCTGGAGAAATTGAAGTCCTATTCACGTTTCCGACATAGGGTTGAATATTGCATCGTAAATCTACTGGATGTTCTGAAAGTTGCAGGATATTCCATAAGAGAAGATGGTCAGGGAGTCATCTGTTCCAACGATAAAGAAAATGACAGTAGTTTCTGTGGTGCTGCGGGCGATGGAGAAAACACTGACCAATGCAGCGCACAGCGCCGGAGCTAGCCATTCCGGCGCCCCCTGCAACTTCGAATTTGGCGCCTTCAGCGACTTATTTTCTCGCGAGCACATCACAGTTAGGCCCTACACGAATACTGTATACTCCGAATATAGTAAATATTTAAAGCTAATAACTATGTACAAACAGAAACGGGTTTCTTTATTATAAACATGGTTCTAATTCACTGAAGAAACAGAGAAATTGTTTTACGAGCTTTCATGCTAGCATGGCTCTCTTTTAGTTTAGTGGTGTCTTGTTTCGAACATAGGCCTACATCATTTTCGATTGCAATCAAAGCTAGCCTGACAAGTCTTTCTTGGGCGATAGTTGATCGCGGATAAGTATTTATAAAATTAATAATGAAAATGATCGTTCTCCATTGGATACACTTAGACCTACACGAAGAGTGAGCAGTGTCCGTAATGCAATAGTCCAGTTTGGACAAGTGAGATGGTTTAAATGATTAAAGTTCAGATTTTCACGTGGATTAATCAACCGATTCAATTCAGATTTAAATATAACTCTAAATAATGAAATTTCCTCAAATAATTCCAATCATGTCACATCTTTTTTGGTGCCGTTTGTCAAAAGAACCTCCAAATTGAGGCAAATTTTGAAGAAGTTGCTACTCGCCTTTCTCAAATAAATATTTAATTCGATGCAAACATTCTGATTCCCTTGACAATCATCCTGCACCCCCGAAAATATTTTTCACTCTTTGCGCAAATCCTGCGACTGATCCTAACCGGAATAGGGGGCGACCTCTACGGCGCCTCCTGTTCTAACGCCCGACTATGCCAATGTCTATAATAAATTTGATATAAATCTGCAGATCTATCAAAATTAACTTAATAAATGTTGCGATGAACTACTGCTTGACACAAGGATGTAGTTGTAACCCGAATGATAGCCCAGTCAGCTGATATATTCTTCTTCTTCAGATGCTCAGTCCAGAGACAAGTTCCATACTCCAGCGTCGCCATTCCTCTCTATCTTGAGCTTTTATCTTCAGGGCTGAATACTGATCTTTTATGTGATCCTAGTAATAAAAATCGGTTAAAACAAAAATCACTTTCACACCTTTTTGGCTGATTGTAGCTTCTGAGTTTCCGTTATTGTCTTACAAGGCAGTCACAATTTTGTTGCCTTTAGAGATTAATTATTGACAGTTTGTGCAAAACAAAGTATGCACATCCATCTCATTAACAGCAATTATATTTGAGATAATTTGACGAAGTAGCTGATTCTAGAAAGAAGTGCCCAATCAACCAGTAATGTAGCAACATTTATTCAGCGTTTAATTGTATATTATGATTGTCCGCATCGTAGCATGTCGTCTTAGGAAATGCGCCGCTAATAACTGGTGTTGTGTGAATAGCCGTTATTTTAATTAGATACTAACAGTGACATATACTTGTTAAATAATGTGGTCCATGAGCTAAACTTAGAATAAAATAGGGGTCCGCAATCCAAAAGTTTGGGAACCTCTGTATTAGGCCTATAACATCAACGTTGTTTAACGAATTGTTACTGGTGGTTGAAAGCATGCCTACAACTCTGCTGTTTATTCTAGCTTTCCATAAATGGAGCTCCTTTTGATGCTCTCTTGTCGTGACTTCTCAAGATGTTTGAATCTTTTCCTGCAGTGACAAGCTCGGTTAATTAAGTAGATTGAATATATAATAAGTATATATATATATATATATATATATATATAATATATATATATAAACCAGAAAGCCAGAGGGGCTACTAGGCAAGTTTGCCCAGCCAAATCTGATCAATCATGAATGAAGCAAAGTCATCATATTCTGTCAGAAATAGGGGCCTACTAATATTTCTTCTCAAAGTAGCCTACAAATATACGTTTTAGTATTCTGTTCTGCCACATGGAATGCTCCGGCCGACGGAGTTAGTAGGCCTATATATCTGGATATTATTATGTAGCTCTAGTATTTTTATCTTATTATTTAAATTAATTGTTGTTATTGGTGGCTTGACCGCCACACATTAATTTGAGTACACAGACTGTAAATGCGAAAACTACGAAGTGTTACTAAATATTTCGGGAGGCTCTCGCGGACCCCCGCCATGTCCTCCACGGACCCCCTTCGGTCCGCGGACCACAGTTTGGGAACCGCTGGCCTGAATGAACTCTCAAAAATCTCTTTTCCTACTTTCCTACAATCAGATTAACATCAAATCTACTGCAGACTCAATGCAACAGCGTTAACTCAGTAATCTTATCATTTACTTATAATTTCGCTTAATAAATGCTGAAGCATTTTGCCTATCACAGTGAGAACAATTAAAGTAGTGACTGTGTAAAATGCAACTTCGTGCGATTAAACAATTGATAGTGATCTGACGGATAAGCGTATCTTGTACGTTTATAGATTATAGTGAAAGGCTTAAACGGGTGTTCTGCGCGAGGACTTTAGTTAAGAAAACTGTTGGTGGAAAAACTAAGCAAGATTGTTCAAAATGCCTTTTGAGTTCACACATATAAATCAGTAGAGATAAGGCAAAACATCCCAATGCGAAAATGCATTTCACACATATTTGTACGTGGGGCGCTTGTGATAGCGCTGTTGCATTGAAAAGGCTGGAGTGGAGATGGAAATGGGAAATATTGCGGTGACGGGAAGCAGCAATGAGAGAATGAGGTGGGGACTGGGATAAATGCTTAGGTGCAGGGTGGGGAAAAGATAAAAAGTCGTTCTCTGTCACTCTATTGTCAACACGTTTAGGAGACAAATTGGAGGCACAAGTCTTCTGCTGTCCCAGGCGCTGGCAACCCACGCTACGCCACTGTTCGGAAAAGCTAAAATAATAAAACTCACTAAAGAGCAAGTAAGCAAATTCAGCCGATTATCGTAACAAGGCCATAAGCGAGATGGAGACGCTCTCGCAGTCTAGCCTTTTACACAGGGTATTCCAATTTTCCTAAGACAATTCTAGGTCTAGTGTGTGGTAGGCCTAATTTCGCGTAATGTTTCCATTCTATAAATTCGTCGTTCAAGATATTCGCAACTGGAATCCAACTGACGTCATCTTTACTAGCTCCGCATCCGATGACAAATAATTTGCCGTCATTAACAATCACACCAGAATAGACATTTTCCAACTTGAATTTTCTCTCACGCTCAATGTTTGTGTGTCAATAGCGTATATAAAGCATTCCTCTTTACCAAGTAAAAGAATAGAATTTTCCCATAATTCACCACGGAGCCAAGTACATGCTCTGGGCATTTGATTTGTGAGCAAAGTGCAAGTATTTAACTTCGTGTCATACACTTGTACAGTGCTGACAGCTTTACCATAGGCGTCATATCCACCAAAGATATAGAGTGACGTCCGAAATGGCACACAATGACCAGACCCATAAACAGCGTATACTAGCTTTCCAACTTTAGAACATCGATCAGCAAATGTATCGTATGTTTCGACAGCATCAAGTGCTGCATACGGAGAATTCGACAATCCACCGCATATATACAGAACATGATCAACAAACGCTACGCTGTGAAAGTGTCTGTCTTGAATCAAAGAAGCACATTTGCTCCATTTAGAAGATGTTGCATCAAATTTCCAAATATCTTCATATTTGCTTCCCAATCCACACACGAAGATTGAATTGCGATAGACAGCTGCTGCTGCTCTTTCAGTTTTCAATTCATCAGGCACTGGGTCAATGGCAGTAACATCCTCCGGTCTATTTAAACTCATTGTAAGAGTGGCTTTGCAATTTGCAATGACAACGGCGATCCTTTTGAGTTCTTTCGTTGATTCTACAAATAAAGAGCAGAAACAAGACGATATTCACGGAACGCTTAAGATAATAATCCAGTCTGTGGGTCACACAAGCGAACTAGAAATGCCATGCGTGGATGCTTCCTTGAGAATTAACGAATAGGCCTAACAATTCTACCGGCTTCTAAAAATCAATTATCACTGTTAATGTAAATGCAGAGGAAACAACCACGCGAACCACATGAATGCTTAGGATGTAAAAGGTATGCCCTGTTTGAGTCACTCGCCGCATTGCGTGGCCAGCAGTTTGCCTTGCAATCCTAATTGAATAAACATCCAAGACCCTTTTCTATAAAGAAGCGCCGGTTCAAATGCTGTATTTGCATGTGAAACATGCTTTGAATGACAGGGAAAGATTTGATTTGAAGGAAAATTTTGAGCTTTAAAAATTCTGCCATTTGAATCGCGTAAATAAAACTGTAATCCTTTTGCTTTCAGCAGAGATTGTGAATTTTGACACCGTCCTTCTGATTTCCGAATTTGTGAGAAGGGGCAGAAGAAGTAGAAGATACATTTTTATTGTTTTCATAAACACACACTTAACTAATAAAGATGGCGACAAACAATTCTTCACTTTCTTATGATGTAATGGCTGTATACTTCTAACTATGACAAATGTTGACTTTTCACATGCTAAAAACACTGCCCAGTCCTGTGTCACGACAATAATTCTAGAGACTTTTGGTATACCGATAATACCACATCGATCATATACAATAACAATAATACTACAACATCTGGGTAAGGATTAGGCTCGAGTGGGTTAGGGTTATTGTTATAATTATTGTCAGGGTTAGGTTTAGGGTTATGGCTAGGATTTGGTGTAGGGTATCGTAGTAGACCTATCGTCAGTAGACCTAAAGTCTGTATAGGCGAATTGTCGTAGACGAAAAGTCTGAAGAGTGTAGATGAATTGTCATGGAACTCCGCAGTCCGCAGTCCGCAGTCCACCCCATATTTGACCTAGACTCATAGAGCGCTTCAAATCCTAAATCACTGTGAATCCTCGGTGCTCACAATAGTTGATTTTTTTGTACAGTACAATTTTGCATACCAGAAATTACCAGAAATACCAGAAATTTCATACGCACGCTGACTACAAAATGTTATAGAGTCAAGCCTGCGGGCGTTGACCAAAAAAATGTCCTTCAATGCGTGGAGAGCTATCGCCCCCCAGTGCACCTCGCCTTATGAAGTATTAGTTCATAAGGCGATATACACTGTACCTATGTAGATGCGTGATATATCATTAAACTCACTATTATGGTACTCATGCCTAAAAAAAGAAGACGCTGATGTCAAATTCAGCGATCACTCATATTTGACAAAGCTATGGACCACATTTTGACTGTTGCATACACAACTAAGGCAATTTTTCTATACTTTATTAAGGTTCCATCCATATAGTACGCACGCATTGAGGGGGGAGGGGTTCCAAATTTGGAGATTGTTATTATGTACGCTATGTGCAACGGGGATAGGTAAAATATCACTTTTTACCTATGCCTCATTACCTCATTTTCATCTCAACTCTTAACTCCTAATTTAATTAGGCTCTAACTAAAGATTCTTTACTTGTATACACTGTATATCATAACTTACTTAAATTTCGCCACACTAAGATGCTTCAATTTAAAAAAACACTCGATTACCAAAACTTCATCCAGCTGTTCTTCGTAATATATTAATAATAAATCAATACCTGATAACTTTCCAATAATATTTCCAGCACTGTGATCTGTGACAATGAATTCAAAATCAAATTGTTTACTTGGTTCTCTCAAATATTGGTCGTTTTCTTTCTTTAATTCGTTGGCTCTTGCGATCAAACGGTCCACACTGCCACAGACTTCACTCGGAGACCCTTTCGATTTCAATTCAGTGCAATATGTCAGAAAACTCTCATGAACTGTCAGCTTTCTTTCAATTTCTTCAATTTCTGCATCTATTTTCTTAATCTGCTGTTGCTTTAGCACTGAAAGTTCATTCAATAACTCTTCTGTATGTTGATCGATCAAAGCTTTTAATTGTTGATTTTTCTTTCTAATGACACTCTCTGTTTCCAAGAATTTAGCCACAAAACGTCTCTTCTTTATTTCCAAATCAGATTTCCGTGGCAACATATCATCCTTATATTCAGACATTTCTGTGGAACTTTGCTGAATTCTTAGCCGAAATTCCTTATCAACTGTTGTCACATCTTTGCATTTGTGTGTTTGATGTTCTTCAACAAAGCACGAGACGCAAACAACTGTCTTGCAATCGGAACAATAGTAGTCCAACACTTTATCTGAATGTCTCACACATTTTCTGATTGGAAACATATTTCTTATCTCTTCCTCGTTAAAATCAATGTTTAATTCAACAATTTTGTGATCTTTTGAGCCTTTAAATATCTTGTGCATCTTTGAACATCGAAGACAATAATTTTCACAGCAATTCACGCATCTCATCGTGGCTTCCGTAACATCTTTCGCTTCTTCATCCGCGTTGCATATTTCACAAGGTCTGGATTTATTTTCTAAATTAAAAGCACTTGTTACCTCCATAAGACTTTTGATGAAGAAATTTCTCTGAAGCCCTTTCATTCCATCTGCAGGGATTAGAAACTCTTTCCTGCATAATGGACATGGTAAGACATCTCCAGGTTTCTTCCCATTCTTCAGCTGGATGTCTTCGAAGCATTTTAGACAGGCGGTGTGGAAGCATGGCAACATTCTGGGATCTGTGTAGGTCGTCAAGCAGATGCAACATTCTGACAACGCACGAAGTCGTTTCATTGCTTCATTTTCAGTTGACGCCATTTCGACAGCTATTATGAACTAAATCATTAATGAAAACAATGATTTTTATTTATTGACCTTGCTTTATCCATGATAAAATCACGCAAATATCTCTCCTTAAAACCAAATCTTATACACAAACAGAGGCTTTTATTCAGATATCTCAAAATGTGCGGAACAGGTTTTACATTACAGAAAAGAAAACTTGTACTGTAAGTCTTATACATGACGAATTATGCAATTATCGCCCCATTATAATATGCATGAAACATTGAGTTCGCTGTCACTTAAGTCAGAAATGCCCTTCTAACAAAATAGAAGCAAATTTTACCTTTATATTGCCTGTGTTTTGATTTTCGTTGCAGTTTTCACGTACGAAATATTATCTAACATTTACTTAGTTCCTAATACTCTATTCCACTTTCGTTTTCAACCTAAATATAGATCGGTGCAAGAAAATTTTCCTCATTGACAGCTTATCTTTCGACTTCAAATTACGAGCGATATTTTGAGCGGGAATTTTGCGGCATATTATAGCAAAAATATCTTCTAAAAATAATCGCATAGAATGACTTTCTTTTGGCAGGTTACGACACAAATTTATGGAAAGATTGTCAATATAGAAGATCACAATATCACTTTGACAGTAGTTGACAATTTAGAATAAATTTGCGTTTCTACGGTTTTGAGTGAAATTACATAAATTATTCTAATTGTAATCTAAGTTTATAGTCTTCGTCGTCTTCCTCTTCATCCTCTTCTTCTTCCCAGAGGCGTAGCGAGCGGGGCAGGGACATATGCCCCCGGGCGCCGAGGTAAGGGGGCGAAACATCGGGTATTTGACAGTGTTGTTTTTAATTGGCGCTTTTGATAATTAATTTTAATTAGGATTAGCCAGTCCTTTCAGTTAATTAATTAGAATTAGAATTAGGTACATGGAATATCTAATTAATTAGAATTAGTAAATTTTGATCTAATTAAGTTAATTAGCAACTTAATTAGATCAGGAATGACGATGATTACGAATTGTCAAATGACAAATGACAATTAATGCAGTCACGTTATAAACAGTTTAAGTTTAAAATGACAAATACTGCAGTCGAGTTATAAACATTATTCTTAAGTCAGACGGCAATGTTAATCAACTTGTCTCTGTTGCACTAGTGTGGCAATGACAAACAACTCTTTCCTTTTTTTGTATTTTATGCATCAAAAGTTTTGTACTTGTAGGTTGTACATAGCTTTGCATGACTTATAAAATTCAACGTCACCCTTATTGGTTTCCAATCGCCAGTTATCCTCTTCTTGCATGTCTTGCAGGATCCAGAAATGCACGTTCTATTGCCTATTTGACTGACTGCAAAGGCCCATTAAAATTTTTCCAGATTGTCAGGCATTTCTTCCAAAAATTCGCCATGATCACCAACAATTTACAAATAGATATAATCAGGTCATTAATATTATCATTTAGACATTGACAATAAAATGAAATACTCTTTAGGACGGCAATCTAAGTAAGCAATCACTTTATTCTCAAAAAGTTAGA
>CM030854.1:9116595-9165771 GCA_018105865.1 Metaphire vulgaris
AACGGAAAAAAGATATTTAATTCTATTACGATTAATTCTCTCCGATTTTATATTCGAATTTCATTTCCAGTTTATTAAGTAAGTCTCCTATCTAGATAAGTTTTCCGTTCAACATTCTCAGTTTCAATTAATCTCGTTAACTAGTTTTCCGTTTGTTTCTGCAGCCTATTCTTTTACACAGGTCATAGGGTATTGTAATTTTCCCAATACTAATACGCATTCAGTGTTAGTGATTGGCAATTTCGCGTAATGTCTCCATTCAATCAATTCGTTCTTCAACAAATTCGCAACTGGAATCCATCTGACGTCGTCTTTCTTAGCTCCGCATCCGATGACAAATAATTTTTCGTCATTAACAATCACACCAGAACAGACATTTTCCAACCTGAATTTGTCTCTCAATTTCCAGGTTTGAGTGTCAAAATTGTATACAAAGCATCCCTTCTTATCAACTAAAATGACAGAATTTTTCCACAATCCACCACGGAGCCAAGTACATGCTCTGGGCATTTCCTTTCTGAGCAAAGTGCAAGTATTTGACTTCATGTGATACACTTGTACACTACTGATAGCTCGTGAGATTAGTTGATCGTCATATCCACCAAAGATATAGAGTGACGTCTTAAATGACACACAATTACCAGAGCAAGCGACAGCCTTGACTAGCGTTCCAACCTTAGAACAATGATCACCAAATGTATCGTATTTTTCGACAGCATCGAGTGGTTTCCAAGAATCCTCCGATCCACCGCATATATACAAAACATGATCAACAAACGCTATGCTGTGATATTGTTTACCTTCAGTCAAAGAAGCACATTTGCTCCATTTAGAAGATGAAGCATCTAATCTCCAAATTTCATCCTTTTTGTCTCCCAATCCACACACGAAGATTGAATTGCGATGGACAGCTGCTGCTGCTCCAGAGTGAAATTTATAAGGCAATGGCTCAATGACAGTAACATCGTCCGGTCGATTTAAACTCAATATTGTAGCGACGTTGTTATTTGCAATAACGGCACACTGTTTGAATTCCTTCCTTAATTCTAAAACCAAAGAGAAGAGGCAATTCTAAACTTTCGAGTGAATAACGCGCACGGAACGCTTAAGGTGATCAGCGCCTGTCGGTCATAACAGCTGACTAGGAATGTCATAGGCTACGTGGACGCTCTCTTGCAAATAAACGAATGACTACAATTCTATCGGAGTGCACTAAATCAATCATCACTCTTATTGTAAATGCAGAGGATTCAACCACGCGAAAGATATGAATGTTAGTGATGCAAAAGATACGCCCCGCATATAAATTCAACAGTTTGAGTTGCTCGACGCTATAGCTAGCTCATTTGGTGTCTTCGCATGTGATACGTGTTCGAAGAACAGAAAAAATAGAACAGAAAAAATGATTTGACGGGAACTTTTGAGCTCTAAAAATTCTACCATTTGAATTATGTAAAGAGAACTTTTCTAGAACCGATTTCCGAAATTGTGAACCTTCAAAGTTGTTCAAAAGAGATTGTGAATTTCGAATTTCGAGCAATAATTGTTTTTCAGGACAATAATATTAATTTAAATGATGACAGCTATTGTAGCGAAATGGGCAGCGACTCTGCTCGAAGTGCCAAGAGGGCAGGGCGCAAACATGACCCGTGTCCTCGTGTCCTGACACTTCGCTTTTTGCGAAGGTCGTGTCTCTACGGGTGAGGACACGGTTGTGTTTTTATTAGCTTTTCAATTCACTACGTTGATTAAAACATTTGTAAAAGAATTCCGATTTTCACAAATTCACGCAACAGTTTTTCATAATAGGTTAATAATAAATCCATACCTGATAACTTTCCAATGATATTTCCTGCCTTTTGTAGAGCATTGTAATCTGTGGCAACGAATTCAAAATCAAATAGTTTATTAGGTGCTCTTAAATATTCATAGTTTTCTTTTCTTAATTCTTTGGCTCTTGCGATCAAACTGTCCACACTGCCACAGACTTCACTCGGAGATCCTTTAGATATCAATTCAGTGCAATATGTCACGAAACTCTCCTGACTTGTCAGCTTTCTTTTAGTTTCTTCAATTTCTGCGTCCATTTTCTTCTCATGATGTCGTTTTAGCAACGTAAGTTCATTCAATAGCTCTTCCGTGTGTTGATCGATCAAAGCTTTTAGTTTCTGAGTTTTCTTTCTAATGGAACTCTCTGTTTCCAAGACTTTTGCCAAGAAATCTATCTTCTTTCTTTCCAAATCAGATTACCTTGCCAATATGTCTTCCTTATGGCCATAAATTTCTGTGAAACTTTGCTTAATTCTTTCACGAAATTGCTTGTCAACTGTTGTGACATCTTTGCATTTGTGTGTTTGATGTTCTTCAGCAAAGCATGAGACGCAAACAACTGTCTTGCAATCGGAACAATAGTAGTCCAACACTTTATCTGAATGTCTCACACATTTCCTGATTGGAAACATATTTCTGATCTCTTCCTCTTTAAAATCAATGTTTAATTCAACAATCTTGTGATCTTTTGAGCCTTTAAGTGTCTTGTGTATCTTTGAACATCGATTACAATAATTTTCACAGCAATTCAAACATCTCATCGTAGCCTCAGCAACGTCTTTGACTTCTTCAATCATTCTACACATTGTGCAAGGTCTGGATTTATTTTCTAATTTAAAATCGCTTGTTACCTCCATAAGATTTTTGATAAAGAAATTTCTCTGAAGTCCTTTCATTCCACCTGCAGGGATTGGAAACACTTTCCTGCATACGGGACATGGCAAGACATCCCCAGGTTTCTTCCCATTCTTCAGCTGGATGTCTTCTAGGCATTTTAGACAGGCGGTGTGGAAGCATGGTAACATTCTGGGATCTGTGTAGGTCGTCAAGCAGATGCAACATTCTGACAACGCACGAAATCGTTTCATTGCTTCATTTCCAATTGACGCCATTTCGACGCAAACAATGACTTTTTGATATCTAAAATTCTTTGAAAGAATATCAGCTAGAAGGTTAATGTGCAATTTAGTCTCTACTCGGTAATTTCTAATGTATCTGCATGGCTTCAATTTGGTTTCTAATGTAGGCCTATGCTTTGAAAAAGAGCCAGCTCATGGTAACCTACATACAATGAAGAGTCGGTGGCCTACTGTTCGGCTAAGTAGCTTAGTCGGTAGAGCTTCAGTCCAACGCTTTCACGGTCCATTGAGCCAAGCCCCAGTGTAGCTACTCAACACTAGTGCAGCCAACAACGAGGGGACACGGGCGTCGGCTCCTATTTGAGCCTCGACAGGGCTTGTGATTTTTTTGCAGTTGATGGTAGGGAGTGTCAATGTGTTCTCGTGTAAGTGCTATAGGCTAATATACGCCATGCCATTAGTCTATTAACGACTCGCAGTAATCATTAATGTAAATTAAAGCAAAAGAGAGGTACGACAATGAAGCGGAGTTGCATCACCTACCTTCATATATATATATATATATATATATATATATATATATATATATATATATATATATATATCGCAATAGATTTTGAGTTTGATTGATGTCTCAAAGGACAGGTTTGTTTGAGACCTTAGCTAATGTGAAGGCTTGGCCTGTAAATATGTTGACTAAAAATATTTACAGGTATTCGTTTCCCTTTATCGCCAAGGGATTCGCCTTCGAGTTTTAGAGTGTCATGCACATTTAAGGCACTTATATGATCCGAGGCGGTATGTTCTTACACGCATCAAGTAACTTGCAGCTAAGGCGCCTTTTGTAAGGCTGTTTTGTTCTTTTCAGAAGACGGCTTCGTTTGCATTAAAGACATGTCCATCTGCATTGAAGTGTTAGCAACGTTTGAGTATACGTTGAAGCTAGGGTGGTTGAAAATCCTTGATATCATTTGGAATAACATCGTGTAGGCTTACTTGAACGATGAACCGATCAATTGAAGACATAACGCTAAATTGCCTCAGCCTTTATTGGTTTCTTGCTTGGGAAAAGCGGAGTTCTTTTGTTTGAAAGAATAGGCAGAGAACTTCCGTGAAATAATCATGATAAGTGAAAATTACGAAAATACGAAAATCCTTATCAGAATCATGGTTGCCGTGTAATTCTTGCTGATCAAATGTGTGTTGAATATGTATTACGACGATAATTCAATTAACGTTCACTCCTTCGTTATAATTATTCTTAGTCAAACAACGTCTATACAAAAGCGAACGATTTTAAGCTCACTTTTATATCAAACACGAACTTAACATAGCCTGAATTTTATCGAAGCGCTTTTTATGTTAACGTTCCGATTCTCAGACCTTTTCTATTGGAAATCTTTACATTTCATAGTCCAGGCTTATACACGGTTTAGGATTTTACTTGTGGTTGCCAGGACTTCTTTTACCTCGTTTTAGATTTTCTTATGTGTTTTGCATTCTGCTTCCCAATCTTCGAGTATCAGATCTTCCTTATCTCGCTTCGTCCACAGTTAGCCTACACAAGAACGTCTTTTCTCTGCCTCGTTTTCTATAATAGATCGCTAGATAGCCTATCAGGAACCAGCGCTCTACTTACTGGTCGTCAGCAGGATCAATCGCCTACCATGCAGTGCTGAATTCAGATTATAGGCCTACAGCATTATAAAACTGGATTTCTAAAAATTCCTCTGCCTCATATCTTTACAGTTGTTCGCTGCATCAAGCGCCTATCCAGACAAGTCTTGACAAGTCTTTGTAGTGGTTATCGCTTCTTTAGCGCCGTCTCTCAATAATGCAAGAGATACAACTAAGACAATATGTGAACGAAACTTCTAAACTACTGTACACTGCATCGTTACTTAAGGTTATTTTCATGCAAGTGTCAACTTAGAAAATAAGATATATGTTCAAGATCATCATCCATATCATGACAGTTGGATCTGGTTATAAGAATTCTGCAAATCGGCTTTAATTTGGCATTTCGAAAAAAGATCGTTGTGTTCTGGTGCCGAGGCGAGAAAGGCGATTTTTTAAAATAAGACTTCACCTACATTAAAGGAAATGAAATTGTATTTGGATATTACACATTTTACTATTCTATCTCAGAATCTTTGTATTAGAACATAATCCCATATCTCCAAATTCTTTGCAGACCATTGTCATCTCAATCATTCAATCGATTAATCAATCAAATTCTATGGCGTCATTATCAAGACGTCTAATCAGGATGCCTAAAGAATCAGCCGATGGCACTAATATGACAGATAATAAACTTTTCAATACTGAAAAACTGGGTTTCAGTTTCTCGGCTAAAATCGATCACATTATCAGCAGCCTGTTTCCTTCCGGATAATCACTAATTCAGTCTTCTCTGTCAGTTCGCAAAATCTGGTTGTAATTCGTGATGGCGACCTCTTGTTCTCGAAGCGCTTTGATTTACACGTTATGGTTTTGCTTACTACTGTGGTGAACCGGTAATAGCTTAGTGCTTTGATAATAGCTTATAGGAGTATCCAGAACACCCTCTATGCCTACCAGCATAGCCGGTATCTATGCTGGTGGGCAAGAAATCTGCTTCTGCTATTGGCGTCTATTAATAGACGATTAGACGTCAATGGCTTCTGCCCACCAGTGGGCGGAGCAACCGGATTTGTTGTTAAACACTGGATACCCCTATAGTGTTGTATTAATCTAGTATATGTAAATTGTTCCGTAGTTACTTCGCTACATTGTTATAAAGTCATGTATATAAAAATATATACTTTTTTCATTTTAAAAATCATGTTTATCGAGTAATCTTATGAAAGTATTAAGTCATCTGGCGAACATTAGGCGAAAAGAGAATCTTGTTAGTTTTGAATAAATGACAAAACAAAAGCTCTGATTTAATTCGAATGAAAATACGGCGAACATATTAGGCAGATTTTTACATGTCTTGCCAAATAAGACAAAAGCATAATCTTCTATTCCACATTCAATTTCGGATTTTATATATTTGATATATAAACTTCATGTATTGCTGTAATAACTTCAATAAGAGAAATAGATATGGAAATTTCTTGAAAATTATCTTTTTAAAATTTTACCAGGAACATACCTTTATTACGCGTTTTAAAAATCCTATGTATGGCAAAATCGCTTAACCGCTAGGTTGCAGATTTGCAAATCGTCTATTGTTAGTGGAGTTTCAGAGCAAAATGTTCGGAATACGCTTTCCTTGCGTTATTGTGGATTAAGATTAATTTTTAAAATGCAGCTGTTTTGTCAGTTGCAGTGTACACTTCAAAGAGCCTGTATTTTCTCAAATGCTATTGACTTCCTTGATCTATTGACTAGATGGAAGAGAATTAGTAAGATGCAAATTTTAAGTATATTTTATAGAATTGAAAAAGCAAGATATTTCTAAAAGCAGCCGAGTCCAGTAAATAAATACAAAGGCACGTAACAGTCTCTTTTATTTCTTTGTTGTAAACGGTACAGTTTACATACGCTGTGTTTAAAGAGACAGTCAGTGGCGCAGCGAGGGGGCGGAGGAGGCAGCCACCCCGGGGTCAGAGGTGGGTGGAGAGCGCCAAAATCGGGCTTTTGGGTTAGCAAAATTAATCAGCGACGAGCCGACGACCTCTTTTGCTCGTCAGGATTTTTTTAGGTTGAGGGTGCCATCGTACCAACTTGCCCCGGGGCGCCGGGTAACCTCGCTGCGCCACTGGAGACAGTAGCAATTTCATTGTTTCATTTACAATGCATGCTATTTGAGGCGATGTGGACCAGAGTGGTCAGTGTGGCCGATCCAAAATAGTAAAATTTTGAGAAAACGGATTTGAAGTTGGGAGAAAACTTGTAAATCACCATGTTGCAATTTATTGGCTTTGACCAAATACATAATACACATTTTCCCATGGCCCTTCTTGCTGCGTTTGCATTTTTGCCACATACACGAGTGTCTGGTATTTTGGAGACAGGGATATGGCAAACCTATCAACATTCAGCAACCATCTTATGAGCAATCATCCGCATACCCAAGCAAAAGAATTGACTACAACTAAAGATTAGAGGTCAGCTGGGCAAGGTCAGTTTGAATGATCAGCCAGAATGGGAGAGGGGGAAGCAGTGAGGCAGAATTTGAGTAAAGAGAAGCAGAAAGAAGCGTAGTAATAAACTTTTGAAAACTGTATATATTTCACAGCAACACCAAGATTCAAGAGGCCAATGCATTTTAAAACACGTAGAAATTAAATATAATCAAGTGTGGTTGTAATTGTATTTGTCGTTGTAGTTGACGTTGCCGTTGTAGTTGAAGTTGTTGCCGCAGTTGCGTGACGACCAAATCATCGCCACCTAACGAACATCGTCACAACGATTTCCTATTGAAATAAACTTATATCGTTCATTCTTCCAATAAATACTTTAAAACCTTACCATTATGCTTATAAATTAGCCTAATTATTCGAATGTAGAAAGGCCTTTTTTAGATCATTAAAGAATGCAGTCAATATCGTTTTCTTCCTCAAACACCAACTTTAGTCGCTTAGTATGACCTATAACACAGCAAAATCTGCTTATCCACAAGATTTGTACCTAGCGGTCTATAGTTCATACTTCAATCGCAACATAGGCAAAATGTATCAATATTTGTCACTTAACCTAGCGGTTCTCAACCTGCGGATGTGGTCCGCGACCATTTGCCTGGTGGTCCGCAAAGCCTAGATTTGAAGTTGAAGATGAACTTAGGTTGAGTCTTTCAAACATTACTCCTCGTTTGGACAAATTGTGCTCAATTATACAAGCGCAAAAAAACTAAACTAACCAAATATTGTTTCTAATAAAACTTTATTTAATTTAAATGCGAAGGAATGTGTGGCTGAAATCTATGCATTATTTTAGGAATAGGTTGACACAAACAGTAGTCACTTTTTACTGGCAAATACAACCACATGCGTTGGTGACGGAGGTTCCCACAGACCCCGATGATGGAGCTTATGATGCTCCCGCAGACTCCCTACCCGCGTGAACGAACGTCTTCGGCACTGCCAATGGAGGTAGTCCGCCATGTAAGCTCAATATCTCCAAGTGGTCCTTCGTCATAAAATGGTTGAAAACGCCGACTTAAAGTCTTAACTTAAAGAGCGCTAGTGACATCTTCTGTCATCAGCATTTCAAATACTTCTGCGTATCGCTGTCGGAAGAATGGCAGTGAAAACTTTTTATCACAATAATTTGGATAAACATACCACATAAGGTCTCTGACTTGAATAAACGTGACGTCTGATCCGTTAATCGCAAAGAACGTTAATACAAAATTTTCGAACAGAAAATTACCACTGACTGTGAGAGACGCCATTGGTGCATGTCGATGCATATCTTCATCGCGAATTTGTACACTTTAATTCAGAAGTCCCAATAGGTTTTTATCCAGGGCCACATTGCTGACTTCTGAAGGTTTGACGCGCCACAATACAGTAACTGCCCCAAAGTAGGCACTTACCCAACCCCAACTGATAAAATGTTTCCATGGGTGTTGTGAGAACCTCACGCCCAATCCACGTCCAAAAAGGGGTTTGGCATCTGCACCTCCTCGATACTCGAGTCTTCACTAATGGCCGTTAGCTCCCCTGGCGGGGTCTGAGGCGGAGTCCCAGTCATCCAACATTTAGGACAATGTTGGATTGAAATTTTGAGCGTTGGATTAATCTGCAGACAACATGACAACTGTTAGTAATCACTGTTCCTCAGTTTCTAATTTCTTTTTAATTTCCTTTACATATGCTAAAGCATTTCGCTTATTTCTGGGCGATTGATGGGGTGGCATTATTTGACAACCTAATGGTTAAGCGAATTGCGTTCCTTAATAGAGTTTTGCACAATGCTAAAGCGGGTGTTTTATTTTTAAAAAAACTTAGTTACAGATCCTGTTGGCGAAAAATCCATAGAAGATTTTTACAATGTCCTTTTGTATCTCATGCAATTTAAATTAGTAGAATATGACAAGACATTCCAAAATATAAATGCATTTTTACACTAAACCGAATGAGAGATTTTAATTCTGCAGTGAAATCTTTAAGGCAATTTTCGCCAGGTGGCGTGGTTGCGATGTTGCAATATGTCTGCAGTGGAGTTGATTATAAGTTAATCTGATTGTGAAAAGAGAGAATTTCTTGAAAGTGATTGCAGGAGATGATTTTATGTGTTTTTGTGTTATTCTTAACATACGACGAACGTTATTCGTGTCCTGTAAAGACTACGAACACGATTAATACTAGTCATATAATCATGGACAAAGAACAAAGGGCTTGTCTCTCGTTCTTACCGGAAGGGAATTATGGATTTTGGAGATGTCTCTATATGTCTAGATGTCTCTATTTTGGAGATGTCTCATATAGATGTCTCTATATGGTCTCTTGTCTGGCAAGACTTAGCCTAAAGATATTTGGAACCAAATGAAGAACAGTGAGAATTTATATCATCCTTAAAGGCTGTAAATAAACCGAATTTTCGAAGAACGAAATTGAGGCTATTGACAGTTCAGAACTTCAGAGCGTCCGATGAGGCAAAGTATTTCCAAGCGTAGCTAAGAAATTCTTGCAAGGCTCCCCTTATTGACTTAAGACATAACACAGATTGACCGTTCTAAATGAGACTTTAGGTAAAATGTGCATTCATTCCCAACATTCCTCCAAAGTCACCAAGGCATAATGTTGCGAACGTAGCTTGTCAGAAGAAGACGAATGTGATGCTGATGAATCGTTAAACCCACTGAAACATTTCAGATTAACCACCCCACAATTTAAACATTTCTGGCTACCCTCAGACTGTGTCGTCATATTAATAGCAGGCTCCGCCGTGAAAATGACTGTCTTCTGAACAATCAGATTTCCTATGGGAAATTTTTAAAAATGTTTGAAGAATAATAACGGATTTCAAAACGAAAGCCATACCTTGGTCATCGTCTCTTTGAGGCAAAGAAATTTTAAACTACTCACACCGCTTTTGGCAACCGACAGGAAAGAGTCCTCCAGCCCGTTTCAGCCGTTGGGTCTTCTAGTTATCCACTATCCACGCCTTGGACTTTCTACCGCCTCACACTCACTCACTCACTCACTCACTCACTCACTCACTCACTCACTCCCTCACTCACTCACTCACTCACTCACTCACTCACTCACTCACACACTCACTCACTCACCCACTCACTCACTCACACACTCACTCACCCACTCACTCACTCACTCACACACTCACTCACTCACTCACCCACTCACTCACTCACTCACTCACTCACTCACCCTCTCTATCTATCTCTCTTGAGTCAAGTTTGAGTCCTAAGCCTGAGTGCTGTGTATTATTGCATTAGCGATTATGACGGTGTTGTCCTACCCGTGTTTAAATCGACCAGATTATTGTTCCACAACGAAGGACCTGAATGCAAAGAAGGAAGTAGGATACAAGAGCATTAACCATGCCAGGAAACCATGGATCACAACAGAGATGATAGCAAAGATGGATGAAAGAAGAAAGTGGAAAAAGCAGAATACCGAAGACGCAATAAAGGAGTACAAAAGGCTAAACAACGAACTCCGACGAGAAACTGACAAAGCCAAAGAAAAGTGGTGGGCAGAACAATGTGAAGAACTGGAGGAATTGCAACGTCAGGGAAAATATGACAAAGTGTATGCAAAGGTAAAATCACTTGACAACAAGAAAAGAGGAAGGGTAAATACAGCAGTGAAAGACAAGAATGGTATTCTCATAACCGAAACCAACAAAGTAAGATCAAGGTGGAAAGAATACATAGAAGGTCTGTACTGTGCACAAGAGAAACCACAGACACTTGATGGAGATGAAGCAGAGATTGCAGTGGATGATATTGGACCAGAAATCTTGGAAGAAGTAATTGCAGCAATCAGGGACCTAAAGAACAACAAAGCTGAAGGAATTGACAACATACCTGCAGAAATGCTCAAGAACCTGGGCGAAGGAGCAACAAGAGAATTAGTGAGGCTATGCCAAGAAATATATCGGACTGGGGAGTGGCCAGAAGACTTCCTCCAAACAGTAATGGTGCCAGTACAAAAGAAACAGAATGCAACTGAATGTGGAGACTTTAGAACAATAAGCCTACTTTGTCATGCATCGAAGATAGTTTTGAAGATCCTTACAAAACGAGTAGAAGCAAAAGCAGAAGCAGTGAAGGGGATCAGTGAAGAACAGTACGGATTCAGGAAAGGCAAAGGTACCAGAGATGCAATAGAAATTCTTAGGGCGCTGGGAGAAAGAAGCATAGAAAGGGGCCTTGAAATCTACATCTGCTTTGTGGACTATGAAAAGGCATTTGATCGAGTGGACTGGATAAAACTCATGAGGGCACTCAGAAGAATGGGAATAGACTACAGAGACAGAAAACTCATCGGAAACCTGTACATAAACCAATCAGTGTATATCCGTGTGGATGGAAAAGACTCTGAACCAGGAACTCTGGGAAGGGGGGTGAGACAGGGATGCCCTCTCTTACCGTTGCTGTTCAATATCTACACAGAAGAACTCATAAGAGAAGCATTTGAGAACATAGAAGATGGAGTAGTGGTGGGTGGAAAAAGAATAAGAGACATAAGATTTGCTGATGACCAGGCAATTATGGCAAACACCAACCATGGATTGCAGAGGTTGATGGACTCTCTTAATGCAACATCAAAGGATTACGGAATGAAAATCAACTTAAAGAAGACAAAGGCAATGAAAATCAGCAGACACGGTGGAGAAATGAAAATAATCATTGATGGAGTGGAAATAGAACAGGTAGAAGAATTCTGCTATCTTGGGAGCCTGCTTGATGAAAACGCAAAGTGTCATAAAGAAATAAGGAGAAGAATTGCCATGGAGAAAGAAGCCTTTACGAACAGAAGAGAACTACTGAGAAGAAATTTTAACCGAAATCTGAAAAAACGATTGGTCAAAACACTGATCTGGCCAGTGACACTCTATGGATCAGAAACTTGGACTCTCAGAAAGAAAGACATAAAGAGATTAGAGGCATTCGAAATGTGGATCTGGCGAAGAATGGAAAAAATTAGCTGGACGGAAAAAATAACAAACGAAGAAGTCTTGGAGAGGGTAGAAGAGAAGAAAAGCCTAATTAACACTATACGTACAAGACAAAAGAAGTGGATAGGTCATGTTCTGAGAGAAGAATCAAACCTACTAAAAGAAGTACTAGAAGGAAAGATGAATGGGAAAGCACAGAAAGGGCGACCAAGAACATCGATGCTGGAGTGGATGTTCGACACTACGAGGAAAAACAAGTATTCAGCCCTGAAGATAAAAGCTCAAGATAGAGAGGAGTGGCGACGCTGGAGTATGGACCCTGTCTTTGGACAGAGCACCTGAAGAAGAAGAAGAACGAAGGACCTAATATTCTAATCGGTACCATAACTAAATCGCGGACGACAAAATAGCGGAGACAAAATCGCGGAGACAAAATCGCGGACGACAAACTAGCGCACGACAAAATAGCGAAAAAACCGCGACAAACTAGCGCACGACAAAATAGCGGAAAAATCGCGACAAAATAGCGCCGACGTAATCGTGCGATAGGAACGGAGCGATGTGATTGATTGATATGAAGAGACCTTATTTAAATCTACGTTATTGATTAATATGAAGAGACATTTTTAACAGTTTAGTATATTTTTATACGTCTCTTTGATTAGCTTTGTAGGCTAGTTTTATTAATTTTAATAAACATGTTAAATTGAAAGTTGTGCTCTCTATCGTTTCTGGCTTCGGCTATGTTATGTGAAGGATGTTCAGTATCGTTTTTCCTATCGACTAACTACTCGGCTATGACTTATAATCAGTATCGTTGTGTAATTTGAGCTAGGGGGAAAGGGGGCTTGCAGACTGAAATTCAAAAGAGGGCAGAGACTGCATGTACCTGCTATGCGAGTTTGTGATGGTTGCAAAGTTAGCTGGGGGGTTCAATCCCCCCCCCAACCGCCCCGGCAATCCCAGCACTTGTATTTCCTATCAACCAAATAATATAATTGCTTTGGTGTTTTATGAATGTTAATAAACATGTTAAATTAAAAGTTGTGCTCTCTATCGTTTCTTGCTTCGCACTATTTTGCGCTATTTTGTCGTCCGCGATTTTGTCTCCGCGATTTTGTCTCCGCGATTTTGTCTCCGCTATTTTGTCGTCCGCGATTTTGTCTGGACACCATTCTAATCTTCTATTCCACATTCCATTTCGGATTTTATTTATTTGATATATAAACCTCATGTATTACTGTAATAGCTTCAATAAAGTAAATAAATAAATATTAATATTACTTGGTATTACAGGCGCGGGAAGTTAGAAGAGTGGTAACAGCGCTGGACGATGGAGTAGAAGGTCGCGGGTTCAATTCCAGCAGGAGCCCTAAGGTCTACCCAGTCTTACTCGCTAGAGGGCGGTCGTAACTGAGGAGCAGTGTTAAGCTGCGAGGTAAAACGTGGGTCTGAGGAAAGTAATGGCAACCTACCAAAGATTAATGGCTTATACCACCTCCGTCGCTGATTGCCCAGGCCGGAGATAAGAGCCGGAACCCAACGTTCGGGTTCGAGTACGGGACCTACCTTTACCTCTTTTTGGTTTTAAAATACAATCAATGTGTTTGCTAAAAAGGAAAAAAACATGCTTGGTTAATGCCAGCACCTGATAGTGGTAATCACTGTTGAATTGTTTAATTTCTATAATTAATGGTTGCATAATGTTATAACGTTTGTTTTATAATAAACTGTTTCTGAGCTAGGAATATTCGTTCCCCTCCAGCCAAGTCAATCCACCTCTCCAAAGGCCTTGAGTCTGGATAAAACACCGGATGAAGACATCAACAATGACAAGTGCAGCCAGCTGAGGGAGAATGAAAACTTGTATCTAGCGGAAGTTCGGAGTGGGTAAGAAGAAGAATCATTTATTTCTCAATGACATCAAAATAATAATACGAACAATGAATTCAATGACATCAAAGGTAATACTAACTTGACTAATAATAACTAATGGCTATTAATTAATATTATCAGAGTCAATATATATATCGATTTAATAATAAAAAACAATAAAAAAACAATTATTATAAACCAATCAAAAATTGACTTAATCCAAATTGACTAAGTCTAAACAGACTTTATTGCATAGAG
The DNA here is from genome assembly GCA_018105865.1 of Metaphire vulgaris. Lineage (NCBI taxonomy): Eukaryota > Metazoa > Annelida > Clitellata > Crassiclitellata > Megascolecidae > Metaphire > Metaphire vulgaris. Next base: position 9,130,719 of record CM030854.1, read on the forward strand.
ACTTTGATGATATAGATAGATGACATTTGGAGTGATGATAACAAATTAATCAATGTCACAGAACATAAATAATATTATTGAGAAAAGGGTTGGCCTAAGGGAATAAATCCCGTATGATGGCCAACCTTAGGTATTTAAGTAATTGATATAAGGTAGTACATAAATAGGAGTTAATAATGAATGGAAAAAATACATCTGAGGTGACTGCAGAAGACTTGATACTTTTATATATTTATTTAGTAAAATAGAGTAAGGTTCGTAAAATTAAGATAATTTTATTTAGAGAGAAATAGGAATCTATAGTGTTTATTTATTAAATGTTCTATGTCGAGAAAACTTAAGTTTGAAGTGTTATTAGATAGTTTTTTAAACAATGCTTAAAAGTAGTTAATTGATTCAATTTTTTTATTTCTAAAGGAAGACTGTTCCAGACTCTAGGTCCAGCAAATTTAATAGTGAATAATCTAGTATTAGTTGAAGCATATTGGAGATAGATATTTTCCTTGTTTCTAAGACTAAGATTACATTTATTTATTATATCAAAAAAATTTGCCTACATAGAAAATAGGAGGTAACAAATTGAGTCGATATCTGAAAATAAATACAGCTGATTGTTGTTTATGTATATTCTCGATTTTTAAGATATTAAATTTATTATAAAGGTTAGTAGTACTAGTATAATTTAAATCTTTAAGTTTAAATATCAGTCTTTATGCTTTGTTTTTCAAAATTTGAACTCTGTTAATATTTGACTTGTATGTGTTTCTCCATATCATAGTACAATATGTTAAATAGGAGTGGATCAGGGAAAAATAAAGTTTGCAGAGGGCATTGTAGTCAAGCAAGTTTTTACACATGTCTAATTATGTTTAAATTTTTTGCTATTTTGTTTGATAATTCATCTATGTGCTTTTTCCAGTTTAAATGTTGGTCTACAATAATACCTAGGAATTTTATAGATGTTTTTTGAATTATGATGGTATCATTAATTTTTATGGGATCTAATTGAGGATTGTTAGCCTTGCTTCTGATGTGAAAGTATATGAAATTTGTTTTATCTAGATTAAGTGCCAGTTTATTAATTTTAAACCAATTAGATACTTTTGTTAGTTCTAGATTTATTTTAGTGGTTAGCTCCTTTAGGTCATTGTGACATGCTATTAAATTAGTGTCGTCAGCAAATAGTAAGAATTTGAATAAAGATGATATGTTGGGTAAGTCATTGATAAATATTAAGAATAATAGAGGGTCAAGGATTGAGCCCTGGGCCACGCCATATTTTATATTTTTTAATTCAGATTTTTTAGAAGTTACCCATGTAAATTGTTTACGATTTGATAAATAGTTAATAAACCAGGTTGTGAGAGACCTTTAAAACCATAAGGTGGAAAGATAAGACGTTCTTCTAAACCTGAGCGGAAAAGAGGATGTTTTCTTCTATTACGACAATCGATCAGACTTTTTAATTCGAATTTCATTTCACGTTTATTAAGTAAGTTTTCCGTTCTACATTCTCAACTTCAATTAATCTAGTTTGATCGAATTTCCAACGTTGCAATGTTTTCAATTATTATAATGACATATATTTGAACTAATTTTACTTTATATATTTTCTGTGATATAATGAATGCTTAATATATGAATTTGATGTTCTCATGTAGTTAGCAAGTTTTCCACTAGATTTCGCAGCCTAGCCGTTTACACAGGGTATTCTAATTTTCCAGAAGCAAATGTCGTATGAAAGTAATTATTTGGTATTTTTGCGTAATGTCTCCATTCGATCAATCCGTCGTTTAAGATATTCGAAATTGGAATCCATCTCACTTCGTCACTGTTATCTCCGAATCCGATGGCAAATAACTTGTCGTCATTAACAATCACGCTAGAACAGAAACTTTCTACCTTGAATCTATCTCTCACTTTCCAGGTTTCTGTGTCAATATCGTATATAAAGCATCCATCTTTGACAAGTAAAATAATAAAATTTTCCCACAATTCACCACGAATACAAACACATTCTCTGGGAATTTGCTTTGTAAGCAAAGTGCAAGTATTTAACTTTGTGTCATACACTTGCACATTGCTGACGATTTTACCATGGACTTCATATCCACCAAAGATATAGAGCGAAGTCTGAAATGGCGCACAACTGCCAGAACCATAGACAGCGTAGGTCAGTTTTCCAACCTTAGAACACCTATCATCATATGTATCGTATGCTTCGACATCATCAAGTGGTTCCCAAAGAGAAATCGACCTTCCACCGCAGATATACAGAACATGATCAACAAACGCTGCAATGTGAAAACGTTTGCCTTGAATCATAGAAGCACATTTGCTCCATTTAGAAGATGTTGAATCTAATTTCCAAATGTCTTCATAGTTGTTTCCCAATCCACACACGAAGAGTGAATTGCGATAGACAGATGCTGATCCAAACTCAAATATATCAGGTAATGGCTCAATGGCAGTAACATCTTCCGGTCGATTCAAATTCATTATAAGAGCGGCATTGTGGTTTGCAATGATAACTGCGCACCGATTAAATTCTTTCGTGGATTCTACAAATGACAACAAGACGAGTGAATAAGACGATGCTTCCAAAATTCCGATTGAATAACGCGCACAGATATGTTATCTTCATTGTTATTGTAAATGCAGAATAATCAACCACGCGAAAACATGAATGCTAAGGATGCCGAAGGTACGCCCCGACTATAAATTTAGCAGTAGATTTCTTTGCAAACATATTTGAAATGACATCCAGGGATATTTTTACACACCTCTAACACAGCCAACACCCTTCCCCAATTTGAGGCCGACACTCCTCCAAAATGTGGTAATGGGATGCGTAGAAAATGCATATTAATTAGCCCTAAACATCTCCCAAATGGAGTAGTACGGATGACCTTTTTTTGCTTGTCAGACTTTGGTGAGATTCGATAACATCTTGTTTGCTTGTCAGCCTTTTTCGGTAGACCAAATTCCGACACCTCCAGATTTTCCCGACACCCCCAATTCAAAATCCTACAATCCTAGAAATAACCACACCCCTCAGAATTTCCCGACACCCCCCTCCCAAATTCACAATACTAGAAATAACCCTGATGACATCTAAGGCTCTTCTTTGTAAAGAGAGACTGTCTCGAATGGTGTTTTTGTATGTGAAAAATGTTTCCAAGAACAGAGAAAGATTTTATATAAAAAATTGATCTTAGAAAATTCTGCCATCAATCCAGTCTTGCACTTGCCTTCTCCAGGAGCGCAATCCACGGGGAAAGGAATGAAGGGGACCGTCCCCAATAGTTAGAAAAAGGTCATAACTAGATTTCAAAATACAGTATTTATGGGTGGGATACTTTTATAAAATTTCTATTCTCCCAATGCTTGTGGCAGGATTACGCCAATGGCTTTCTCTCCCCATTTCATGTCACGAATTATACGTAGAAGTCAAAACAGAACGTCCAAAATACGTCCCCTCACTCCCAGGATATTCGGCAATAGGGTATATCAGCGACTATAGCCTTTATGTCCTTCTTAAGGTCATAAAGGCTTTCACTGTTTCAAAAGATGCGCTAATGTCAGACTCAGAGCTCTCTGTTTGATAAAGCGACGCTCCACCTATTGACTGTTGCTTACTCAACAAGGCCAAGTATTCTACACATTATTAATGCATCATTACCTCTATTTCGCCTTAACAACAAATTTCATTAGATATTTTCTAACTCACTCCTATTTCGCCACACTAAGTTGCTTCAATTTGTAAAAGAATTCTCAAAAATTCTCGCAGCTATTTCTCGTATTAGGTTAATAATAAATCAATACCTGATAACTTTCCAATGATATTTTCTGCATTTTGTAGTCCATTGTGATCTGTGACAATGAATTCAAAATCAAATGGTTTACTTGGTGCTCTCAAATATTCATCGTTTTCTTTCATTAATTCATTGGCTCTTGCGACCAAACTGTCCACACTGCCACAGACTTCACTCGGAGATCCTTTCGATTTCAATTCACTGCAAAATGCCACAAAACTCTCCTGAACTGCCAGCTTTCTTTCAATTTCTTCAATTTCTGCGTCCATTTTCTTAATCTGCTGTTGCTTTAGCACTGACAGTTCATTCAGTAACTCTTCCGTATGTTGATCGATCAAAGCTTTTAGTTGCTGATTTTTCTTTCTAATGACACTCTCTGTTTCCAAGAATTTTGCCACAAAATGTCTCTTCTTTATTTCCAAATCAGATTTCTTTGACAATATATGTACTTTATGGTCATACATTTCTGTGGAACTTTGCTCAATTCTTTGACGAAATTCCTTATCAACTGATGTCACATCTTTGCATTCATGAGTTTTGTGATTTTCTACGAAGCATGAGACGCAAACAACTGTCTTGCAATCAGAACAATAGTAATCCAACACTTTATCTGAATGCCTCACACATTTTCTGATAGGAAACGTATTTCTGATCTGTTCTTCGTTAACCTCAATGTTTATTTCAACAATTTTGTGGTCTTTTGTAGATTTGAGAGCTTTATGTATCTTTGAGCATCGGATACAATAATTTTCACGGCAATTCAAACATCTCATCGTGGCTTCCGAAACATCTTTGACTTCTTCGTCCGCACTGCACATTTCACAGGGTCTGGATTTATTTTCTAAATTTAATGCGCTTGTTGCTTCAATAAGACTTTTGATGAAGAAATTTATCTGTAGTCCTTTCATTCCATCAGGAGGGATCGAAAACTCGTTCCTGCATAATGGACATGGTAAGACATCTCCAGGTTTCTTCCCATTCTTCAGCTGGATGTCTTCGAAGCATTTTAGACAGGCGGTGTGGAAGCATGGCAACATTCTGGGATCTGTGTAGGTCGTCAAGCAGATGCAACATTCCGACAACGAGGAAAGTCGTTTCATTGCTTCATTTCCAGTTGACGCCATTTCGACGCAAACAATTACTTTTTTGATATCTAGTCGGTAATTTCTAATTTATCTGCGTGCTTTCGATTTGGGTCCTAATGTAGGCCTATACCTTGAGAAAGAGCCAGCTCATATACACTATTAACCTACATACAATGAAGATTCTGTGGCCCACTGTGCGGCTAGGTAGCTTAGTCGGTAGAGCTTCAGCCATAGACCCTTTAAGTAGGTACTTAATGGCTCTATGGCTTCAGCCCAACGCTTTGAAGGTCCATTGACCCTTGCCACAGTGTAGCTACTCAACACTAGTGCAGCCAACCACGAGGGGACACAGGAGTGTCGGCTCCTATTTGAGCGTCGACTGGGCTTGAGATGTTTTGCGAAACCGATGAAAGCATGTTCTCAGTTGATGGAAGGGAGTGTCGATGTGCTGTCATGTAGTGTTATAGGCTAATTTAAGCAGGGGCGTTAACCTGGCGTCAACATTGGAGGATAGAATAACTTTTTATAAAGTTGACCTCCAGAAATATGAAAATCCAACATTGGGAGGGGGTATTGCATAATATGGTGGGGACTTTAAATCGCTTATGAAATACATTAATAACAAAGTAGCCCATGCATTGCCTGGTCTAGGAGTATTTTGCATGTATGTACACTATCTATTATACACAATATCTCTATTTATATCTACATCGACAAAAGGTAAGATCAAACAATACAAGTATCAATTAAGTAACCGTAGAAATCAAATTTAATAAAATATTAGAAATTACAATTATTTTCCATTAACGTCCTGCTAATAATCATTTTATAATAAAGTTTGTATCAGTCAAAAAATTGTATATAGGCTACTTAACCGAATAGCCGGGACCCTGATGATTGACCGCACAAAACACTGTAGTGAGCAAAATCACAATATATATATTATATATATATATATATATATATATATATATATATATATATATTAGGGTGGTCCACGAACAATAGGAATAATTAAAATGTTCAAAAATTAATTGTGCTAGGTTTGTAATGTCTTCCTTTGGTCATCAGTATATTCTATACTAAATTTCAGCCATATTGGTTAGCATTTAGAGGTGCCACCATAGCATTGAATTTTTATCAGATGGGTCATTCCATGTCAACTCAACCATGGGTGTTCACCACACCCTCTCACATCTTCATGTCATTTTGCAGGGCTTGTAGTACATCTCAATTTGAGTAATTCTTGAAATTTTCAGCTTCTTTTGTGAAAAACTCTCAGAGATATGATATTTTGAAGGTACGAGTCTAATCGCGAGTCGACGCTACGTGTTAAGTTTTACGATTTTTGAAGTTTAATATCTTGAGAACCACAGCAGATATCAGGCTGAAATTTGCAATGTGCATTTTTCCAGCTGAGTTGAATGGTGTATTTATCTTTATGATAGGTGCTACACAGCATGCTCTACATATGTCCAAACATCCCACAACAGCCAATTTTCACCAATATTTGGCCTGGTATTACCATGAATCAGCAAAACGTTAGACTATGTATGTTGTGTCTTTAAGTAATTACATATAATGTATTCATCAATTTCAGACAGGATTTCTGTCAATAATGAAACCCTGTACCCACTATGCGTCATCTCCTGAGTCACAGTCACAAATTTTTGCACCCACAACGACCCATATATGATCATGTTGACAATAACTAACAGTTTTCAAACTGTGCAGGCTTGTAGTGCTTGGTAAGTACTAGCTATGGTGAAAACTTCATGTCGGTGTCTTGATTCTTTTTCATTGAAAAGTTTTGTACAATTATCATTTTTCCCTCTTCCGTGAGCTACATCTAAGATCATGCGGTATACATTTCACATAATATACTTCTCCTTATGGATTCTATCACGTGACTCATATTTCTCTTGTTGAGTCCATTGGTCTGTTTCGAGCTAATTTTGAATATTCTGAATCAAGCATTAACAACAAAGTCCTTTTGATTGAACTCGCTACATGGCCGAATGGAGTTTCCGGCCTGCTTGTTTGGTCACACGGTTCACACAGGTCTCAAACTGCTCATCTTAAACAAAACTTGGATAAGATTAATACTTTTTTGTCTCATTAGCTTATTTATCTGCTTTCATGACACTTGTGAAGACATAAAAAATTGTGTGCTCAAAATAATTTGCTAATCATAGTTAATGTGGTTTTTCACATACAAACGATGGATGCATGATGGTCAGTCGAAGCTGCAGTCAGTGACAGAGACAGTTGTAGATTTTATTACTTCGCTGTGCACTGCTGTTGATAAAACCACACATAATCACTTCACTGCTAAAGCACAGTCATCTTACTTGCATAATCTGATGGATTCTTTGCCTGTTGGGAGAGCAATAATATTGTGCAACTGCACTTTGCAGAAAATTATTCATTTGTCTGTCAGGATGCAGTGCAAGGTTTTCACTGGGAAACATCACAGGTCACATTGCATCCATTTATTGTTTATTATCGTGAGCAACCCAGCAATGACCTGTCCTGCTTGTCCATCTGCATAATAAGTGATGACCGTGAACATGTGACAGGTACTGTACATGCATTCATTGAAATAGTGTTAACATTTCTCAAGAGCCAATTCCCTGCATTGCAGAAAATAGTGTACTTTAGTGTTGGAGCTGCAGCACATTACAAGAACTGCAAAAACTTGAAGAATCTTTGCCTGCATCAAGCTGATTTTGGAATAGATGCAGAGTGGAATTTTTTGCTACTAGTCACGGAAAAAGCTCTTGTGATGGAATTGGTGGCTCCATAAAGAGGCTTGTGGCAAGAACAAGTTTGCAGGCAACTCTGCAGCATCAGTGGGTCTCAGTTTCTTTGCTGGCGATGATATTGTGCCACTGGAAACAAAGCGTGAGTTAGTTGCACAACTAACAAAGCCTCCTCGCTGCGAAGTACCAGATAAACGAGCTGACATACAGCCGAAAGACATAACACAAAGTAAACTGTCAGATTTTGTCACCATACACACTAAAACAGTTTTTCACGATCTTCGACATATCGCTGGACTTTCACGAGGAAGATCCAGATGAATGGACCAGAGACCCAACATACAGACAAGCAAAGGAAATGCTGTCAGAGCTAAAAGTGGTGAATGATTTGACAGAAATAGAAGTAGCTCTGATTGGACAATGTAACAACCTCTTGACCAAAGATGAAGAACAGAAGCAGCTTCTGCTGCAAGTAGTTGAGGAGCATCGGCGTCGCTTTCCGGATAGTACAAAGACTTGTCTGGTGGCTGAACTTGATAATTAACTGAGCTTGTCTGTCATGTTGCCTACTATTTTATTGTCAAATAGTGATGACTTTCAGTAATGCCTGTGCCTGATTATCAAACATTGTTGTGTTTATACTTGTGTGACAAAACGATGAATATTTCTGTACACTGTACACTACGGGTGAGTAAAAGTGTTTGGTGGCACCTCTTAATATTCTTCTATGACGCTAAAATTTTGTCATAAAATCTTTTTAACATATACGAACAAAATGCAAACCTAGCACCACCATAATTCAAGAAAAAAAATTTGTGGACCACCCTAATGTACTGTACTTCGAATCCATCGATACCAAGATCAAGAAACGTGAGTCGTGGCTATCACTAGTTGTTACGTCGTTTTATTCAACAATGCGTGGCATATTAACTAAGGCGACTGCACATAGGCGTATCATCTTAGCACAGGCAAAAGTTAAGTTGATTTCGACAAGATATGTTAGGCCTGCTCTAGCTTAGTCTGCATTGCGTTAAGACTTCACAGGTAGAACCGATTTATTTCATTACAAGTCTGATCACGATTAAGGTCTGCATACAGCTGTTTTCAGTGAACTACTCTTGATATATTTTATTAATTAAAAAGGTGAAGCTATATTGATTGAAAATTTGGGTCACTTTAGTTTTTTGACCATATTTCAGCAAACACTAAATATATCAGCATGAAATTTGGTAATTACATCAGAAACATTCCCAGGTATATGGCCTATAAATTAATTTCATTTAAATCGCTACATACATGGCTGAGATATTAAATGTCAAACATGGGTCTAGTTTTTATTATGACGTTATATTCCAATGTCAATTTCAAAATGTCTGTCCCTTTAGTTACTGTGGATTGCGACCTCTAGAAAGAATCATCTGATCAACCACGCACCGTTCTTAATTGATGGGGTATATATTACCCCATCCACTGAAGTGCACCTTCTGGGAGTGTTAATCGACGAATCGTTAACGTTTAATGGCCACGTAAGTAATGTGTCTCGATCCTGCTACTGTCAGCTCCAGCGGATTAGAGAGATTCGTCGCCACCTACCAACCTCATCAGTGATCGTTTTGGTCCGTGCATTCGTCCTCTCAAGGGTCGATTACGGCAATAGCATTCTTCTCGGGATTCCTGCTAGCCAGCTGGACCGTCTACAGATGGTACTCGATGCCTCTGCCCGAATGATCTTCGGAGCTAGATGGAGTGATCATCTCACCCCTCTGCTGAAAGACAGGCTTCAATGGCTACGCATTCCAGAGCGATGTTGGCTAACTTCTCGAGCTTTGTATGATCCCACTTTCCCCGCTACCTCGCTGAACTAGTTCATAGGCCTTCGCCTACTGACCGGCGTCATCAGCTCCGATCTGGTCACAGTGTTAAGCTGCTTGTTCCCCCTCCCGCCAAGACCGTGCAACTTGGCGAGAGGTCCGTTACGCGTGGGAGCCCTATCCTCTCGAACGCCCTACCTAACAACGTGTCTATGGAAACTAACCTCGAATTGTTTGCTAAGAAACTTAAGACGCACTTGTTTGATATATCGTAAAAGTGCAGAATGTAAAGTGCTCTTGACTTTGGCATTCAGCTATGATTATTGCGCTATATAAATTGACGTTTTAACATAACATAACATTCCGAACTTCTTCTAGATATCATTTTCATTTTTCTACAGATGACTGTACTCTACAGTTTTTGTACTTGTCAAAGTTAATGTCTCCATCTAGCTTCTGCTCTTGTTACGATAAACGTGCTACTTATGATTCAGTCGTTTACTTCGTCACTCTGTTGAAAGGAAACTCTCGTAATGACACCTGCGATTTGGACGGTCATGGTAACAGAGTCGTAAGCCTGGAGAAATTGAAGTCCTATTCACGTTTCCGACACAGGGTTGAATATTGCATCGTAAATCTACTGGATGTTCTGAAAGTTGCAGGATATTCCATAAGAGAAGATGGTCAGGGAGTCATCTGTTCCAACGATGAAGAAAATGACAGTAGTTTCTGTGGTGCTGCGGGCGATGGAGAAAACACTGACCAATGCAGCGCACAGCGCCGGAGCTAGCCATTCCGGCGCCCCCTGCAACTTCGAATTTGGCGCCTTCAGCGACTTATTTTCTCGCGAGCACATCACAGTTAGGCCCTACACGAATACTGTATACTCCGAATATAGTAAATATTTAAAGCTAATAACTATGTACAAACAGAAACGGGTTTTTTATTATAAACATGGTTCTAATTCACTGAAGAAACAGAGAAATTGTTTTACGAGCTTTCATGCTAGCATGGCTCTCTTTTAGTTTAGTGGTGTCTTGTTTCGAACATAGGCCTACATCATTTTCGATTGCAATCAAAGCTAGCCTGACAAGTCTTTCTTGGGCGATAGTTGATCGCGGATAAGTATTTATAAAATTAATAATGAAAATGATCGTTCTCCATTGGATACACTTAGACCTACACGAAGAGTGAGCAGCGTCCGTAATGCAATAGTCCAGTTTGGACAAGTGAGATGGTTTAAATGATTAAAGTTCAGATTTTCACGTGGATTAATCAACCGATTCAATTCAGATTTAAATATAACTCTAAATAATGAAATTTCCTCAAATAATTCCAATCAATTCACATCTGTTTTGGTGCCGTTTGTCAAAAGAACCTACAAATTGAGGCGATTTTGAAGAAATTGCTACTCGCCTTTCTCAAATAAATATTTAATTCGATGCAAAAATTCTGATTCCCTTGACAATCATCCTACACTCCCGAAAATATTTTTCACTCTTTGCGCAAATCCTGCGACTGACCCTAACCGGAGTAGGGGGCGACCTCTACGGCGCCTCCTGTTCCAACGCCCGACTATGCCAATGTCTATAATAAATTTGATATAAATCTGCAGATCTATCAAAATTAACTTAATAAATGTTGCGATGAACTACTGCTTGACACAAGGATGTAGTTATACCCCGATTGATAGCCCAGTCAGCTGATATATTCTTCTTCTTCAGGTGCTCAGTCCAGAGACAAGTTCCATACTCCAGCGTCGCCATTCCTCTCTATCTTGAGCTTTTATCTTCAGGGCTGAATACTGATCTTTCATGTGATCCTAGTAATAAAAATCGGTTAAAACAAAAATAACTTTCACACCTTTTTGGCTGAGTGTAGCTTCTGAGTTTTCGTTATTGCCTTACAAGGCAGTCACGATTTTGTTGCCTTTAGAGATTATTGACAGTTTGTGCAAAACAAAACATGCACATCCATCTCATTAACAGCAATTATATTTGAGATAAAGAAGTGCCCAATCAACCAGTAATGTAGCAACATTTATTCAGCGTTTAATTGTATATTATGATTGGCCGCATCGTAGCATGTCGTCTTAGGAAATGCGCCGCTAGCCAACTGGTGTTGTGTGAATAGCCTTTATTTTAATTAGATACTAACAGTGACATATACTTGTTAAATAATGTGGTCCGCGAGCTAAACTTAGAATAAAATAGGGGTCCGCAATCCAAAAAGTCTGGGAACCTCTGTATTAGGCCTATAACATCAGCATTGTTTAACGAATTGTTACTGGTGGTTGAAAGCATGCCTACAACTCTGCTGTTTATTCTAGCTTTCCATAAATGGAGCTCCTTTTGATGCTCTCTTGTGGTGACTTCTCAAGATGTTTGAATCTTTTCCCTGCAGTGACAAGCTCGGTTAATTAAGTAGATTGAATATATAATAAGTATATATATATATATATATATATATATAAACCAGAAAGCCAGAGGGGCTACTAGGCAAGTTTGCCCAGCCAAATCTGATCAATCATGAATGAAGCAAAGTCATCATATTCTGTCAGAAATAGGGGTCTACTAATATTTCTTCTCAAAGTAGCCTACAAATATACGTTTTAGTATTCTGCCACATGGAATACTCCGGCCGACGGAGTTAGTAGGCCTATATATCTGAATATTATTATGTAGCTCTAGTATTTTTATCTTATTATTTAAATTAATTGTTGTTATTGGTGGCTTGACCGCCACACATTAATTTGAGTACACAGACTGTAAATGCGAAAACTACGAAGTGTTACTAAATATTTCGGGAGGCTCTCGCGGACCCTCGCCATGTCCTCCACGGACCCCCTTCGGTCCGCGGACCACAGTTTGGGAACCGCTGGCCTAAATTAACTCTCAAAAATCTCTTTTCCTACAATCAGATTAACTTATCAACTCCACTGCAGACTCAATGCAACAGCGTTAACTCAGTAATCTTATCATTTACTTATAATTTCGCAGTGATGGGCACTAACTAATTTTTTTTTAGTTAAACTTTAACTAAACTTTTTTTGCAATCAAGCAGTTTAACTTTTTAAGTAACTAACTTTTCACTGTAGCAGTTTAACTTTAACTGATAACTAATTAAAAGCAGTTTAACTTTTACCTTTAACTTTTTAACTTTGACATGAGCTACTGAGCTAGTAAAACTATGTTACAAGCTGCAACGAACACGATTTACGATTATAATTTTAAACAGCAGCTGTCACAATATCCACAAATTCACTGATCGGCATATTAAATGAGGTTGTTTCAACGTTACAATGTTTCATTCCTTGAGAATATACCGCAAAAACACAGACTGATCAAAGTTTTCATCTGACATAGAATCTGAATAACTCAAGTTTAACTAAAAAAGTTAACTAAAAAAAATCAGTTTAACTAATGCCTTAACTAAACTTTTACCCAACTACTGGCAACCAGTTTAACTTTTGATGCAACTAAAAAAAAGTAGTTTAACTAAAAGTTAACTAATTTTTAGTTAACTTTTGCCCATCACTGTAATTTCGCTTAATAAATGCTGAAGCATTTTGCCTATCACAGTGAGAACAATTAAAGTATTGACTGACATGTGTAAAATGCGATTAAACAAGTGATAGTGATCTGACGGATAAGCGTATCGTGTACATTTATAGATTATAGTGAAAGGCTTAAACGGGTGTTCTGCGCGAGGACTTTAGTTAAGAAAACTGTTGGTGGAAAAACTAAGCAAGATTGTTCAAAATACCTTTTGAGTTCACGCATATAAATCAGTAGAGATAAGGCAAAACATTCCAATGCGAAAATGCATTTCACACATACATGTATTTGTACGTGAGGCGCTTGTGATAGCGCTGTTGCATTGAAAAGGCTGGAGTGGAGATGGAAATGGGAAATATTGCGGTGACGGGAAGCAGCAATGAGAGAATGAGGTGGGGACTGGGATAAATGCTTAGGTGCAGGGTGGGGAAAAGATAAAAAGTCGTTCTCTGTCACTCTATTGTCAACACATTTTGGAGACAAATTGGAGGCACGAGTCTTCTGCTGTCCCAGGCGCTGGCAACCCACGCTACGCCACTGTTCGGAAAAGCTAAAATAATAAAACTCACTAAAGAGCAAGTAAGCAAATTCAGCCGATTATCGTAACAAGACCATAAGCGAGATGGAGACGCTCCCGCAGTCTAGCCTTTTACACAGGGTATTCCAATTTTCCCAAGACAATTGTATTTCTAGTGATTGGTAGGCCTAATTTCGCGTAATATTTCCATTCTATAAATTCGTCGTTCAAGATATTAGCAAGTGGAATCCATTTGATGTCGTCATTGTTATCTCCGCATCCGATGACAAATAATTTTCCGTCATAAACAATCACATCAGAATAGACATCTTCCAACTTGAATTTCTCTCTCACGCTCAATGTTTGTGTGTCAATATCGTATATAAAGCATCCATCTTTACCAAGTAAAAGAATAGAATTTTCCCATAATTCACCACGGAGCCAAGCACATGCTCTGGGCATTTGCTTTGTGAGCAAAGTGCAAGTATTTAACTTCGTGTCATACACTTGTACAGTGCTGACAGCTTTACCATAGGCGTCATATCCACCAAAGATATAGAGTGACGTCTGAAATGTCACACAATGACCAGACCCATAAACAGCGTATACTAGCTTTCCAACTTTAGAACATCGATCAGCAAATGTATCGTATGTTTCGACATCATCAAGTGCTTTCCAAGGATAATTCATCCATCCACCGCAAATATACAAAACATGATCAAAAAACGCTGCGCTGTAATATTGTCTGTCTCGAATCAAAGAAGCACATTTGCTCCATTTAAAAGACAATGCATCTAATTTCCAAATGTCTTCATGTTTGCTTCCCAATCCACACACGAAGACTGAATGGCGATAGACAGCTGCTGCTGACGCTATTCCAATTTCCAATTCATCAGGCAATGGGTCAATGGCAGTAACATCCTCCGGTCGATTTAAACTCATTGCAAGAGCGGCTTTGTCATTTGCAATGACAACGGCGATCCTTTTGAATTCTTTCGTTGATTCTACAAATAAAGAGCAGAAACAAGACGATATTCACGGAACGCTTAAGATAATAATCCAGTCTGTGGGTCACACAAGCGAACTAGAAATGCCATGCGTGGATGCTTCCTTGCGAATTAACGAATCGGCCTAACAATTCTACCGGATTCTAAAAATCAATTATCACTGTTAATGTAAATGCAGAGGAACCAACCACGCGAACCACATGAATGCTAAGGATGTAAAAGGTATGCCCTGTTTGAGACACTCGCCGCATTGCGTGGCCAGCAGTTTGCCTTGCAATCCTAATTGAATAGACATCCAAGACCCTTTTCTGTAAAGAAGCGTCGGTTCAAATGCTGTATTTGCATGTGAAACATGCTTTAAATGACAGGGAAAGACTTGATTTGAAGGAAAATTTTGAGCTTTAAAAATTCTGCCATTTGAATCGCTTAAAGAAAACCTTAATCCTTTTGATTTCAGCAGAGATTGTGAATTTTGACACCGTCCTTCTGATTTCCGAATTTGTGAGAAGGGGCAGAAGAAGTATAAGATACATTTTTATTGTTTTCATAAACACACACTTAACTGATAAAGATGGCGACAAACAATTCTTCACTTTCTTATGATGTAATGGTTGTATACTTCTAACTATGACAAATGTTGACTTTTCACATGCTAAAGACACTGCCCCAGTCCTGTGTCACGACAATAATTCTAGAGACTTTTGGTATACCGATAATACTACAACATCGATCATATACAATAACAATAATACTACAACATCTGGGTAAGGATTAGGCTCGAGTGGGTTAGGGTTATTGTCATAATTATTGTCAGGGTTAGGGTTATGACTAGGATTTGGGGTAGGGTATCGTAGTAGACCTATCGTCAGTAGACCTAAAGTCTGTAGGCGAATTGTCGTATACGAAAAGTCTGAAGAGTGTAGACGAATTGTCGTGGAACTCCGCAGTCCGCAGTCCACCCCATATTTGACCTAGACTCATAGAGCGCTTCAAATCCTAAAACACTGTGAATCCTCGGTGCTCACAATAGTTGATTTTCTTTGTACAGTACAATTTTACATACCAGAAATTACCAGAAATACCAGAAATTTCATACGCACGCTGACTACAAAATGTTATAGAGTCAAGCCTGCGGGTGTTGACCAAAAAATTGTCCTTCAATGCGTGGAGAGCTATCGCCCCATGGCACCTCGCCTTATGAAGTATTAGTTCATAAGGCGATATACCTATGTAGATGCGTGATATATCATTAAACTCATGCACTATTATGGTACTCATGCCTAAAAGAAAAAGACGCTGATGCAAATTCAGCGATCTCTCATATTTGACAAAGCCATGGGCCACATTTTGACTGTTGCATACACAACTAAGACAATTTTTCTATACTTTATTAAGGTTCCATCCATATAGTACACACGCATTGAGGGGAGGAGGGGTTCCAATTTTGGAGATTGTTATAATGTACGCTATGTGCAACGGGGGATGGGTAAAATATCACTTTTTACCTATGCCTCATTACCTCATTTTCACCTCAACTCTTAACTCCTAATTTAATTAGGCTCTAACTAAGGATTCTTTACTTGTATACACTGTATTTCATAACTTACTCCCATTTCGCCACACTAAGATGCTTCAATTTTAAAAAAACACTCGATTACCAAAACTTTATTCAACTGTTCTTCGTAATATATTAATAATAAATCAATACCTGATAACTTTCCAATGATATTTCCAGCACTGTGATCTGTGGCAATGAATTCAAAATCAAATGGTTTACTTCGTGCTCTCAAATATTCATCGTTTTCTTTCTTTAATTCGTTTGCTCTTGCGATCAAACTGTCCACATTGCCACAGACTTCACTCGGAGATCCTTTAGATTTCAATTCAGTGCAGAATGTCACAAAACTCTCCTGAACTGTCAGCTTTCTTTCAATTTCTTCAATTTCTGCATCCATTTTCTTAATCTGCTGTTGCTTTAGCACTGAAAGTTCATTCAATAACTCTTCTGTATGTTGATCGATCAAAGCTTTTAATTGTTGATTTTTCTTTCTAATGACACTCAGTTTCCAAGAATTTAGCCACAAAATGTCTCTTCTTTATTTCCAAATCAGATTTCCGTGGCAACATATCATCCTTATATTCAGACATTTCTGTGGAACTTTGCTGAATTCTTAGCCGAAATTCCTTATCAACTGTTGTCACATCTTTGCATTTGTGTGTTTGATGTTCTTCAACAAAGCACGAGACGCAAACAACGGTCTTGCAATCGGAGCAATAGTTGTCCAACACTTTATCTGAATGTGTCACACATTTCCTGATTGGAAACATATTTCTGATTTCCTCTTCGTTAACCTCAATGTTTAGTTCAACAATTTTGTGATCTTTTGAGCCTTTAAATATCTTGTGCATCTTTGAACATCGAAGACAATAATTTTCACAGCAATTCACGCATCTCATCGTGGCTTCCGTAACATCTTTCACTTCTTCATCCGCGTTGCATATTTCACAAGATCTGGATTTATTTTCTGAATTAAAAGCGCTTGCTACCTCCATAAGAGTTTTGATGAAAAATTTCTCTGAAGTCCTTTCATTCCATCTGCAGGGATTAGAAACTCGTTCCTGCATAATGGACATGGTAAGCCATCCCCAGGTTTCTTCCCATTCTTCAGCTGGATGTCTTCTAGGCATTTTAGACAGGCGGTGTGGAAGCAAGGCAACATTCTGGGATCTGTGTAGGTCGTCAAGCAGATGCAACATTCTGACAACGCACGAAGTCGTTTCATCGCTTCATTTCCAGTTGACGCCATTTCGACAGTTGCTGCGATCTGTTCTCCGATTTCAATCAATTCGTTATCGAAACAAATACTTTTTTCTTGATATCTAAAATATATCAAACTAGAAGGTCATTGTTTGATTTATTTTCTAGTGGGCAATTTAGAATTAATCTACATGACCGATTTAAATCGAGGTATAGGCCTAACGAATTAGGCAAGTGCATAATGTAATTAACAGAATAACATAAAATTAGATATTCACTTTCAGTATTACGTCAGAAGCTGCAGATGCTTTGTACTGATACACAAGTTATATCAAATTTCCTACGTAAATTGTGAGCACATGCCCTGAAAGAGTTAGTAACACAGTTAGCTGCTATCCTTACCTTCAAGCTGTTGTGAGATCTTTGTCAAAGTTTTAAATCTGCTTTTCTCGAAACGATTTAAATCAATTCTCTTTGCGCTTGTGCTATGACCTACTGTATACTGCTTGAATCGCACATTGGTCGTTATACACTGTAATCATTGTTATCAAAGGATCAAAGTTCTCCAATTCAACTTTGAATTCTGCTAATCTTATACTAGCATTATCTACGGCGTAGAAAGAGAAGGTAAAGAGAGCGTCTATCACTAACCTTCTTACTCAAGATAATGGAGATTACTATTCAAAAAGTGATTGGCTGGCTTATTTATGAACGAACGAATAGCATTCTAAAATTTCATCGTACCACTTAGTCGCCAGCCGTTTAATTTAAAATTAATCTGTACAGTTTCAATTGTCGCTGAAATATAACACATTAGACTAAATATAGAATCATCATCATCCAGCTCCATGGGTGCTGTACCCATAGGTGTCGACAGCCTGATTCACAACTGAGTCCTCGAGAATTAAACTGACCATGTGACATTTTTGTAAACACTGGGAAAACAGCATTTTAAAGATTGACCAGAACTATAAAATCGCCCGTATCATTTCATGCTTGAGTGTAATAACAACCTTTAATCCTTATTCATTATACATTATACATTAGACCTGTCCTTCAAAAGTTACACTGGCTGCCAGTAGAACAAAGAATTGTTTTTAAGACTGGTGTCCTTGTTTTTAAAATTCTGCAGTCTGGCCAACCTCAATATTTAAAATCTATGATAAACCATCCAAAACATTATCATTCAACAAGATTTGCTGATTCATTGTTAAATGTACCTAGAACAAACACTGAAATTGGTAAGAGAGCTTTCTCTATTTCTGGGCCAAAAATCTGGAACTCTCTCCCTCTGGTTGTCAGATCTTCCAATAAACTGAGCATTTTCAGATCTAGGCTTAAAACACATCTCTTCCAATTAGCATTTCCTCCATAGTCTGTCTTGCTGTTTCCCTCTGACTGATCTCTGGAATGATCTTAGCTCTTCAATGTCATTGTTCTGCTAATCTTTACTCTAAATCCTAATTATAATGTACTTTATGTAGGCCTATTATATTATATCTTATAGTTTATTTAATATGTTTTCCACAATTTTTAAATATGGTATTTAAATCTGCCATTTACCTATATCAATGTTTCATTCCCTAACACAAATTGCTTAAATAACGGAATATTCCTATGAATCCTATCTCTTCAAGCAATTTATTCTATTTCAACTCCTACCCTTTGCAACTTCCTTCCTGTAATAGACCAACATAATAATCTGATACTGAATTATTTTGTTGATCAAAAAGTTTCTTTTCTTCTTGAATCAATAATTAGTAACTTTTTTAGCCTTGTTTACCTAGTATTGTATCCAAATGTTTTTGTTGTTGTTGTAAATGTGCATCTGTTAATGAGCACTGTAAGTACTAAGGCTTGTGGAAGTGTGTTGTTGTATAATTGATGAATAAAAATCTTGATCTCATCTTATTGAGTCTGACAATTCGGTGGAGCGTATGGAAATAGAGATAACGCAAAACAAAATTCCTCGGAGGGTATTTTCATTCGGATATAGTTAAACAAAACTATTTAATTCTATAGTTCTACCTTTTGAGAAACAATGTCATGGCTGCAAAAGTTTAAGTAGCGCAAATTTATATGTGCCTGCAGAATAATTATTAATTTATCTAGCATCGTATAAATCAGATTTAATAATAAATAATAATGTGCTGAAAATTTGTTTCAAGTAATGAGACATTTAGAGGTTACTCAAACACTAGAAAGTGTCCTTAACTAGATGTTCATTGTTCACTGTTGATGTTCAGTTTGAATGCATTGCCAAATCCTCATTTTGACCCATTACCAAACGTTTGAGGGCATGTGGGTATTGTTTTTGACTCTCAGCTATGACCTGTAGTACTGTAGGTACTGCAGCTGTTCTTCACTACTAGTCAGACAGACTCAGACTGCCAGAGAACTGCTGAATCAACGCCTCGCTCTGCGTGGTCATTTGTGACTGCAATTTTTCGAACGATTGAAACAACTGCATTGTACTCATCGTTACTTTCCCACTCTGAAGTTGGTAGGCTCAAGAAGGTCTGAGTTAATTTGAACTTAGTGAAAAATGACCTTGTGTTTTTCATCACAAAGTCAGCAAGTGACTTGTTTTCCAATACAGGCAGCGTCATTTCGATGAGTTTGACACGTTTGTGTGGAGAATCTTAACCATCAACTTGACATATGGTCTATGTTCGTAGCATTTTGATAAAATTTAGCTTCTCCTTCAAAATCACGTGTTGACGCTAACATTGATATTGACTGCCTTTTATATAAAGTCTTGAACTCAGGTTGCAAATTATTGGCAAAGTTCAGACATGATTGTTATCACATTCCCAATTGAGTTTGTCCGAATGATAGGCCTATATAGGCCATCATATACATAAGCTGGGGTACAGCCTCGCGCTGGGGTACAACGGCGTAGAGGCGCGTCCCCCCGGGTGGCGGATGGGGGAGTCCTGGGCTGGGAAACCTCCTGGGATTGCACCGAATAATACGGAATAAGGTGCCGTGGACCAACTGTACCAGAAGACAACGGCAGGGATGGTGGATGTATTCAACTGAAGGACTGAAGAGTATGGAAGAACAGCATCCCTGGCGGAAGATCTTCGTACGTTGTCGTGCAAGCAGAGAGGGCGCGTGTCCAACTATATGGGACATTGTGGCCAGCTCGATATACCGAGAAGTCCTGACCAGTGATCGGCGAAAACAGTGTCATTGAAGGACAGAAGACGGGAACAGGAGGCGGATCAACATTCTCTGTCTCGCTATTGCCGCTGAAAAGCTGGCAGAGGGCAGGATGGTGACGATGCTTCTTGGAAATGTTTTGTGCCCAGCTATTGCCACCAATGGGTTGGCAGAAAGCAACAATGATGATGATGATGATACCAAATAATTATTTTATTAGACTATTTGATTAACGGCTTCACATTAAACATTAATATTATTTTGAAGCAGATTTGTTGTTGATCTAACCAGTGGCGGCTCCAGGATTTGGCAAGTGGAGGTCGTTGGGGTGGCAACTTCTCATCATGGGGGGCCAACCATTTGTGTTATGTATGTAGCATTAAGTATAGGGTCCCAACAAGGGGACCACTTGGAGGCTAGGCACTCAATAGGGAGCACGGAATCTAACCATCGTTCAGCGTTCAGAAAGTCCTACAGGTGTGACCTGTCTATTAGCTCAACGTGCTCCGAACAAACTTCTGTTTCCTTTCAGACATTCTTTCGATTGCATCAATTCTTTTGGAGCATTGTTAATAAGCTATAGTCTATCAAAGTTTTCGTGACATTAATGGACAAAACCAAATTTCTAAATAAAGTATGACCTACACATGCAGTGTACAGAGAATGTCGTACATGTACAGCAGGGGTGCACAACCCGTGGCCCGCGGGCCACTGGTGGCCCGCCGACGATTTTTTGTGGCCCGCGGACGTTTCCAGGATTTCAAAGGAAAGTGGCCTGAAGGCTTTAAAGTGGCCCCGAAGGTTTTCTTGTTTTTATATTAGCGCTACACTTTAAGCCTTGTTATTATCATTTATTATTATTGTGCCCTTGCTGTTAAGAAATTCACGAATTTCTGCTATCAGTTCAACAAAGCATTCTAAAATTCGTCCTCTGCTCTCTCACATCTGTAGGCTATAATATGGTATGTCATGGTAAGAGGCTAAAGTCTCTTCTATAAATAACTTGAATTGATGGCGACTTAGACCCTTAGAACGAATGACTTCTTCTGTAGCGCTAATATGAAAGCAAGAAAGCCGTCGGGGCAACTTTAAAGCCTTCGCGACTATTTGGAAGCACATACTTGTGTGAACAAACATATTCTGTAATGAAATTGAACAAACATGTTCTTAGGTTCCGGTTGAGTGCTCGGTTTTGAAAGTTGCAACAAGTGAACGGCCACAAAATATGAATAAGGTTGTTAAAGACGTTCAGTCTCAACAACTCCATTGGCTATAAAAAAGGCGATTGACCTTTGGGGTTTAAATTTTATGAATTAATAATTGAACATGGTCATAGTATTTTTTGATTAACAAGGCCTTAACCTTCAATTATACATTAAAATTACAGTGCTAATCATTTCAATTTCATTTGTTCCTACTGTATTGATTGTATTCATCAGAAATTCTATTAATTCCATTAGTCCTGTCGACATATATTTTATCCATAACCATATTAAATATTGCTATCAACGTTTACTGTCAACGTACCACTTTTGCATTAGAAAAAGCGCATGTGGCCCGCGGAGTCTTGGGACCGGAAAATGTTGCCCTTCGTCCTCAAAAGGTTGTGCCCCCCTGATGTACAGGTATACAATACGTTTTGGAAAATCCAAGATTAAATTACTAGTATATTTACAATTTACAACGACAGACTCACTGTCTTGAAATCCGAAGCCTTTAACAAGTAAGTAACGCCCGACCATTTAACGCCAAACGCCATGATCTCACGCACACCAAATATAAAAGAAGCAATACAGGCGATTTAGGCGCTTTTATGGTGTACCTAATCCACCGTTGCCAATTACACCGTAGGGCTTATATCAGGTGTGGGGTTTATACCATCTGTCAAATGTGAGGTTTCCATCATCTCAGACCGTCTTCCAAGTGCCGGGTTCATATCCTCTAACAGGCCTAGTATTCGGTCTTCGCCGAAGTTTTGTCAAGAATCGGTCAAAACCATGTTCCCAATCTATGTGTGCGTTTGTTTAGCCTATAGACACGCTTTTACGAAAGACAATGAGCACCTTTGTGTGTTTCTTTGCTCCTTTCTCTCAACCGGATTTAGGTATTACACATTTGTCACAGTAGCAAATAGTCCAATGAAACATGATAAGATGACGCTATCCTCAGCGACTTCGTAATAAGAGTTGACTGTTAGATATATATTTTATAGCGGTTTAGCAACAATCAAGGCCAAAACCAACAAGCATTTTTAAACAATTTTCAACTACACCCTAGTAGAAGGCCTAAGCAAAACATGCTTTGTTATTATCTTGAGAAATATATTAATGAAAGATTTACTTAATTTAGTTTGAAATGTGCAGTAGGCTTATATTTGTAGATGCGATTGTCAAAATTGCGCTTAAGTTACACAGGCGCTATTCAAAATCCATATTTTCGCTTGCGCGCGAAATGCTCTAAAATGCCTACAATTCCTGTTATTTTAAACCGAAATCCATTTTCCCATAAGCATGCACCAAAGACGGTTTTGGTAATGTAGCGTGGTGTCTCCAATCAATCGGTTCATTCTTCGAGATATTAACAAGTGGAATAGATCTCACATCATCTCGACAAATCCACTTTGTCTTTCCATCTGCGTCCTCTTTCCTATCACCGCCTCCGATGACAAATAATAATCCATTACTGATAATCAAACCAAAATAGTAAACGTCAGTCTTAAAATGGCGTATTACTTCCCATAACTGTGTTTCAAAATTGTATGTAAGACAACAATCGTAGCCAAGAAGAATAACAGTATTTTCCCACAGAACAGCTCGATGAAGGCATTGAGTTATAGGCATTGGGCTTAAAAGCAGAGTACAGGTATTCAACTTCGTGTCATACACTTGGACTTTGTTGACTATTTTGCCATTATCATCTTTTCCGGCAAAGATATAGAGTGAGGGATTAAGCGTCACACAATTACCGGAACCGTAGAAAGCGAAGGCCAGTTTACCAACAGTGACGCACTGATAGTTATGTGTATCATACGCTTCAACGTCATCAAGGATAGTTTTCTTATCATAATACACCCATCCACCGCATATGTACAGAACATGATCAACAAATGCAATGCTGTGACATAATCTGCCTTGAACCAAAGATGCGCATTTCTTCCACTTGGAAGATGTTGCATTGAATTTCCAGATTTCGTCATATTTTTTTCCGATTCCGGTGACGAAGATCGAATCGCCATGAACGGCAGCTGCTGATCTATGGATCATTTGAACCGGAATTTGTTCTGCTTTGGAAACGTCATCTGGTCGATTCAAATTAATTTCGATGATATCTTTAGTAAATGAATCACCGTCATGGATGCCGAATACAAAGACTTTGCTGTCGAATAATCTCGGCGACTCTATATGGCAAATTTACATATTGAGTTAGAGAATGTGGAAAACTTTACATATCTATGTACCTACTGTATGCGGCTACTATCTACCTAGGAACATGACATATGACTTGCACTGTATGCATGAGATCAAAATACGAGCAGAAAAAGCGTTGGGATTCTCACAGAAGTGGACAAAACTCGGAAGAGATAAGAAATCAGTCTTGGAATGAAAAAGAAAGCGTTCGAGACGTGCATTTATATCAGTTTTCTATATGGATTTAAGGTATGGAATATAATGAAAGACTCAAAGACAGAATACTTGCTTTGAAAGTAATTGCTGCAGGAGAATACCGAAGAATAGGTGGATTGAAGCGATGAGAAATTAATAATTTTACGAAAGAAAGATTCCAACCATAAGGGACTTTGACTGTAGAAGATAATTCAGAGAAATTCGCGTTTTATTGGACAAATCTACCGAATGAGAGAGAGAAAGACAGACAGCGAGCGATCAAATTCCCAATATTATGAGTAATGTATTGTATGGCAGTAAAAGGAACGGAAGGTCACGCAGGGAATGACGTAGAAGCAGTAAGCAAGAACTAAGTCATGATCGTAAAAAATTGTAAAGAAATTTACATTTATTTTTGCAGAAATTGAAGAAGAAAAGAAGACGAGTCATGATTATGGGAATCTTGCCACGCAGACTGTCTCGGGACTTGGAGAGGCAGAGAACCAACATCAACAACGAACTGTGCTGTGTTGTCTGTGCCAGACCGAAGGAGCTGAGTCTCTGAATGCTGACTTCGACGTTTGGGATAAGTATTTGGGAAGGGACGGGTAGCATTTTAGCAGGTATGGTGCAGATAAAATAACTGGTTGAAGGGACAGAAGGCTGACTTCGCGAGCTGGGTCGATGAATAGCTCAACAATCCGGCGACAAAGGGAAGACAGTTTTTCCCAGCGTTTGTCAGCATTCCGATGATCTTTTCAACACTTCGAACCGGACGAGATTTGGCAACACGCAATTTCTATATGTCTCCGGAAAATTTTTTCATAACTCCTCGGAAACGAAACACCTGAGGGCAATATATATATATATATATATATATATATATATATATATATATATATATATTTATAGGCTATAACTTTGACAAAGACGGAAACAATTATTGTTAGGACTAATCATTTACCAATTTTCTAATTCAAAGGCCACTTAGGGTATGGTGTGCTGACATTTGTGATTGGTGTGAAAAATGTCTGCAAGAACTATGTCCAGTGATGGGCAACTAGTTAACTAATTAGTTACTAGCTAAATGTTGAACTAATTTTTTTATTTATCTTCATAATTTAATTAAATAAAAATAGTTTAGTTGAAATGCTAGTTTAACTGGAAAAAAATTAGTTAATAACTAAATAGTTAAATAAAACTTGTTAGTTGGTGTCCCGAATTCTCAATAACAGTACCTTTTATATATTCCTTTCTGGGTCACTTTTTCCAAACAAACTTGACAAACGTGTGCTCCTGCTGTCTAGACTAAGACTTAAATATTAAATATACAATGATTATGAATTCGATGGTTCATTGGCTGACATTCTCATGTTGAAAGCTAGAGAGAGACCGAAGTTAGGCTTCGGCCTCGGCGCCGATTCTAAGGAATCTGCCATATTCGGCCAACATTCGGCTACGGCCTAACCGCTTTCATAATATTCGGCTTCGGCTTCGGCTTCGCCTTAACTAAGTATGAATATCGGCCATAAGCCGAATCAGAGGCGGCGGAAGACAATAAAAAGTACCCCGGCCCGTTTACTATATAACGGCAGCGGTCGTTGAGGGTCGAGGTGCCTAACTAACTTACAGTAGATAGCCAAAATGCATTTTCAATTGTGATTTATAACAAAAGAAACGTTTTAAGAAGGTTTTTATCGATTAGGCCCCGTATGCCCACAACTCCCTGCACGCCACTGGGACTGTAAGATGTTTATTCACAAGGTGAACTGGCACGGTTTTAAACATTTGCATTCTGCAACACTTTTATTTCATCACATTTGTAAGAAGGCAGTAGTCCATGTGTACTGTAATTTTAAACAAAAATAAAATGTTTTTAATAACACAACGAAAGGGAATGCAAAAATCGTGAATATTACAATGAATGGACAAAAACATGGAAAGAGTCAGGCCATTCAGATGTGTTGAAGGTGTCATTGAAAGCACAGGCAGTCAGCAAGAAGATATAAAATCAAGAATAAGGCTCCATACAATAGGATTGGGAAGGATGAAAACTATGGCGAAAAACAACTCGGGGGAGTCCCATAAATCTTGGGGGGTGACCATGTCTAGTGTTGAGATTTATACGATTATAGTTTTTCGTAGCATAGTCCTAGTCCTACACTCATCACTATGGAATAATTTGCGCAGATGTTGTATCTGAAGTACTTACAGTTTGTTCAGGGTCTTCGACATTCAGTTTACGACGTTTAACAACAAACTTGTCCATTGTGTCGATGGCGAAGCGCTGTTGTCTGATGAACGATTGAATCAATCCCTGAAGTCGTTAGATTGCTTTCCGCAATTTATGCAAACACGGGGAAGCTCTAACTGATCACTTTCGATCGGGACCCAAATCCAACTGCCATCTCTCGGTGAAACACTCTAACGCCCTCTACTGCTTCCCTGGTGCCTTCTACTGCCATTTGCCTTTTCGCCCACCGTCTCCCCACTTGGTTCGTCAAAGGGCCTTCCGCCGTCTTTTAATCTAATGTTAACTTATAGACGTACGTTACTGCTGCGCTTGACACCTCGGGTTAAAGGTGTATATGACCTCTGCCTGATCTTATCTGATCTTTCTACTATGAAGCCTTATTGGGCAGACCATTCCTCCTCCCGCGACAGCAGCTGTGTAATCTAATAAGATTATGACTTCCGTGTTTGACGCCTTCTGGTTAAATGAGAATATGACGTGCCTATCTGATCTTATCTGATCTTGCAACTATAAAACCCTATTCGGCAGAGCATTCGCCCTCCAGCGACAGCGGCTTTTTTCGAAATTCGAAGTGAGAATTTAACCAAACAATTTAAAGAATCGCAATTCTTCAGTTCTTACTTCCTAAAAAGTACCCCGGCCCGACCTATGGCGGGCCGGGGTACCTTCAAAAGTACCCCGGCCTGGGCCGACGGGGCCGATAGGAGTGCGCCGCCTATGAGCCGAATCTTTCTGTCATATAATTGATAACTGTAAAAGTCATTCGTTGTTATCAAGTAATGAATTTTGATTATGATGTGGGCGTATACGCTCTTGAATTCTGTTTCAAAGGTTGGCAGACTAAGTAGCCTAACAAATAAGGAACAATAGAGCATTATAGCATTTGCTTTGAGAGTTCGCATAGATCTTATATTTTATTTGAGGCAATAAGGGATTAAGGAGGTGTGGTAGCTTTACAGCGGATGGTTCAAAGCAAGTGACTATAGGCTAATAACCCTCATTCATCATTTTCGATTTTCGATTCCAATCGTTTAGTTTCAACGGTCTTAAGCAAATATCTCGTGACTGCGGATTAACATCTTATATAGGCATTTGAAGCTGCACAAGATCGAAAACGGTGGGGTGGTCGCAACGGCCACAACCAGTGATGGGCAACTAACTAAAAAATATTAGTTAAACTTTAACTAAATTTCAACTAAAAATAAGTAGTTAAACTTTTAGTTGCTAACTAACTTTCTAAAATAGTTAACTAAACTAAAAAAAATTAGTTAAACTTTTTGCAACTAATTTTACAACTATTTTTCATGTATCAAATATGTGTTCATGAAAACAATTCAAAACATAGACGATGCTGGCAGCATCAACACGTCAGTCAATGGACCATTGAATTAATTAATCATTGATTGTCTATTTAAGTCTTAGTCTAGACTGCAGGAACACAAGTTTGTCAAGAGTCTCATCGCTTTACTTTTGGTCGGCAAAAGCGGCACGTGGCACTGAAATTCTTGCAGTCATTATGAGTCCTTTAACTTCAATTTGACTTCTTCGCAACACATATTTACTAACTCATTTTCACTTTTCCGTTTCTAGAAAACGCTACTTATGATGTAATCAATGGATGTAATTCAATATTGTATATAATTTCAACTAAAGATAAACGACTTCATATAAAAGCATTTCCCGCTTACCAACGAGATCAAAGATCGTAAGTAAGTAAAAATACACTGGTCTCTGACCAAGATCAGTGATATATGGTGTTATCGTTGTCATGAAAAAATTACCCAGAAATAGATAAAAAGGTACTGTAATTTCGGATCACCAACTAAAATTTTTTAGTTAAACTATTTAGTTATTAACTAAATTTTTTTAGTTAAACTATCATTTTAACTAAACTATTTATATTTAATTAAACTATGAAGCTAACTTAAAAAAGTAGTTAAACTTTTAGTTAGCAACTAATTAGTTAACTAGTTGCCCATCACTGGCCACAACCATCTTTGCGAATTGATCATGACGGTTTAATGTATCAAAGGAGCTATGACTTTAATGTTTTGTTATAGGAACAACAGCGTCTGAATCAATAGAACCAAGAGGCTCGCGACGCCCCCCGATCAGAACTCCTCATTTGATTAACTAATAGCCGTCGTAGGCCATGTTGAACGATAGCATTACATTTCAGTTGCAGTCGTCGTGAGAGGTATTTATTACTCGACAGTAGAAATGTTGCAAACAAATGCAATTTGGATTTTTAAAAAAAAACTAAATCGAGTCTGATGCCAGTAAGGCAAAGTATAAGTTACGAGGTGAGAAAGTAACTTCTGCTCATATTTTATATTAATCATGTGTGTATTTTTAGCCCCGACATAACACGTCACTGTCCGCTAACTTTTAGGACTACATGTCAATAGATTCGGCTTCGGCCGAATCTATTGCAGACAGCTTAGCTTCGGCTTCGGCCGAAGCTAAGGACTGCAGATTCGGCTCCGGTTCGGCTTCGGCCAAAACTGTAAATTGCAGCTTCGGTCTGACTCTATTGCAAGCATCGTCTATATTTCATGAACACATACCTGATACATGGGAAATAGTTGTAAAATTAGTTGAAAACACTTTAACTAGATTTTCAGTTTAGTTAACTATTTTATGGAGTTAGTTTGCAACTAAAAGTTCAACTACTTACTTCTAGTTTAAATTTAGTTGTAGTTAAACTAATGTTTTTTGTTAGTTGCCCATCACTGACTATGTCATATAACTCATATAACTGCGAACAGAAAAGATTGGGACTAAACTGTGATAATTGCATCAGACACCAACGGGAGCTGAGGCCACGGTTATTGATAATGATGATCCTTACCATACCACATGACACATAAACTAACAAAACCCGCTACTTCGAAGCTTACAACATGCCAATCTGTGCTATTCCAAATAATAGCATTGAGTCATTGACTGAAACTTGGGTGTCACTCATCTGATAAAGTCAACTTCATCAGGGTTCGACCAATAATTATGCTTAAGCCCACCTCGAAAACACAATACATCTTTAAACTATCATAAATTACATACGCTAATTTATCAGATAAGGGGACCAACGTGCAAATGATTCCTTTGCTTTCGTGATGTCTCGCTCAAAAATTGTTACAGCCATAACTTTAGTCTTCAAGCTTGGAAGAAGTAGTTTGAAGAGTTTTTCAAGTGTTTCTTTCATCCCCATATTATAATCAACGACTTTGCATAGATGGTTGAAGTCTTCTTCGTTACTGCAGCCGATGAATAGAACAATGCTATCTCCACGCTTAACGCCGATAATGTTCAAGTGGAGCCCATCTATCAATCGATTCGCTTGTTCATTTGATGTGGTCTTCCGACGAAGGAAATTGGTCATTGCGTTAACAATCTGGGTCTCTGCTTCACTCAAATTATCACCTTCGAACGTTGTATGAACTGGAACAATGGCTGTAAAGAAATCATTCAAACCCACTTAGGTTTATTACGATAAATGCGTTTGCCTGTGTTAATATAAGTTAGAGTCTATGACAGAGCCCCACCCACCACGGCCCCTATTTATGATATCAATGTTGAAATTTGGAACAAATTTGTTGACTATATTTGAAGATAGCGATTCGGCAATCACATTGTCTTTCAAAAGATAAAGTGTTCTTAATGTGCTGATAGAATTGTCCTGTTGGCCTGGTTAGAGACAGATACGCGAATCACATGTAGGTCGACAGAGAGGCTTAGACACGCAGAAGTTTCTAAGTAGCATTAGATATTAGACAATGAGCTTTGGTGCATATTTTAAAAATCTCCAATTGTGATGAATTTTATGATTGAGTTGCCAAAAGCTGGAATACAACTATGTAAGCCTATATCGATTATGTTGACAGTCACCCTACCCCTTCGACCAAGAGCCGTAACTAGGGAGGGGCAATCCGTCCCGGGCGCCGAGCCGTCGGGGGCGCTTTTTGGGTTGATGTGAATACAAATATAGCTGCGACGATTTTAAAAAAGGTTATCACCCCGAAAAAGGAGTGTTTTAGGGAGAAGATAAGTTTCGACGACTTAAAAAGGTCGTATAACTTGCGACGACTAAAAAAAGGTCATCACCAAAATTTAGGGGCGCAAAATAGAAATCTTGCCCCGGGCGCCGAAAACCCTAGTTACGGCTCTGCAAGTTCGACCCTAAAAATTAATTATCGACGGTTTTGCGCAAATACCACGATTGATTCGAGTTCAAATAGGAAGGCCCGGTCCTCCAGCCTTCCAGGTCTCACTTGTGACTACGCCAATGACTAAGATCACTGCTAATAATGAGGGCTGCTTTAGTAGGGTCATTTGAAGAGGATCCGTGACCATTTTGTTCCTACCTTTTTTTTATTGCTGATTCATGTACCTTGGACTATTAGAAGAAGATTTAGCTCCTATGTCCCTCTCAAATTTGGCGGCTAACTGTGCAAGAGCCCAAAATCCAAGATGGCCGCCAATGGACATATACCCAAAGATTAAAAACTAAATAACTGTTAAAATTTTTGACCAATCTTGATCAAATTTGCATGGTGGTTAGCAATAACACTTGCTATAAGATGGTTATGCAAAATTTCTGCTAATTACATTTCAAAAAGCACAGACCCCTTAAGTGAAGGACTGGTGGCGCGCGTCCTTGGGTCCGCGAACTTGGGTTCATTGAATTTTTGACACCACAGTATATATTACATGTCATAACTTAAGTTCGAGTACAGCTACAGCTTTAAAATATGGCAATCTAACTCAGAATTGAATTTCCTACAAATATCAAGCAACCGGAAGTTGATGACTTCATTACTTATTTAATGAGCAAATTAACAAATTAATGTGTGTCAATTGCGCTGCTAATACAATAGCATCTATTACATGCTGCAACTGGAGTTTGCACAATGATACAGCTATGACAGCCATGAAACCTGGTAGTCACACTCAGAAAAGAACTCTCTACCCATCACAGGTAACCGGAAGTTGATGACGTCATTACTTATTTAATTAACTAATTAACGTGTATCCATTGGGTTGTTAACACCATAGCTCCTATTATATGATGCAAATGGAGTTTTCACAATGATACAGCTATTAAACTTAGTAAGCACACTCAGAAATGAACTCTCAACCCATCCCAGGTAACCGGAAGTTGATGACGTCATTACTTATTTAATTAACAAAATAACAAATTAACGTGTATCTATTGAGTTGCTAATGCAATAGCATCTATTACACGTTGGGACTGGAGTTTGCAGCTATGAAACTTGGTAAACACACTCAGAAATGAACTCTCAGCCCATACTAGATAACCGGAAGTCGATGACGTCATTACTTATTTAATTAAAAATTAACTAATTAACGTGTATCAATTGAGTTGTTAACACCATGGCATTTATTATTAGCTGTATCACTGTGCAAACTCCATTTGCATCATATAATAGACATCGTACTACTTGCTACATCTCCGGAAGAACTGCAGTAATTGGTGGACCGTGTACAGGCAACCGCAGAAGAATACAACATGTCTGTAAATATTGCAAGAACAAAAATAATGACCAACACCAATAACATCACAGAAATCAAGGTGGAAGGCATAACACTAGAACAGGTAGAATGCTTCATATACCTGGGGTGTCAACTAACAAAGAATGCAGAATGCAAAATGGAATTGAAAGAGACTAGCCATGGGATCAACAGTAATGATCAAGCTAACCAAACTATGGAAATGCAATTCAATGAACACTAACAAAACTTCGATTGATGAAAACCTTAGTATGGCCAGTGGCGACATATGGATGCGAATTCTGGACATTAAGAGAAAAGAAGAAGAAAAACGCATACAGGCCTTTGAGAACAAGTGCATAAGAAAACTGCTATGCATACCATGGACAAAACTACTAACTAACGAGGAAATCTACAACATGGCCAACAGAGAAAAAGAGCTACTGAATCACGTAAAAACAAAGAAACTGAGTTACTTTGGGCATGTGATATGACAACCACAAGACACCATAGAGAGCAGCATGATCACAGGACTTGTTGAAGGAAAGAGAAGACGAGGGCGACCAAGGATATGCTGGATTGGCAACATTATACAACATGGACTGGCCTTTATGAAGACTGTCTACTACGCACAGCACAAGACAGATCGCGATGGAGAACACTGACCCATTCTTGTAGCCAACCGTCGCCAAGCGACGACGGCGCATTGACTTGACTTGACTATGGTGTTAACAACTCAATGGATACACGTTAATTAGTTAATTTGTTAATTAAATAAGTAATGACGTCATCAACTTCCGGTTACCTGTGATGGGTAGAGAATTCATTTCTGAGTGTGTTTACCAAGTTTCATAGCTGCAAACTCCAGTTCCAACGTGTAATAGATGCTATTGCATTAACAACTCAATGTTTACACGTTAATTGTCATAGTTGCATCATTGTGAAAACTCCATTTGCATCATATAATAGGAGCTATGGTGTTAACAACCCAATGGATACACGTTAATTAGTTAATTAAATAAGTAATGACGTCATCAACTTCCGGTTACCTGTGATGGGTAGAGAGTTCTTTTCTGAGTGTGACTACCAGGTTTCATGGCTGTCATAGCTGTATCATTGTGCAAACTCCAGTTGCAGCATGTAATAGATGCTATTGTATTAGCAGCGCAATTGACACACATTAATTTGTTAATTTGCTCATTAAATAAGTAATGAAGTCATCAACTTCCGGTTGCTTGATATTTGTAGGAAATTCAATTCTGAGTTAGATTGCCATATTTTAAAGCTGTAGCTGTACTCGAACTTAAGTTATGACATGTAATATATACTGTGGTGTCAAAAATTCAATGAACCCAAGTTCGCGGACCCAAGGACGCGCGCCACCAGTCCTTCACTTAAGGGGTCTGTGCTTTTTGAAATGTAATTAGCAGAAATTTTGCATAACCATCTTATAGCACTTGTTATTGCTAACCACCATGCAAATTTGATCAAGATTGGTCAAAAATTTTAACAGTTATTTAGTTTTTAATCTTTGGGTATATGTCCATTGGCGGCCATCTTGGATTTTGGGCTCTTGCACAGTTAGCCGCCAAATTTGAGAGGGACATAGGAGCTAAATCTTCTTCTAATAGTCCAAGGTACATGAATCAGCAATAAAAAAAAGGTAGGAACAAAATGGTCACGGATCCCATTGAAATGGCTTTCAAATGACCCTACTACTTAAAGCAATTTCTCGAAGTTGTAATCTAGTGTATTGGAAATATCCAATAAATAGATCGAAGCTAATCTATTAATTTTCTTCGATAAAAATTTAAGTATCACTAATTGTTATTTCTCTCTGATTTATTGACTTACCTCCTCCGTTTTCAAAGATGTCTGCTACGTGTCCTTGATTTGAATCTCGGAGACATTTTAGCAATTTCCAATAATGTTCACGACTTAGCCGTCTTACAATGTCCAGCAGAGCCTCATTTCGATCGTAATCTGTTGGTTTAGCTGCAATGAATGCCTTGTGCCAATCGTTTATTACTCTTTCACGAAGCAGTCTATCCAGTAGATCACTGGTGTCAAGAAGTTTGACCAGTTCTGCCTGATTGTCAATCAAAATTTTGATTTCTCTATCCGTCAGTGGCCAATGCAAACCCAATTCATCCGCATACTCTGAAATATTTCAGTTCACAAGACGTAAAGCATGATGACAGATATATTAATTAACTGGGCTCCTAACACCAATACTGGCTAAGAAGATACGAAGGCAACACAAATTGCATCAAAGACATAAGTGATATAGCCTAGTCTTGAAGAATTAACCCACATAACAACGATTAGGGATGATAATGATGATGATGATGGTGGTGGTGGTGGTGGTGACGACGCCTACGACACCGACGATGACGATGATGATGACGAGGATGGTGATGATAAGGAAGATGAGGATGAAAATGATGAGGATGATGAGAATGACGACGACGATGACAATGATGACAACCACGACGATGATGATGATGATTATGATGTCGATGGTGATGATGGAGAAGGTGAAGGTAATGATGATGGTGATGATGATGATTATGGCGAATTAACTTAGAACCAAGGCTTACTTCCATTTGCAATTATCCAGTTTACAATATGAGTCTGAGAAGATTCTTTAAGAGCTGCCATAAAGTCATCATGCTTTTCAGTGCGGACGATATAATTCAAAAGCACTTCATTCTTTTTGTATCTTGAATATTCAGCTTTAATTCTTCCAATTTCGCTGTCTGAGAGAACTCGATTTCTCAACAATGTATTGAGCAGTCCAAATTCCGAATCTACGATGTCAACCAGTTTACCTCTATGGCGTTCCATATGAAGACGAACTGGGTTTGCTTCTGCAAAAACAACACAACGTGCTTAAGAAGCAAGAAAATAAATCTCGTGGGTTTATATAGCGCTTTGGGCAGTAGTACAGCGCAGTGGCGACCGGTGGGTATAAGAAGTGGGGGTTGCAATGATAGTGAAAAATGTCACTCTTAAAATTAGGCTGGGATACTTCGGTTCCATTCAATGTGGTCTTATTATGAGGATATATAGTGATTGTTTTCTGCAGCATATTGCCTCAGCACGAATATAAGTATTCCTTATTAATCTAGCTAGCATAAGCTATGTTAGGTAACAGCTGAACTATACTGTATATGCCTAATTAAGTGCCTAAAAGCTAATAAAATAAA